>JAZFAU010000078.1:1495645-2050645 GCA_037178615.1 Dione vanillae
ATCGTAATATTAGCTTTTATCCGTTCATCTTTAACGAACGCGATATCAGAGTCTCGAGATATATTCCCATCTTCGGACGTATCTTCAGATTTTTTGTTAGTTTGAGATTTATTGTCTACTTTCTCATTTTCGTCAGGAGTGTCTAAAGCTTCTGGCGAAGGAGATTTTAATCGTTTCTTTTTTTGTTTCTTTAATACCTTCTCAATTTCATCATCTGTGTCCATTTCTGGATGAAATAATTGGAAATATTACATATAAGTTAGTGAATGACGCAATGTTTTATATACTAATTGATTGCATTATAAACTATAGTGTTAAAACATTTTATCTTACTTTTATTGTTAAAATTGAAAGCTTTTTTAAATAAGTAGATCAGGAATCAGGAAATACCACAATATATTATAACTTACATATAATATAAAACCAAGAGTTCACTTTTTAATACTACTTCATTTTTTGAGCTTTTTATATAAGAAGAGCTTTTGTTACTTTTGTTTAAATATTTGTATCAAATTACAATTAACAAGTGTTTTTAGTAGGTTTTAGTAACTTTTTTAAATTGTAAATTAGACTTGAAATAAAACATAATTCTAAGTCTAAAAACCTATACATATATAAATTCAAAAAGTCCAAATATCTATGTATCATATCATTATATTTTAATATTACATTTACATTAACATCCAATTTAACCCACCTTCCTCAACGCTCGCAGTGGCCTTAGCGTCCCCACTTTCCTCAGTGTCCCAACCGGGCGGTGGAGTGACCCGGCGGTGCGGCTCCGTGGCGAACCACTGCCAGGGCAGCCGCCGCCTGTGGGAGTGACACATCTCTACCCACTCCCCCGTCACTGCCACTGTAGGTGCTTTCGAGGCGCGGACCGTTTTTAGTTTTGGTGTGTTTGGGAATGCACATCTAAAGTGAAAACAAATGTTGGTCTTTTAAATACATAGGAAAACTTTCCTCAAATGAAAACGGAGAGTTTTCATAAAATCTAAACAGTTTTTTTACTATTTGTCCGAATTCAAGACCAAGCTATTTATTACACTTAGTACACATTGTCGGAGGAAAAACTCTCGTGGCGAGTAAAAGAGAAGAAAAGAGAATTACTAAATTATCTTGTTGTAAGAATCAACAGTTCCACCAATCAATATCCAATGTATTGACTGGCGGAACTCAAAAATTAAAATGTGTTCAGTAATTACACGAGCCTTTCTTAATTTTTTTGAGGTCTTAGAAAAACAACTCTGAACTCTTAGAAAAACATCATTAAAGTCTTTCTTCATCCTGCGACATGAAAAATTAAAAAAAATAAATAATATAAATTAATTTACAACTAACAAATGATAATTGCTACACAAGGATTAGACGTGCTCAAACTACACGCCCATAAACCCTCCAAAACCCCTCCAGGCATTCCAATGCCTTAAGTAACTTATACATATGTCTATGTCTCAACAGCACAAGATAAACCCGTGAACCGGTGTGACCGTGAACCCGTAAACCGATATGAACTCAGTGCAGTGTGTGCTCACACGAGGTGGGTGCAGGCGGGGCTCCAGTCGGGGCGGTAGGCGGCGCCCAGCGCGGTGGCGGCGGCGCGCAGGGCGGCGCGCGCCGGGTTCACGTACCCGCTCAGCGCGAACACCACGCCCTGGAGCACCTCCGCCCGGGACTCCCGCACCGGCCCCGGGACCAGCTCTGCGGATATATTGAGAATATTTCTATATTGTTGCTCGGAGGCTGTAAATGCGGCGGTATTTGGGTTCGATTCATGTGAAGGTGAGATGAATTTTTCAATTTCCATTATCTTCGCTCTGGCAACTAGGCAAAGAGCAGTGTTGAGTTTCGCCACTCAATACGCAATGCCTTGAAAGAAGATAGAAAATAGGGAACGGAGTGTATTAACACTAAGTTCTTATGGTTCCTACGGTTCCCTCTGCCGCTGACGGGATAAAGCGTGAAACTATAAAAAAATCTGATATTTTAAAAGTGTTAATCCACACTGAGGATATAAAAAATATTTAAAGAAAACATAAAACTGAACGCAGCTTGATGAAGAACACGTGGGTCAGCGGTCAGAGCGCTTGCACAGTTCGCGAGTGGACGCGGGTTCAAATTCTTATTAAGGATTTATTACATAGAAAAGTATACTTTTTTAATATGAAACATATAAGTGCTATCGTTTTTGCTATTGTTTTTTTTTTTTAGTTTTACAGCTTATGTCGCACATAGCAGAGTAGATAGAGGTATAGAGGTAACTGTAAGAATCGTGGGAACCTAATGTTAAGACACTCTATTCCTTGCACATAGCCTTTTTAAGGTATTATATATTTAGTAGCGGAACTCAACGCCGCAATTGCCTAGTTCCTAAAACGAAGAAAATGAAAATGAAATAACCCATCCTTATCCTTCCTCCACTTCCTTCATCCAGAAAGTTTAACCTATTTAAACATATAAGACATTACGTTTACTGTTAAGTAGTGGAAATTAGCAGGTCCCCTTTAAGTAAGGACATGGTAATAAACTCATCCCCCCTCCACCACTACAAAAATAACCCACTTCACATTTAACGTCAGATACTGGTCGATTCTACCAGAATGTTAAAATAAATTTTCAATTTTTATTAATCAAACACTTTAGAAACGAGTATTTCTGTTCACCTAATAGAATTTGTGAGAAACTGATAAAGAAAAAGCAAAATGCATATATGTATGAACAAATACAAAACCATAAAAACAATGAACTTACCATCATCAGATCTCTTTCTCTTATTATTATTATTATTGTTAACACTTAAATCTTTAGAACTATCATTAGATTTTTTGTTAGGAGTATTTTTCCTGCCATCTTGTTTTTCTTTTTTTGAGCTACTTGCTTTATCATCATTTACTTTGCCTTGATTTTCTTCTTTTTCTTCCTTTTTCTTACTCTCCTTATGTCGTTGTATAACACGGTCTATTTTCGCGTGCGGCTCATCATCTTCATCTTTGTACAAAAGATTATCTTTCTTTCTACTTGTACATTCATGGTTTACTCGATTTTGGTCCTTATTACTAGTAGTTTTCGCTATAGGTGTCTTTAAAAGCTTTGTTGTAGTGTCTGAGATATTCTTTAAAGCTTGAGAAGAAGCTTGTCTAATTTGGGCACCTGAAATTAAATTTAGGTTTTTTTAAGATATTTTCATTAATATTCTATCATAAAACTTCATTTTCTACAAAATTAAAAGGAACTAAGTAGTCCCTGCATACACTGCTATATTAAAAAGGAACAGAGTTATATAATATAAGAATAAAATCCAATTCTATGAACTATTATATTTAAATTATTTATAAGCAATATTTAAACTAAACAACTTTATAAAATTAAGCCTTTCTATAAAAAACTCTTTAATTAAATTACCAAAGAATCACTCTTCTTCAGACCAAAGTTTAATCTTCAAAATGAATAAATAACATATTTTCACCTGTATCATTAGTTTTCTCCTTCTGTGACAGAGCAAAAAAGTGACCAGGCTTAAATTCCTCTTCATCCGATGAAAATGTATCAAGTTGTAAGAGACGCGACGGTACAGAAGAAGAGGGTACTGGAGAAGGTTTGCGAATATCTTCGGGCTCTAATATATGGATGAATGAAAGGCCATACTAAAAGAAAGTTAGATGAAAAACATTGTATTATTATATATCAAGCTTAAAAATGTATTGGGTGAGTTCAGGAATCTATATAGAACTATTAATACTTAAAAGAAGCTTAATTAATCAAAATTTCTTTAAATGTTACTTATAATTAAATAAATTTCATTTATTAACTTAAATGTAATACCTTGCAATGCCTATTGTATGGCTGCGAACAAACAACTCTTACACGATCCCACTTCTTCAATTTTGTGTCACTTGCAAAATTACTTTCTTTGAAAAATCTTACTTTTTCTATACCATTATCACGACGTGATTCCGCAGGAGTTAATAGTACACAATTTGGTACTAATACCTGTGTATATTTAGCGAAGACAATTGTTTAGTTAATGATTTATATGATCACTGAAAAAAAAGTTGAAAAATCCATAATGGTACATTGTGATAGGGTTGTGGGTTTAACCTCATTCAGTGATGTAAATTTTTTTACTCTCCTTTTGATCTGGAGAAAAAGAATAAAGTTTTGCAAACCTTCTTTGTCAAATATTTCAAAATTACAATCAAAATATAATAATATTTTTGTTTTGCATCTAATGTTAAGTTCACATAGATTAACATAGCTGGTATGTGAATTGATGTGGGTAATATAAGTAATGTAAGAAATTTTTTTTTATATAATTATATAACACACTTCTTCAAATATTTGTAAAATGTTTAATAAAAACAAACCAAAATTTACAAAAATTAATTAATAAAAGTACCTGAAATGGTTCATTGGGTTTCTCTGACAGTCCAACTAATATTTCAATCAATGCCACATGGTGAGCTCCTATGTTGATAGACTCTATCTAAATAAATTATATTTGTATTAACAATAACTTACATTATTTATTACATTCTATTATGACATAAAGTACTTATAAATATAAGCTATGCAGTGCTTCAGTGAGGCTGAATTAATTTAAAGTTGTGATAAACAGTCTTTCAGTTATAATGCATGTTATAAACTGAGTTAAACAAAAACTATTTATTTGTAATGATTAAATATTCACTACATAGCTCTTTTTCCTTGTAAAAATAATATAATAAATATTAAAAGAAACAATTACTTTTACTGCTTTTACCAACTGCAGCACAATTGAACAGGAGAGTTCACCCTTGTTGCATAGCCACTTTTTTCTGCTAATTTCTGAAGCCAATAAATTATTAGCTTGATGATCCTAATAATAAAAATGTTTAACATCAATATGATATTTATATTACACTTTAATCTTAGCCCAAAGACCAAGAACCGATATATGATATTTATATAAATACATTTGAATAAATACTGCTTCAATTATAAAATATATAGCGCCAAAAAAATTTGAACATGAAAATTAAATAATAATCTTACTGGATCTTCGCTGCTGAAACTGACTACATAGTCAATTTTGACGTTAGGCATTTCTTACAGTAAAATTTTATTTTAATATATTCGTATATAATGGTATATTGTTAAAAAATAATTCAAAACAAGCAATCGGGAAGTTTTGAAGTACTTTTGACATTTTCATATTTGACGTTGACACTATTATAAATTCCTTTCGGTTCACATGTCATATAACATTAGTTGTTCAGCTATCGAGGTTGGAAAAATTAAAAATTAAGTATCATATCAGTATATATATTTTATTTTTAATATATTTTATATGTTTATGTACACATACATCACATATTCAAATTTTGTCATTATTTAATATATTTTAAATATTTATATATTATTATTAATCTTATCTAATCTAAAATCTAATCTAATCGTTACCATTCCGATTTCTAAAAATTTGGGACAAAAGAAATTAATAAAAATTGATAAACGTATATTTACGGCTGTTTTCCGAAGAAAATTAATGCACTTGTAAAGGTTTTGTCTGGGAAAAATCTATTCATTTGTACCTGTTACTAAATTTGATAAGTTTAAGTCCACATGTTAGATTTCATTATGCGTTTGTTTTTATACGAAATGAAGCGCTTATATTTTTTAAATATGTTGACTCAGAATACTGTTATTGTCCATTCAATAACTATATATAAATAAAAATCCAATTATGTAAATGACATTTAAATTACATTAAAAACATTTCCTATATATTGAAAGTGAACAGCTTCAATATTAATACAAGTTGCTGTAAGACACGCGGCCAGGCGTGCGTTCAATCGAATTTATCAATTATTTACTTCACGTTACGCTTGCCTGCCCCTTCCGAATAACATGATATATCGATTGTAAGTGCGAATTAATTGATGCCACTTGAATGTTTTAATATAAAAAAATCAACAAACTATATGAAATACTACGGAGTAAATAAAAATTACTAATGTATTTCAAAATAGGTTTATTATAAATTAAATGTAATAAATATATTATTGTATATTACAGTAAAGTTGTATAGTACAGTAATAAATATATTGTTGTCTAGTACACAAATACGAAATGTACATAATCGTAGTATCTTCGTTTAAAATAAATAAAATAAATATAATTGTACGTATAATTTTCTAATTATCATTCTAAGTTATCTACAACAGCTTACAGTTAATCAAATGTTAACACAGGATTTAAATAACTTAGATATTATATTTACACGCAAAATATACATAAAAACATATTTAAAATACCTGTTTTCAACATTCCCATAAATACTATCACGTCTATTTGTAGTAATATAGTATAAATATTTTTTTTAATGAATAATTCTATATTTATGAATTCTTATAATAATCGGTTCTTTTTCTTTTTGTTGTTTAAACGAACTTGACGTAGGCTTACGATATGTGTATCCGCCATTTTTATTTGGTCGCGCATAAATCACCAATGGGGCAGTTTCTGTTTCGTACTGCTCCCTTTTAGGGTACTTTGGTTGATCTTCAAATATGTGATTGTAAGTATACGGTGCATAGTTCTGGTAATTCTGATAACCCTGAACTATATTGGAAGGATAAGCGTGTAAATCTCTGACATTTTGTGTCTTTTTGGGAGGTTTTTTATATTTTCCAGAATATGTTGAAGGAGATAGAAATTGTAAAATCGGAACTGGTGCCTGTATTGGAAAAGCAGCTATTGCGTATGGTTCGTACTCCTCCATGAAGTCACTAGCATATATAGGATATGTGTTCCTTCTGCGTTCCATCATAATGGCTAAGGGTTCCATGGCGTTTACCCACATAAAAAATGTGGTGAGCAATATTGGAATCTGAAAAGAAGAAAATATTTTATTTATAAACATTTTGTCTTAGACGTTAAAATAAATCTGAATTTATAAATATATCCAGATCTTATATATTATTAATTAATAAGGACATTTTATGAAAGTACAATTGTTTTTATTTATGTAATCTTAACTCTTAATTTTTCTAATTTCACTATTAAAGCACTTACTAGGTAATCCATTGTATCGTATAGTGCTGCTACCTCGCCGTCAGCCGCACAACTGTTCACATGCGACCTATTTCGACGGCCTGCACCACGGAACCACCGTCCACCTGTGTCCACCTCACGCGACCATGCCTCATTAAAAACTTATTTAATTCCGACTCTTTAGTCGTCATGAAAGGCCCCTTTTGCAGTTATTAATTGCCTGGCAGTAATAACATTGTAGTTGTAATGAATCATATTTTGATTCAATTAATTTATCAATAGAATAGCTATTGTCGTTTGTTATGGATGATTAATCAATCATCAAGTTTTTCTATTTACATGTATAAACATACATTAGCTATAAAGCGGTAATTAGCCGATTTGATTAGACTGACCAGTATTATTTAAGAGTTATCAAAGGGCCTTGTGATGTCATTTTTAAGTAGCATGAAATAAATTCTAAAAATATATATCAATTTAATTTTGCTACAGGATTTAATAATTTATTTTGAGAAATTATTAAATCCTGTAGCAAAATTAAATTGCCCGTTTTTAAATAAATGTGAATAGAGAATAAATTTAATTTCATAAATTTTGCTGAAATTTTATAAGTAGAATATACGAATATTCTTTTAACATAATTTCTCAATTGGAATGTAAATTTCCGATGCGGCAGTTTGTAAGCTTCAGCGTCATTAGTGACGGATCAACATTGTAACGTTCTTTTGTGATGAATAAAATATTTTGTAATATAAGCGAGCCTATGTATTGAAATAAAAAATAATTTGAAACTAAGCCTTAGAAAAACTAAGCCTTATTCAAGAAAATAACAAAAATAATGTATTTTTCACATATATTTTGTGTGGAAATCCACACGAAAATAGTTATAATATGGTGTCTCTATACCAAATTATAAATAATTATAGATGATGATATACATTTGCAAAATTTAGATTTAACTTAAAAAGTAATAACAAAAATTATGGACACAGACTAAATAGGATTTTATCATGGTAAGGTTATACGCATAGATGATACGTCTCAATAAATGTGACAATTCAAAATATTGTTTGTGTTGGTGTAGGTAAGTTATAATAAAATTTGTACGATATTAAAAAACAAACCAATTAAAGTGATTATCGCGGATTTCCTTGATAACGTTAATTATTATATAAATGATTATTTTCGTTATAGTCATTAATCTTAAATGATCTAAAGAGGAATTATATTTTAAATGTAGGTCATTGCTATTACAACCATAAAAGTATGGCGTTACACAATATTATTATGATTGTAGACTGTAGAGTTTGTTATTATGTCGCTTGGAGGAGAGTAAATGGCGAGGACTACCCGATATTTTGCAACGCGTGTTAAAATTGCGTGTGGAACTTGAACTGAATGTATAAACTCACTTAATTTATAGTCAAATTAGTTCCTAGTTAATATACAAATATATTATAATGTGAATTTGCTTACAAGTTAATTATAATTCGATTTTTTATTATAAATAAATATATGTTGGTGAAATAAAAGAATATATTTAGTAAAAAAAATATTTTATTAAAACTAATTTTGGTTGTGGAAGCCTCGGCCGGCATATTTATATCTCAGGGTTAGCTTGCAATAATTAGTTATACATTTTGGCCTCTTATGTTTTGTCAAACGATCTGCAATATCTGAATGAGGCAATTCTGAGGCTAAAGTCAATTTTTCTATGTTTTAAAATTTAGCTAACAGAGAGCGGTGGAAGGCCGACATTATGCTATGGATGATTGGTTAATCACCACCATCCAGAGGAAACGTGTCCAAAATGAGGTTCTTCTACGATCTTCGATACTTTAACAATTTGTGGTACAGATACTACTTTGGGTACTGAGACGATTTTCTTGACTTCAACAACCTGTAAAGAATAATAATATATAGAAAAATTATATAGCAAAAGAGAGAGTAAAAGAAGTGACGGGAGACCTCAGTTGACTTTCGAAAACACAGTATCAAAGATACTGGAGGTAGGTCAAAAAGCATGAGGACTCTCCGGAGAGCATGTATGAGGAGGCTAATGACAGTGGACGAGGCGAAAGACGTATGCAGGGATCACAGCGTTTGGGGCTCCGTTCTCTCTGACTACTCCGTTAGAGATAAAATGTGAAGCTATATATGTATGTAAAAATAATATGGAATGAATTTATTTAGAATCCATATTTTTAAATTTAATAAACATTAAAAAGCGATGTAATTTAAAATTTCCCTCACTATTAAAATTTAAAGTTTTTTAATCTATTTAATTCCTTTATTAATACTTACTCGTGGCACTTCAACAACTTTGTTAACGGAGATGATCTTGGCCGCCGGAGCGGAGTACACATGCTCTACTATGGGTCCGTGGCTCAGGCCAAGATCTAGAGAGCTGTGGCCAAAGGAGCTATGGCCGAAGGAGCTGTGGCCTAGTTCATAGCTACTGCTGTATCCTCCGTGGAGGAAGCCACGCTTGTCGCGTTTGCCTTCAGGGGCGGCGAGAGCTGCCGCTGCGAAGAGGACGATGCATACCTGTGCATATGATAATAAATTAGAGTACTATTTAAAGATCATTTTACTTAAAATTTAAGAAGAAAGTATTACAGAATTCTTTAATTTTTTACGAAAAAATTAATTGGTAAAAAAATTGTAATTTTATTTATACGTGGATATTAAATAGTCGTGTTAATAAAGAAATTGGAACAAAAGTGCTGAAACGATAGTATATAAATCACGCTTTACATAATACAGTCGAAGCACTTCAGTATTCAGGAAATCCTTAGTTATTAACAAATTCCGCGTATTCATATTTCATTATAATTAGTGTATATTTTTTGTTTTCAGTTGTTATATTTCATTTTATTGTAAAGTAAGTAAAGTAGTTTGTAACAACTAATGGTCGTAAATCAGTTCATCATCATTATTAAATATGATTTTTAATGGCGGAACTCAACGCCGCATTATGTTGTTTATAAAATTATATTTCTACATTTTATTTTAAAAATATTTTATATACATTAAATTAAAAGAAAAATAATTACTTAAAAACACTGTTAAAACAGCGTTTTCCGCGACATTTATTACTCCATATATAATTCAACCAAGACCGTTAAATTCAAAGGATGAATAAATATATTTAATATTTACTTACGAAGGCTTTCATTTTGATAGTAGTTTGTTTGTTTGAGGGGAAACAGTGAACTGTGATGTGTCTTTGCTCCATCTCACTATATATAGAGGCGCGCGAGGTCGGGCGACGCCGGGTGCTTGCGCAAGCACTCTTATTATAATTAATTATATGATTTGTTATACTCTATAGGTATTATATTAGAAAAGGATTATTAGTTTTAATAAGGCTTGTGATAATCTTTCATAATAAAGTAAACTAAAAATCAATAATCATTTTTGATTAAGTAATACATTTTTTTTTTAGCTTCACGCTTTATCCCGCACATGGCAGGGTAGGCAGAGGAAACTGCAGGAACCATACGAACTTAGTGTTAAGACACTCCGTTACTTAGTCCCTGCTTACTCTGTCCCCACTTTTCGCCGTGCGTGTTGAGTGGCGGAACTCAACGCCGCGCTTTGCCTTAGATGCCAGAGCGAAAAAAATGGAAATAGAAAAATCCATCTTCCCCGACTGGGAATCGAACCCAGTAACCGTCGCGTTACAGGCACACGTTGCGCCTCTGCGCCACGACGGTCCTCAAGGAATACATGTGTAGATATAAATATAAAGATGCAAGTTCAAACGTTTTTCCTAACTTTTAAAGAGATAATTATATGCCAAAGAATTATGTAAATGATTTTTACTTACTAGGTATAAATTAGTATAATAGTTTACTAGAGGACCGTTGGGGCGCAGAGGCGCAGTCGCAATAATTTGCGAATTGGATTCCCATTCGCAGATGATGGATTTTTTTATTTCCATTTTCTTCTGGAAACAAGCAGACAAGTGCGGCGTTGAATACCGCTACTCAACACGTAGTGTCTAGAAAAGCGGAAACCAGGGAACGGAGTGCCTGAACAGCTGGTTTAGACAGTTCTTGTTACCATGACTATTTTGCTATGAGCGAGGCAAAGCGTGATGCTAAATAAAAATATGTGAAAAAAATAAATATATTTTATAACATAATATTTCTATTGTATTTGCTTCATCGTGACGCAATCAGGGTTAGATCTAAACCACACTACGCAATAATAATTATATTAATTAGAACTAGTAAGTACAAACTATTGTTTTATAAAGGACGAAATATGATAAATATTTTAGCACTAAAACTATAGCATATTTTGTCCGTTCTTTATGTATGTTTGAAATTTTGATAATAATTTGTAAATGTATTATATTTTACAAATTAAGAAGGTAAATAAGTGAGTGATTAAATGGGTGAGTGAGTAAGCAAGTAAACATTGCCAAATATAACATAGGTATATTTCAATTTATTATCTATATTTTTAATGACTTGATTTTAAACTGCACATGTCCATGTCTATATCCATAAATAAAAAAATTAATGGCTCATGTGAATTTGTTACATAATAATGTAATGTTTGCTTTGTCTAAGGCTTGAATAGCTTAAAAGATTCAAATACTCATTTCACTAGTTTTAAAAATATTTAAATTTGATAAAAATAATGAAAAAATTACAACTATTTTTTAACTGCATCATTTTTAAATAATTTCTATTTTATCTAGTTAAGGGCTCGTTACATTTAGTATAAAAACACTTTCAATTTACCGTAAAAATATGATCGAAGTAACTTTTATTTTATCTCTGCAAGTATCTCGAGGTAAATATTAGTGTTAGTCATAATGTTACAAATACCTACATATTATTAGAGTACATGAAATCAAGCAACAGGTATATATTGTTTTACATCACAGAGAAATGAAATGTAAAAGCAGTTTATTATATTTTATAAAAGAAAAGATAATTTTTTTTAAAGCAAGTGTACTCAAAATCCTAATATTTATATATATTGTCAAATAATCCACATTATACAATGATAGCACATGGAATGTTCTCCTTCCATTGAAAAAAATATAATTAAAAAATAATGTTGAGGACCGTCGTGGCGCAGAGTCGCAACGTCTGCCTGTAACGCGACGGTTTCTGGATTCGATCCCCAGTCGGGGAAGATAGATTTTTCTATTTCCATTTTCTTCGCTCTGGCAAACTAGGCAAAGCGCGGCGTTGAGTTCCGCCACTCTACACGCAATGCCTCGAAAAAGGCAGAATACGGGGATGGAGAAAGCAGGGACTAAGCAACGGAGTGTCTTAACACTTGGTTCCCACGGTTCCTGCAGTTCCTTCTGCCTGCCCTGTGCGGGATAAAGCGTGAAGCTAAAAAAATAAAAAAAAATAAATAAAAAAAAATAACAAAAGAAAATGATATAGTTTTTACGAATAATCTAGAAAAAAGTAAAGAAACCACTATTCTCAGTATGACACGGTCCAATTGCAAAGCACAAATAGCCTTAAAATTCGTTTTAATTTTAAAATTACCAACGTTTTTAGTCTTTTACCACTAATTAACCAATTTATCACTGACATTCTCGTATACATACTATATACATATGTTACGTGAATTTACGCATTCTTGTCATTTACGCATCCTTGCTCTTTACTGTTATGGTTGCCGAAATCTGTAGAGTTTCGGAGTCAATGTTGCTAAATACCTATTGCTAATATAAACTAATTCAAGTAAAACATAAAATGATTTTTTTTTTAATATTTTTTGAATATTGGGTCACATTTAGTTATAGAAAGACTAATTATTTAATAAGTTTGATATTATAAAGAGATTTAATTTCGTAATTTTTTCGATTACTTTGAACCGAAAATATATTTTTAAATTTATATTAACATTGTGCAATTATTTTGCTCTGATTAACTTTCATTCATTTTTTTTACATTTTGTATGAGATGCTTTTATTTAAAGTACATAAAAATACCAGTCAAGCGTGAGTCGCATTTGCGCAGCAAGAGTTTGACAAGCTCCTGCCACAATATATGTCCTGATTTTATTGCAAATACAGACTAAATAATTACAACAATAAACATTACAATGATCCTATAAATATCCTAAATCTAATAAATATCCTAGAAGATATTTTTTCTTTTAAAACACGGGATCATGTAAGCAGTATTTAAAATATACTATACATTATTAATTATAGAGTTCATTTTATTTGTTATACTCAGAAAATAAATTTACTTTTAATATACAAAAAATTGGTTGCTTGAATCTTGAAAAGTACACGACATTAACAACTACTTGAAAAAGTACAAAAGGTTAAGGTATCCATTACCCTCCCAAATGAGAACTGAGTCCACAACTGTAGCGTTTACAGCCACATGCTGTGCTTTTACGTCACGACAACCTTACTAAATTGATAATTAATTATTTTAGTAAAATTTAACATATAAGTTAAGCTTAGTAAATAAATTAATAATCCTTCGATATGTCAAAATTAGGCACAGATAAAATATATAGAGTTCATTTCGTAACGATTTTTATACATGTTATTCGATAGGATCTATTGCAACTATGGTGGTCAGAAGTACGGTGTAATAAAAGCGAGTGAGCGATGTCTTAATCAGATATCGAGTGTAATAAAATCTAGTCGATAATTGGCTAACACGACATGTGATAGAGCCCATTCATTGCAGGTACTGTTGATTGGTATTTTTGAGCGGATTTCAATTAATTTTTATTATAATTGAGATGATTTGTTGCAATTCTATCGTGTTATTATTTCGATATATGTATATAATTATGTTTGTGTATGTAATTATTAGACTATATTAAGAAATAGATATATATCCATTATATTTATTTGTCTTCATAATTAAATAATTTTATATTGGTGTTAGTTTTTTTTTAAAGCTTCACGCTTTATCTCGCACAGCGCAGGGCAGGCAGAGGGAACTGCAGGAACCATACGAACCTAGTGTTAAAACACTCCGTTGCTTAGTCCCTGCTTTCTCCGTCCTCACTTTCCGCCTTTTTCGAGGCATTGCATGTTGAGTGGTGGAGCTCAACGCCACGCTTTGCCTAGTTGTTAGAGCGAAGAAATGGAAATAGAAAAATCCATCTCCATCATCCATCCATCTTCCCCGAGTGGGAATCGAACCCACTAACCGTCGCGTTTACAGGCAGACGCTTACGCCTCTGCGCCACGTCGGTCCTCTTGGTGTTAGTTCATTTTATATTAAGCAGTTACTGAAAAATACCACAGATTAAAGTAATAACATAATTTATTTTTGACATAATATGTATAGTTTGCCATTTTCAGTTGTGAAAAAAAATGTAAATACATTTTTTATTTTGAAGTAAATTTAGAAATTTAAAAATTTTATAAAGTGCGTATAAATTATAAGACCTGACTAAAATGTTACTTTCCCGGATATATGATGTAGATGTATGCAAACGTTGTGTTAAGAAACTTTTCCAGCCGGGGTGTCGAGTAGCGGAACTCAAGAATACCTCGCTTTGCCTTGTCACGCGAGCGAAAAAATTAAAAATAATATGTTCTTAGATATTAATCGAACCCATAAGCGTGGCGTTTACAGGCAAACCCTATGCCGCTAAGCCACAACTATTGAACAAACTAAATGTACGAACAAGATCTGCCAAGCTATTATTACATATTATTTGCGGCTTTAAATATGCGTAAGAAGTAAAAACTGAACTACAAGATTGTTGCCTAACAGCGGTCATACCGTTGTATTAACGTGCCCATATTGTTGGCAAACATTTGTAATCTGACGAATTATATCTTTATAAAACTAAGTTGGACTTTATAAATGCCGCTGATATATGATACTGTGACTTGTGTTATGTAAGAGATGAATTTTTTGAAATTATGTAGTGCGCGATCAACTTGACTATGCAGTTAGTTTATACTAACAAAAATTATATAAATAATAAAAAATACACATTAATTATTAAAATAATAAATATATATATATATATATATATATATATATATATATATATATATATATATATATATATATATATATATATATATATATATATATATATATATATATATATATATATATATATATATATATATATATATATATATGTATATATATATATTTATGAGGACCGTCGTGGCGCAGAGGCGCAACGTCTGCCTGTAACGCGACTAACTCGACGGTTTCTGGGTTCGATCCCCAGTCGAGGAAGATGGATTTTTCTGTTTCCATTTTCTTCGCTCTGGCAACTAAGGTAAAGCGCGGCGTTGAGTTCCGCCACTCAACACGCAATGCCTCGAAAACGGCAGAAAGCGGGGACGGAGTAAGCAGGGACTAAGTAACGGAGTGTCTTAACACTAGGTTCGTATAGTTCCTGCAGTTCCCTCTGCCTACCCTGCCATGTGCGGGATAAAGCGTGAAGCTAAAAAAAAAAAAAAAAAAAAAAAAAAAAAAAAAAAAAAAAAAAAAAAAATATATATATATATATATATATATATATATATATATATATATATATATATATATAAATATATATATATATATATATATATATATATATATATATATATATATATATATATATATATATATATATATAAATATATATATATATATATATATATATATATATATATATATATATATATATATATATATATATATATATATATATATATATATATATATATATATATATATATATATATATATATATATACTTAGTCTGGCCATAAATACTGTTACTATTCAAAAAAAGAAAATATTACGTTTGAATTTGGAATCTGTCATTTTTATATGATTGCTTGATGTGTTTTCTTATTTTCGCGCCATTATATTGTTAAATATTTTGTTATATTAAAATGGAGTGGGGTGATAAAGAGAACCGAATCGCTGTGATTGCCTTACATAAAGTAGGTATGGAGAAAAGTGCAATTTTTAAAACCCTCCACCCGCTTGGTATTAGTCAAATGTTTGTTTACCGGGCTATTGATAGGTACAATGATACCTCCTCTGTTTGTGACAGAAAAAGATCTGGCCGTCCACGTACCGTTCGTGTGAAAAAGGTGATTAAAGCAGTTAGGGAAAGAATTCGAAGAAATCCTGTCCGTAAGCAAAAGATTTTATCTCGGGAGATGAAGATAGCTCCTAGAACCATGTCGCGTATATTAAAAGATGACTTAGGACTTGCAGGATTGTCTTGTCGGATTCATAGTTAAAAAGCATCTAAAAGAACACATAATAGAATTCATTGGAGTTAACGACCGAATTGCCATACTCAACTTCAAGGTACCTAGCTTCAAAAAAACATGGACAATTATCCAAGCCTATGCTCCTACAGAACAAGCAGATGAACTTAAACATGAATCTTTTTACAACGACCTATCCCAAGCTATAATAAGTAGTTATTCAAAAAATATAATTGTACTAATGGGAGATTTTAATGCCCAAGTGGGAATAAAACAATATAAAGAAGAATATGTGTTAGGAAACTTTGGATATGGCAAAAGAAGCAAAAATGGGCAGAGATTGGTTGAATTCTTATTACAACATAATCTAACCCTCCTAAATAGTATTTTTAAGAAAAACAAAAACAACAAGTGGACTTGGATCGCCCCAGGTGGGAATCATTGAAACAAAATAGACTATATTATAAGCAGCCATCCAAATTTATTTACAGACACAGCAGTTATATCAAAACTAAACTTTAATACTGATCACCGTATGGTAAGGGCGTCACTCAAGACTATACCACCTAAAGGATCCAGAAAGTTTGCTACACATAACACACTCCTGACAAGCCGTACAGAACCTAACAAAACAATAGGAAATTCCTTGTTAAAACTCAGCACAGAACTTTTAGAAACTAATAAAATAGATGTAAAAACAAGTTACAACAAACTACAAAATGAATTGATATGTCAAAGAAACCAAAAAAGTACACAGCATAAATACAATTTAAGTAACACAACACTACAACTTATAAAAGATAGGAAAAATTTACTTGACTGCAAAACAAGGAAACAGAACATTCAAAAAATAACGGACTTAAGCAAAAAAATCAAAGAAGGCATCAGAAAGGATAGGAAAGTCAAAAGGTTGCAAACATTAGAAAAACATATAGTGAGGACAGGAGGGACTAGAAAAGCTCTAAAAGAACTCCGAGAATCAAATCAATGGATTCCAAAATTAAAAAACAACCAGAGAAACGTAACAGGCCGAAAGAACATAAATGAAATTGCTACAAAATTCTACCGCAATCTATACTCCAACCAAGACACCACTACATATATAAATCGAGAAACTCTAAATTACAATCGGCTTTTGATGAACCCAGAACCTGACATACTAACCAGCGAAACTAGGAATGCCATACTAAGCCAAAAGTTAGACAAAGCACCAGGTCCCGATAAAATCACAAACGAGCTGCTGAGAGGAACTGTAGAAGAACTGGTCCCCATTTTAACTCAAATTTTCAACGACATCCTGAGATCAGGACAGATCCCCGAACAATGGGAAACATCCCACATCATTCTCATACACAAGAAAGGACAACAAGACGACATAGGAAACTACAGACCAATAAGTTTGATGTCTAATATGTATAAAATTTTCTCCAAAATTATTTTAAACCGAATAAGCAACAAACTTGATGAAAACCAACCAAAGGAACAAGCTGGGTTTAGGAAAAACTTCTCCACGATAGATCATATTCACACAGTCAAGCAAGTTATGGAAAAATACAATGAGTACAATAAGCCGCTATATATGGCTTTTATCGACTATTCTAAGGCATTTGACAGCATCAGTCACACAGCTATTTGGGAGAGCTTACGAAACCAGGGAATCCCTATAGTATACATAAACACCATTAAAAACATTTATTCCAACAGTAAGGCAAGAGTACAACTGGAAACCTTGGGGGAGATATTCCAAGTAAAGAGAGGCGTCAGGCAGGACGACCCAATGTCCCCAAAGCTGTTCTCAGCGGTGCTTGAAAACATATTTCGACAGCTAATCTGGGACCAATATGGATTAAATATCGATGGACAAAAACTAAACCATCTTAGATTCGCTGATGATATTGTTCTATTTGAAGAACAACCAGAGATCCTAGGAGAAATGATACAAGATCTAAATAGAGAGAGCGAGAAAGTAGGCTTATCTATGAATATAAACAAAACGAAGCTATTAACGAACTCAAATAAGTATGAAATAAAAATTAACAACCAACCTGTTGAATATGTCGATGAGTATATCTATTTAGGACAGATTATTTCACATACAGACACAACTACAAAAGAAATTAAAAGACGAACAGCTAGCGGATGGAAAAGATATTGGTCACTGAAAGAGGTTTTGAAATCCACAGATCTCAGTATTGGTATCAAAAGGAAGGTCTTCAATACCTGCGTTCTCCCATGCATTACATATGGGTGTGAAACATGGGCTCTTACGAAACATCACAGAAACATGCTGGAGCAATGCCAAATAGCTATGGAACGAAGTATGATAGGTATTAAGAAACAAGATAAGATACGAAACACCGTCATAAGAAGCAAGACAAAAGTCATAGACATACTTTCTAGAATAGATAGTTTGAAGTGGAGGTGGACTGGGCACATGCTGCGCGGTACACAAGACAAGTGGAGCAACATCATAACAGATTGGTACCCTAGGGATGGGAGAAGAAATAAAGGAAGACAAAGCAAAAGATGGGAAGATGAACTAAAAATGACGGCAGGCCCAAAATGGAGGAGGGTTGCTAGAGATCGAGTACAATGGAAATTGTTGGAGGAGGCCTTTGCCAAGAGGCACACTGAACTCAGAGATATTTTATAAATAGAAAAGAAAGAAGAAAACAGTTCAGGATATGAGGCTTATTATTATTATTATTATAGGACTTGCAGCCTATAAGAGACGTACTGGTCACTTCTTAACTGATAATTTAAAGAAGAATAGGGTGGTAAAATCCAAACAACTACTTAAGCGGTACGCAAAGGGAGGTCACAAAAAAATTTTGTTTACGGATGAGAAAATTTTTACAATTGAGCAGTATTTTAATAAACAAAATGACCGTATTTATGCTGGAAGCTCTAAAGAAACTTCGCAATTAGTAAACAGAGTACAACGTGGGCATTATCCCACTTCAGTGATGGTTTGGTGGGGTGTTAGCTATGAAGGGGTGACTGAGCCATATTTTTGTGAAAAAGGTATTAAAACGTCGGCACAAGTTTATCAAAATACCATTCTTGAGACGGTAGTTAAGTCTTTAACTAACACCATGTTCAATAACAAAGAATGGTGCTTTCAACAAGACTCGGCACCGGGTCATAGAGCTCGATCCACCCAATCTTGGTTGAAAACTAACGTTCCGGACTTTATCAGCACTGAAAACTGGCCGTCGTCAAGTCCTGACCTAAATCCATTGGATTATGATTTATGGTCAGTTTTAGGGAGTAAGGCTTGCTCTAAACGCCATGATAATTTGGAGTCCCTAAAACGATCCATTCGGTTGGCAGTGAAGAATTTTCCTCTAGAAAGAGTTCGTGCTGCTATTGATAACTGGCCTCAACGTTTAAAAGACTATATTGCAGCCAATGGGGACCACTTCGAATAAACATTGTATATTTTTAATAGTTATATATTGATGTATTAAACTAACTCACTATGAAAGGAATAAATGTTACGTATAAAAAAAAATCGTGCTTTTCTTTATAACAATATTTATGGCAAGACTAAGTATATATATATATATATATATATATATATATATATATATATATATATATATATATATATATATATATATATATATATATATATATATATATATATATATATATATATATATATATATATATATATATATATATATATATATATATATATATATATATATATATATATATATATATATATATTTTTTTAAAGAAACAAATCTAGCAGTACTTTTCCTAGATATGCTTATTAAAATCGATGTAAGGTAGTGAAACAAGCTTAGATACTGAAGGTGACTGATAATATATGTTTCAAAGTCCTTACCTACTCTTGTGTCATACATACGTCTCAGGGATGAGGATGAGCTTCATTTTGTACATCTCTACGACCATAACGTGGTGAGCGTTTACCACTAGTGGTAATTTAATATTATTCTTCGATGATCAAAATCTTTGGTAAATCTTAAAATCAAGTAAATGCTGCAATGTACACTATATTAGTAAATATTTATTATTATTGTATATTGATACGTGATTCTCTTAGCCTGCTCTACAAGCCTATATATATATATATATATATATATATATATATATATATATATATATATATATATATATATATATATATATATATATATATATATATATATATATATATATATATATATATATATATATATATATATATATATATATATATATATTATATATATCGTCTCATGTCGTTATTTTCCTTAAGTAATTTAACAATGCGTAACGATAATGACGACATGTTGTTACTTGTAACGTACAAGCGAATAATTTCCCCATCGCTACTTAGTTTTCACGTGTCGTATAAAGATGACACGATACGCTCGCCGCTCGCGTTTCATTTTAATTTTTGCTAGCCATTCCGTTCATTCATACAATACTCGTAAATAGCTTGTTCTTGACCGACTTGTCAAATATGTAAATATAATAAAAATAAATTTTATACTAAAAATAAGTTTTTCTTAACAAAAATATGTTATAAAGCTGGAACGTGTGAGCGCGACCGTTTATTGGTTTGACTTTTTTGAAACTCAGGGAGAATAAATTATTTTATTTCCATTTTCTTCACTCTGGCAACTAGGCAAGCGCTGACGTTTCCTTCTACAAATTAGTACATAGTATTTTGTTTTATTGCATGTTATAAAATATGAATGTGCTAAATTTCATCAATATCCATTAACGCGTTTTTGCACGATTGAGTAACAAACATCAATACTTGCAGGGTAATGGGGAAAGTAATGTAATCTAAAACAAGTTCCTTTAAGTGCGTTGAAACTTATCTATTTCTGTTGCTATGATTATGATACCAATATATATATATATATATATATATATATATATATATATATATATATATATATATATATATATATATATATATATATATATATATATATATATATATATATATATATATATATATATATATATATATATATATATATATATATATATATATATATAGCTTTTAATATTAAAATGAAAATATTCTAATATGTTTCTAATGCAGCAATTTTAGTTCCTTTAAATTTTGTACCTTTCTGCGAGCTGTACTTTATAAAGTTGATAGACTAGATAGGCTGCATAATATACTGCATATACGACATAAGAGAAAGTTCTAAAACAGCTTCAAATTATGAACAAATTAACCAATGCACAGATTACAAATATTTGTCAAAATGAAGGGATTAAAGTGTAGGATCATGTTTACTTGTATTGGGCAACCGTAGACTATCAAAGAGAGTGCGTTTCACGACGCGCTAAGAAATCTAACCGATCTTATTATGTAGAGTAGTTTGGTCTTGCAAGCAGTTAACATAGAAATAAGTAGTTTATGGGGTTTTTATATCTAGCACGCTGTTGTGGAGCAATAGGAAGGTAATCCAATTTTGTTGCACTGATTTGAATGTATTAGTGAAGGTTGTTGGTCGTAGATTCATCCCAGATCCCAAGTTTAGGACATATTGCCTGACACACGAAATGGCGTTACTGGAAAACGGAGAAAAAAGAGAAAAATTCTCTCTGTTTCAACTATTTACTTAAAATATTTTTTTTTCAATATTTTTAACGCTATGTCATAGCAGGATAGACAGAGGTAACCAAGAGTCCAGGCCCTCTGCTCCCCATTATTTCTCACTATTTTTTAATCTGATGCAACCTTTCACATCCTTCTAACAAGAATGTTATTTTTGTTTAAAATATATCGTATTATATATTGCAAAACAATGAAATGTCTCAATGGACTACGTGTGCCGCTACGACCTGAAAGCTAAAGAGTTTCTTCTAAGCTTAATATGCAATGCACGAAGAATTATCGATAAGACTTTAAATGAAGAATGTCTTAAGGATGCTAGTATGACGTGTTTTTAGATAAACTTTTCACAAAATAGTCTTATAAATTATATATAAGTAAATATATATAAGTTCATTATTTATATGAAAGTAAATGTATGAAAAATTGTAACTTTAATTTAGATATTTAATTTTATGATACACCTTCTGTTTTCTTCGTGTAAAAACTCGGTAGTAAATACCTACTCAAGGACAAGATTAACAGATGATATATCTCTAGGTATATCTCTGAAAATCTCACAGCTTTCTACCGAGTGCCATCGGGTACTAAAATTTCCTGTGAATCATGGCTGTGTAAGCAGCTGAGACAAGCGTAGACTAGCGTGCGTAGTTCCTAAAGTACTTTGGCCGGAGACGGAGAAGACCGTGTCTCAAAACGTCTCCCTACCGGCCATGGCCTTTGTCGTGGGCAGAGAAGAGAGAACTTTATATGTCTAACTCAACCCCTATTGAAATTTATTTTACCTTTTTTTCTATTTGCATAATATCTTCTCAAAGTGTTTTGATATTTTTTACCCCGTTTTTAAATAGGTAGTTGAAACCAATAACTAAGTTCACGTAGTGCATAATAAAAGTAAACATCATAAAAACTTTAGTAAGGCATCTCCTTATTTCGCGTCAGGTTCCCATTGATCCTAGAACAAGAAAAGCTTAATATAAACATCTATCATCTAAAAAGTTTATTTATAAACTTTCAGTTTACTTTTTACTATACATATATTAAATAAAAACATAATTAAAAAGTATTATCATGACGCAGCGTCTACACATTAACGCGACAGTTTGTGGGTTCGATGCCCAATCACTCTGACAACTAGACAAGGTCTCGAAAGGCGGAAAGTAGAAAATAAGTGTCTTTACACTCGGTTCCCACGGATTCGTCAGTTTTATCTGCTTATACTTACAAGCGGGATAAAGCGTGAACCTACAAAATAATTGAATTACTTATATTGATAAATTTGCGACATGACGTTTGTTGCTTTAATTCTCAAAGCTTTAATGAAATATATTTATAATTTTGTTACGTTAGAATTATAGATGCCTCAGGCCAGACTTTGCGTCTAATATCGAGGCCACTTGCATACTTTATGATCATAATGTAGTTTTATATTTAAAATGCTATTTATAAACGTATATTTTTAAACCTGTTTATAAATCATAAATTAGAATGTGAGCTTTATTTTTTAAGTTATTTAGATTCCATCGATGTGGCGATTTTGATTGATTTTTTTGTAAGAATTTTCTGAGATAATCAATTGTTGGTAAATATCGTATATATATATATATATATATATATATATATATATATATATATATATATATATATATATATATATATATATATATATATATATATATATATATATATATATATATATTAAGATAGTCTTCTTTTTTTAATAACAATACACTTTCATATCTGGAGCTATCTGAAAATTGGATATGTAGTATAAAATATGATTATCATTTATTAATATGAATATAATTTATTTTATTCTAATATTGGAATGTTAAAATTTTGCAGGACATAGCATTTTTTCTTATTTATCACAAAAATAAAACTGATCAAGACCGTCTTGGTGCAGAGACGCAACGTCTGCCTGTAACGCGACGGTTTACGAGTTCGATTCCCACTCGGGAAAGATGGATTTTTTATGGCCATTTTTTACGCTCTGGCAGCTAAGCAAAGCACTGCGTTGAGTTCCGCCACTCAACAGGGAAAACAGGGACTAAGTAACGGAGTATCTTAAAACTGGGTTCCTAAAGTTCCCGCAATGCCCCCTGCCTATCCTGTCATGAGCGGGATAAGGCGTGATGCTAATAAAAATGATTGAGTTGAATTTAAGAAAAACATTATCAACGTTTTTTTTTGAAGAAGTTTCAGAGCAATTCAATCCCACAACTGGGAATTGAACCTATACCCAAACAGTACCCCATAGTCAGACGTTGTTCTCTTGAGCAACGCTCCTCGTTAGGTAATATTGTCATATTTTGTCAAATTTATTTTTTTTAAGTTTCACGTTTTATCCTGCACATTCTGTAGGCAGAGGGAACCGCAGCAACCGTAAACCTAGTGTTAAGACACTCCGTTCTTTGCTTTCTGCCTTTTCGAGGTATTGCGAGTGGCGGAACTCAACGCCGCACTTTGCCTAGTTGCCAGGGCAAAAATGAAAATGAAAATGAAAAAATCCGTCTTCCCCAAGTGGTAATCGAACCTCCAAACCGTTGCATTTACAGGCAGACGCAACGCTTCTGCGCCACGACGCTCCTCTGTCTAAATCAATTCATAAAATTAACTTAATGTTAATCCGCCAGGATGGAGCGCACAAACATTATTGGCAAACATTGTAGTGCCAATTTCATCACAAACGTCATTATTGCAGCGGAATTATAGCAGACGCGGAATATACTTGACACTGTTTGTCACCTCTGTAGTTACAAAGTCAGATTATGTTTGAGATAAATAATTAAAATGAGATTTTCTTTCATAAGTATAGTATCATTTATTTAATTGGAAACAATTTAATTATACTAAATTATTATTAAGGGGAAATCTCTATTGACTTTCGAAAGCACAGTATCAAAGATATTGGAGCAAGGTCACGTGAAAAAAATGAAGACTCTCCGGAGAGACAAGGCGATAGAGGTATGCAGGGTCCGCAGCATTTGGATTAGCATTAGGTACAGCGTGACGATATATATGTATGAATTATTTTCACACTGTCCGACGTCATTATGGCGCAGATGGAGGCTCATTGTTAAAAATAAGAGATATTAATGATTAAACAAATATTTGAATTATATTTACTTTAACATGTATTAAGTAAGGATCTCTCTGCCTTTTTTAAATTGAGTATATTATTTACGCTCTACCTCAATCGAGATAGTTAAAGAAAATTGCTGACCGAATCTACCTCTTCATACATGCTTCTATAATTATAATAGTTCTTAATAATCTAAATATAAAAATAAATATTTTTTTAAATAATATTGATAGGTGTAATGTTAGCTATAATGAACTAGCAATTAGAGCGATCAATCATTAACGTCCGGTTGCACAAACTGTATTTATTCCAGTCAGTATTACACTATGGGTTGGAGAGGAAATTATAGTAAAACACCTCAGATTACAAGTTTAATATGTATATTTTTGATATATATGCTATTATTTAAATATTATGCTTTCTACAAACAAATATATAAGTTTGATTACATTTTATAGTGGTAGAGCCAAGTTACACCAACACCAGTAGCACAAAAGGGCCAGGCTCAAACCGGGTAGTTACCACGCTCTCACAGAATACTGTCATGAAACAGCAGCATGTTAATGATACTGTGTTTCGTCTGGTGAGTGAGAGTTCCGGAAGCCCATAAAGGGAAGGGTTATTCGGAATTTAGTTAGCAACGCATTCACATCTTCTTAGGTTCTAGATTTTTTTTTTTTTTTTTTTTTTTTTTTTTTTTTTAGCTTCACGCTTTATCCCGCACATGGCAGGGTAGGCAGAGGGAACTGCAGGAACCATATGAACCTAGTGTTAAGACACTCCGTTACTTAGTCCCTGCTTACTCCGTCCCCACTTTCCGCCGTTTTCGAGGCATTGCGTGTTGAGTGGCGGAACTCAACGCCGCGCTTTGCCTTAGTTGCCAGAGCGAAGAAAATGGAAATAGAAAAATCCATCTTCCCCGACTGGGGATCGAACCCAGAAACCGTCGCGTTAGCCGCGTTACAGGCAGACGTTGTGCCTCTGCGCCACGACGGTTCTAGATGTTATGGACAAAAGTGTCCACTTACCATCAGATGGCCCTTCTGCCCGTTTGCCAGCTTATAATATAAAAAAAAAGAAAAATAAATAAATTATTTGCCTAATAATGACAATACAACGTGTATAGCAGAGTAATTAGCACGCAGTGTCTTACAGAAATATCGAACTGACTCGTGCAAATTGTTTATAAGAGCGTTTCCTTGAGTTAGTTAAACGTCAAAAATATTATATATCTAGTGAGGTGAAAGATACAGATGCCTATAACAATTTCTGTCCTAAACACAACGTTTATTGTTTTTGACGTGACAACGTCTTAAATTAGGTTGTGCGGCTCGGAGTCAAATATGAAAATGGTAACGTAACGATGTGTCAACTGTCACCGAACTATGATCGGTCCGCCGCGCGTATCACTTGACACATGTACAATGTTTTAGTAAACAAAATATATTTTCTATAGTTAAAATTTGTGCAATTTATATTATAATTATTAATCATATAAATAAATATTCTACCGAGAAAAAAACGTTGTCACGTAAAATTTTCGCCCGTAAAACCCACTTTACAGGCAACCATTTTTTTTTAAGTAGCAAGAAATACAGACAGATTGCGAGTATTAATATTTCGTTTTGTTTTGGTTTTTTCTATAGCAGGGTAGGCAGTGGGAACTTAGTACTAAGGCACTTAATTTCCCACGTGATAGAACTCAACGCAGCGCTCATCTAATGGCCAGAACGAAGAAAGGGAAAAGGAAAAATAAAAAAATATTGAACCTATAACTGTCGCATTTTACAGTCAGACGCCACCACGCCACATATATAGATAATTGTTGTTTTGATGTTGTTTACTAAATAGTTTCTCAGCCTTGGTGATCATTGCGTGTGGACGTCAAGGTACAAAATAGTTCGCGATATACTGAGCAGTCGTTCGCGTGGCGCAATATTTGCTTATAGTTAATTTAAGGTGATATTAACCAGTACTAACCACTACTTTAGGATATTATCTACTCTACATTATATATATATATATATATATATATATATATATATATATATATATATATATATATATATATATATATATATATATATATATATATATATATATATATATATATATATATATATATATATATATATATATATATATATATATATATATATATATATATATATATATATATATATATATATATATATGTATATATATATATATATATATATATATATATATATATATATATATATATATATATACACTGTGGACTTCTATATGCATATTGTGTTTTAAAAAAAAAAAGTGATGTACGAAATAAAAAACAATACTTAAAAAATATACAAAAAAACAGCTTCAGTGACGATTAACACTTGGGAAATCACAAAAATGACAAAAAAAATTATTTTAAATAATTTGAATAACGATCGAAGTAATTTTTCGATAGAAAGCTATGATTTAAAAAAGTTATGTGAAGAAAAAAAGTCAAGAAATATATATCTAACAAGATATTTAACTCCACATAATAAATGTGTTACAAGTACTTATTTGGTATTGTTTTTGCCCCGTTGTTTATCTGTGATCATTTCGATTAATTAATATTATTAATATTATAACATTAAATATTAATTTATGATAATGATTTTCATGACGAGCTCATCGGAACATTCACAATCTCTTTGCCGTTAAATTTAAAATATTTTTGATATCACTGACAATATAATTGTAAATGATCAAGCATAATAATAAAAAGGCAAAGTAGAAAGCTAGCAGCTATACATTAATCTCCAAAGAGGCATCAAACAAAAATGTTTTGCTTACATACTTAGAACATACTTAATATTTTTTATTATGTGTAGAAATTTAGTATTTTAATTTATTTAGCTTCACGCTTTATCCCGCACATAGCAGGGTAGGCAGAGGGAATTGCAGGAACTATTGGAACCTAATGTTAAGAGACTCCGTTGCTTAGTCCCTGTTTTCTCCATACCCGCTTTCCGCCTTTTTTCGAGGCATTGCGTGTTGAGTGGCGGAACTAAACGCCGTGCTTTGCCTAGGTGCCAGAGCGAAGAAAATGGAAATAGAAAAATCTATCTTTCCCGACTGGGAGTCGAACCAAGAAACCGTCGCGTTACAGGCATACGTTACGCCTCTGCGCCACGACTTTCCTCGGTTTCATATTTTTAATAAAATTATCTTTTAAAAAATTATTGTGTATTTTTTAAGACAACAAGTAATTTGTATAAAAAACTGGTTATTAGTCGGTAACTATGTGATTATATTACTAACGATAGCAAAGATACATAAAGAAAATAAAATAACGCAGTGGTATTAAACAGTTATTAATATTTGTACTTAAGTATGAATTTAAGCATATTTTTTTCATTAACTATATCTAAAATATAAAAAATTTTAATATTAACTATATTTGTACTCTTTTAGAACAAGTTTTAGCGATACTATTGTATTTAGCAGCGCCTGCTGTACAAAAGACATCAACGCGTAATCAAACCTAATTTCTCTTTTATTCAGTTCTTGCTGTTATGAAAGATTTAAATAATTGACTTGTGAATATTTAAAATATTTTATGGATATATATTTTATAAACTATATTAGGAACAAAAATAAAAATTGTATTTAAAAAAATATAAAATATATTTATTTCAGTATTAAATAAAGAACATTAAGATGAAAGGAAATGAAGACGTGATAGTAAAAATATAATAACAATATGCATTAAACTAGATATCACATTCACCACCATCCACTGGAGTAGCTGGAACCATGGCCGGAGCTGGATCCGTAACCAGACCCGTAACCAGATCCGTATCCAGATCCGAATCCAGAACTGATTCCAGAGTAGCTAGGGGCAGATACTAACTTGTTGACCGATACCACTTGGGGTACAGAAACTACTTTGCGTACATTCACAACTTGGGGCACTTCGATGACTCGTGGAACGTTAACAACTTTGTTTACGGAGACAATTTTGGCGGAAGGCGCGGAATATCCGCCATATCCGCCTAGTCCACTGCTATATCCGCCGCTGTATCCGCCACTGTATCCGCTACTGTACCCACCGCTATATCCACCTCCGAGTCCTCCAAGAGAGTGAGCGCCACTTAAATATCCACGTTTCTCCCGTTTCTCGCTTCCAGCAGCCACACAGGCTACGAGAGCGCAGTAAACGATCTGTGAAAAATGAAAATGATTTAGCAAGGTGTTCGAAGTAATAAATTGCTATTTTCTATGTTCTATATGTAAATGGTATCATAATTATTTACGTGCAATTTGAAATTGGGCACTTTGATAATTATTTATATAAATCAAAATCTCTTGCAATTAATAAAATTCTTAGCAACAACGGTAATTAACACTGTGGGTCAAGAACCAGATTAGCAATAACTACAAGCTGTCTGAAGTTTGGTTGCAAAAATGAGTATTTTTTTAATAGGAAGCACGTCTTCCGTACAGTTGGTTTCGGGGCGATTGTAACTGTAACTGTTTATACAAATTCAATGAAAGTGACTGGATTTTTAACAATCGTACAGCCTTGTATCCAAATATTAGTTATATCTCGATAACTTTCAATTTTTAAGTTGAAAAATATAATTTCAATAAGTGCAGGTTAAAAGTTGTCATTGAAGCTCAACGGTCGAGATTTGGTCAACTTCTGCTTTACTAACGGTAGTTGTAAATTCAAACTTGATAAAAAGTAATTACTAAGTCAAAATAATCTCATTGTCCTGCTCTAGATAAATAAAGTGCAATCTCAAACTATATAATGGAAAATAAAAAACGGGAAAGATAAGTAACAAATATAAAGGCGTACTATACTCACGAAAGCTTTCATATTGGAGGATTAGTGTTGGTTAATCTGAAGAGTCGGTGAAGTGAATGATGTTGTTGCAGTGCACCCCGCGTGTTATATAGTTTGTGTATCTAGCTGTGGCGCAACCCCGTCCTCGCAGATCTTCCGCGCTCCTCTCATAAATTATGATCCTGGCCTCATAATGGCAATGAAGTTATAATGTTTATTGATTCTAGATCGAATTATTATATATATTATATCTGTTATTTGGTTAAAGTGAACGTTCTTTTTATTCATCTTCTTGTATTAAAGTGTTTATTTGCTCATTTTCATTGAACATGGTGTAAAGACTCAGATGAGCTTCAGCCTGGATGGAATATACATGTGTGGTAAGTATAATATAAAAATATATGTATATTTGATAATATTTTTTGTGATTTAAAGTCCAGATGATGTTTTACTCTATATTTATTTATTTGTATACATGAAGCTTTATAATAAAACTTTTAACGTGTAAAGCTAGAAAGCTCTTTCCCGTATTTAGAACTACTTAATATTGCATACACAGGTTATAGAAAATAAAACATGATGAACATAACTTTATTCATTCTAAAAATAACACAATTAGGTCTTTTTTTACTTAATCCATCTTACTTTTACTTAATATAATGTTGTACGTACGTACAAGTATTGCTACAGTTACAGTGAGTCATAAGAAAGCAACAGTACATTTAAATGTTATCTTTACATTTGTAACATATAATTAATGTTAGATGTTCATCGTTCCTTAAACCTGCTTAGAGGTCGTTTTGAAAGTAGACCAGATTTTTAAACACAGGGGTTCCAAATTCAGTTTTCACTAATTTTTTTAACACTTTTTCATCATCAAATTGTGCTTTGGAATAAGTTGAAGTATTTAAAATGGGGACACGAAGGATTATATTTCGGCTTTTGTTATTCAAAAAATAGAGATAAGATAAATATAAATCATATTAAGGATAGCTAACTGTGTTAACACGTCCATTGTAAAAACTGGTATCTTATTGCTTCACACACTCTTGTAATAGTAAAAGGTAAGGTTAAAAATCTATTTTTTTTTTGTTTTAATTATATATAGTGTGAATTAAATAAAGTATTTTTTTCGTGACGTGTAAAGCAGTATCTGATTGTATACATGGGTTTGAATTTTAATCCAAAATGAAAGAATTATTTTATTAACATTGATTTTTTTATTGTTTTATTCAAATTTAGTCAGAATACAACTTTACTTCTAAAATTGGTAAACTATATATACTTCGAATACATTTAGCTTATTTGAAATATGTAAATAAATATACATTCTTTAGTGCTCATATTTTTGAGCTTGATACTTGTGTAAAGAACTCGTTCGAATAACTAATGATATTATCGATCTGTTCATCATCATACAGATTTGTAGTTCATAATTTATAATCCATATTTTATTATAATATTTTATTATAATATTTTTATTTTATATATATATATATATATATATATATATATATATATATATATATATATATATATATATATATATATATATATATATATATATATATATATATATATATATATATATATATATTGAATCTTGTACTAGTTGTAAAAGATGTAGTACTAAACCTATATAGATATTAGAAATCAATGACTCAGCTTCGTCTAAGTTAAGGCAACATATGATCTATATATATATTTGAAAAAATACTAAGTTTACGAATCTGTGTCTTTACAATTCTTTTAAAGTTTGATATTGTACAATATTTACAAAATACGCAGTGGCAAGAGAAAGTAAGGTGAGCTATATCCAAGAGTGTAATCTATTGGCAATTAAGCTAGGCGCGGCCGGCCTGTACGATTAAAGACACAAGTATATATCCTAGATGTCGAGTCATAGTATTATGAAAATGCTAACAAAACTTTGTTGTAAATGTGATTTAAATCACTTCCTCGTTTAGTTGTTTTGGTACTGTAGGTATTTTCGTGTAATAACTTCAAAGTTGGATTGAAAGTAAACAAGGTAGTGTTTTGGGATAAAGTTTATTCTATCAGCCTTGATAAATGATGGGAAAAATAAAAAAAAATGATATTCAATATTTGTTTTGATCAAATGTTGCAAGCGAAATAAAATACAATCTTACAACTTACAAGGTTAAGATTTTTCTTGTTGGCTTTTTCCAATGAATTTGTCATAATTATGATAATAATAAGTGATTTATTTATTAAACTTAGGTTAGATTATTAATATTGTTAATATTTTTATACTTCTATCAGAATTGCTTTATTTAAATATTTATAATAAAATATTACATATACAATATAAAAATGGAACTAAGTTTAATATCAATATCAAATATTGCAATTACAAGCTTATTCTTTAAGAAGGATTTAGCTTGTAATTGTTGAAAATTTCCATTCTTAATAAGACACTACGACAAATATATTAAACATACTTATACATTAAACATATTTTCAGTAATAAAGTCTGTCTATGTCGGCGATAGTTGTGGGTTTGATTCCGTCTCAGGATATTTAAAATTATATAATTAATATTTAATATTAATAAATTAATAATTATAATTACATTAATAATTATTTAATATATAATTAATTAAACTAATTGAAATTGAAGCTGGAAAATTCCCTAACAATAAAAAAATATTAATTATATATATTTATTTGTATGCATTTTATTTTTTTATTATTCAATGTTATTTTATTTACATATTGATATTAATACGATTGCATCAAGGTCGATTATCTTACGCTGACCTGGTTTGTGGTAAGCTTTGCTGCATTTATAAATTTATGAACAATTCTTTTTTAATATATTTTATTTGATTAATAATTGGCTATTGCACTACTTATTATTATTTCATCTGATCAGCTTATAAGAGTCTAATGCTGGACGTAGGCCTCCCCCAGGTCTTGCCTTAGGGTACAATCCGGCTTTTGCTGCTAGCCAGTCCAGTATCCAACGCTACGCTTGCCGAGGCGTGATCTCCATTTGAAAAGCCATTTACTCCTTCGTCTGTTGGTTCTAAAACAGATCTAAGCAGCCCACTTCCACTTCAATTGGCTACATTTCCCGATTGTCGTGCCGATGTCTGTTACTGGAGTTGATCTTAAGGATGACTTGAGAAACGGTGATTTGAACCTCATAGTTGTCTATTTCAATTTACAATGTTTGCTTAAGGTATACATTCTTCTGGATAATTTCTTTTAAAGAAGATGATGAAGAAAAAGAATCTAGTATAATATGTCGATTGAACACGACTTTGATTTTGTCCAAGTTCATACCGAGTTCAATACGCCTTGAGGAAGTATTATATTAGATCGCTTTTTTATGCATTTGTTTAAGAGCAAATGTTGATATCTAGTCTCAATAATATTCTCCTACACAATAATAAATAAATACCCTATTTTAGCAGAATTTAAACATAAATTTATTTGCACGACATAAATAAATTGTGACAAACATATTAAAATGACAAAGTAGCTCGATAAGAACGTACTGCTTACCGGTCAGGGCGCTTCACCTTTCAAAAGACGCGTGTTTAAATCACTATGTGCTTTAGAAAGTTCACTTTCCTGATTGTAGAAGAACTATTTTAAAAGCAATAAAATATTTTCAATTGGTTTCATTTGAGTATTTTATAAATGACTCACTAAAAATATATGTAACATCTTATACTGTAGGACTCGTCTAACAGAACATTCTGATACATGTATCAATTATAGTATGTACATTTTGTAGATTCAAAACAATTTATTTTATTCAATTATTTAAGTTACTGTATAAAGTTTAAAGAGAAAACAATGCTATGATTACTTCAATTCAAAACAAAATAAATTTAAGTTACCTTTCTTCTAACTTTCACGCTTTATTCCGCTTATAGCAGGGTAGGCAATAAGAATCGGTGGAACCGTGAAAACCTAGTGGGAAGATACGTCGTTCCCTGGTTTTCCTGGTTCCCTGGTTTACCTGGTTGCCAGAGTGACGATGGAAATGAAATCTATTTTTCTCGAGTAGACATCTGATGTCGCATTAAAAAGTGGACCTCATTCAATTAGCAATAATAGGCAGAAACGGCACCTCTGCGTCACGACGGTCCACGAATCATAAAATTATAAATTAAATTATCAAAACAGTATAAATTAAAAGCAACAATTATAAATTACATTAATAACCAACCAACCAATAATACAATAATAGCAGTAATAACTTTATTATATCGTACATTAATTAGTCGATAGTAGTTTTGTTGAAATCACTAAGTTTTTCTTTGAAAATATCTATAATTAAATCAAAATATAAATTACAAAAAAAATGTCAAAATCTGATTTATAGGAGTATAATTTCTCCTAGACTACAAGAATACTTTTGGATATATTAGACGTATTCTATGGACGGGATGTCTAGAAATACGACGAGGTACTCCAATATTGACTTAGGACAATAAATCAATACATTTTATGGCAAATTTTTTACAACGATACTTATCAACCATACATGTCTCCACATATTGAATTATTAAGTTTATGCTTTTGAAACTAGTTAGTTATAGAGTTCATAAGTGAGTTTACTATCAATGAATACTCCCAGACCGTTCATGATGGAGATTTCCTAGAGTTCTTCATTGTAAATAAAATATTTAGATTCAATAAGTATTTTTTCTTGAGTAAATTTTTTGTGTACCACCATTCTGTTGATGATTCAAGAGTGACTCTTGCATCAAGTTGAGGTCCTTTTGAAGCCTTTCTTCTATTGTACATAATGTACGGAAGAGCTTGAGGTCTCTATCTGTACTGAACTCTATCTACTTGAACTCTATCATTAAGATACGAATGGAATAAAGATCAATCGAATCAAAGAATCACTGTAGGTCACGAATTCCATATGCAAATGATCAAATTATTACTATCCATTTTGTGAAAATCGCTGAAATCAATATATTTAGAATTGACATCTTGTGTTACATAGGAAGTATAGCTGACTACATTCGAAACTCTTTATATGTATATAAAAAAGACCTATTAATCTCTTTTTTGCATAAGTATAGAATAGAAATACAGCACACCCCGATAGACATAATACTTAAATTACAAAAATAAGACAAGGCATAATTTTAAATAACATTTTTATTAAAACTTAATTAATAAATATATATCAACAAGAAATATTATAATTGCTAATATTTACGTAGTAACAATTGGACTAGTTGTACAAATTACATTATTTACCACCAGCCATTGGCGTATCCGGCGCCATAGCCGTAATTAGAGCCATATCCGTACCCGGCGCTGTACACAGAGTCGTATCCTGCCCCGTAAGCGTAGTCAGAGGCGAGTCCGCTGTAATAACTAGGAGCAACCACCTTGTTGACAGACACTATCTGCGGCACCGATACTACCTTACGTACGTTTACTACCTGAGGCACGTCAACTACCCGTGCTGTATTTACTACTTTCTTGACGGAGACCACATTGGCGGCGGGTGCGGCTTGGGCAAGGGCAGGGGCGCTGATTAGTGCTGAGGAACTCAGTAAGGCGGGAGCTGAGTGGAGCAGAGCAGGAGAGTTGCTCAGAACGGGGGCAGAGACTGCGGAGAGTCCAAGGGAGTAGTCCCCGAGACCTGCGAGCCCGCTGCTGTAGGGACCACCGTAAGAGAGGGAGTCGACCGAGTGCAGGCCGCTAAGGAAGCCTCTCTTTTCACGCTTCTCGCTGCCGGCTGAAGTGCAGGCCACGACGGAAAGGATCACAATCTAATAATAAAATTTATAGTTAAATATTGTTTTTTTAATTTGCAATTGTGATTTATATATTGTTGTAAAAATCCAAAATTAATTTGAATGTAATTATACAATTGATTGAGCATGGTCGTGGGGTAGATATATAACGTCTGCCTGTGAACGCGACTGTTTGCGGGTTCGATTCCTACTCGGGGAAGATGAATTTTCAAATTTCCATTTTCTTCGTAAATAGGCAAAACGCGGCGTTGAGTTCCGCCACTCAACACAAAAAGCTTTGAAAAAAGTGTAAAGTAGAGCATGGATTGTCGTAACACTTGGCTTTTTTGGTTCCTGCGGTTCCCTCTGGCTACCCTGCTGTGTGCAGAACAAAGCTTGAAGTTAAAAAAATATAAATAAATAAAATTGATTTACAAAAATACTTACTGTCGTGGCGCAGAGGCGCAACGTCTGCCTGTAACGCGACGGTTACTGGGTTCGATCCCCAGTCGGAGAAGATGGATTTTTCTATTTCGATTTTCTTCGCTCTGGAATCTAAGGCGAAGCGCGGCGTTGAGTTCCGCCACTCAACAAGCAATGCCTCTAAAACGGCGGAAAGTGGGGACGGAGTAAGCTGGGACTAAGTAACGGAGTGTCTTAACACTAGGTTCGTATAGTTCCTGCAGTTCCCTCTGCCTACCCTGCCATGTGCGGGATAAAGCGTGAAGCTAAAAAAAAAAAATACTTACAAAAGCTTTCATGTTGTAGTTTTGTATATTGATCTAGTATAAATGATACTAGTTTTTGATTTCATTCGTGTTATATATACTAATGTGAAAAACATGGAGCAATCGCGTCCTTACAAGTTTTTGATAGATTTCTGAGAGTTGTCTTTGAATTTTATGCTTAATGATATTATTAATATACGTATATTATGACACCCATTTATTTATGTCTAAGTTTACAGACAGACACAGTGCCGCTATATATATATATATATATATATATATATATATATATATATATATATATATATATATATATATATATATATATATATATATATATATATATATATATATATATATATATATATATATATATATATATATATATATATATATATAACTGCACTAAATGTTTCAGGGTTTTTTTTTTTTAGCTTCACACTTTATCCCGCACATGGCAGGGTAGGCAGAGGGAACTGCAGGAACCATAAGAACCTAGTATTAAGACACTTCGTTACTTAGTCCCTACTTACTCCGTCCCCACTTTCCGCCGTTTTCGAGGCATTGCGTGTTGAGTGGCGGAACTCAACGCCGCGCTTTGCCTTAGATGCCAGAGCGAAGAAAATGGAAATAGAAAAATCCATCTTCCCCGACTGGGGATCGAACCCAGTAACCGTCGCGTTACAGGCAGACGTTGCGCCTCTGCGCCACGACGGTGTTTCAGGGATTTAAATCATATTTTTGTCACTTTTTGTCAATTCCAAAGGCTACATGAAATAATCAAATTAAGCGTTGCTCCTCTTATTTTATTTTTTATATAGAAAAACAAAAATTAGCTATTTTCAAACAATAACAAACATAACTTTCTTTTTATATTGATATTGTATAGTGTATATAGTGTAGGAAGAGTAGTAGGATTTGCAGGAAGAACCTAATGACGAGAGACTTCATTCTCCGCTTTCCGCCTTAATTTAACACCTCAATATCAACTCGTTTACAGTCAATCACACAGTCATCGGTATTAGGGTATCGTCTGTAATGTTATAACGCAATAGGCTATGAAAATATATCCATAGTAAATTAATATATGTTTGTTAAACATATTCATTTGTTTCTTAAAAATATTACGAAAGTCGTAATCATTTATTACATTTGATTTTTATGTTGTCAATTCAACATGTAAGGATTGTGCCATGGAAAATATATGCGCTAGTTTCACAATATATTGATACAGCAATGAACACTAAAATTGTCAAAAAATCAATCAGATTTTGTTGCGTAAGAACTCTAAACATAGTATATATATGTGACGCTGTTCTAAAAACTGGTATCATTTAGCTAAATAACGAACAGACAACAACATGAAAGGTTTTGTAAGTATTATCATACTTTAAGACTAAATATTTAATAGTAAATATTTAGAAAAATATTTTTGTGATATTTCATTTATTAATTTCTGCATATGTAAGCGTAAATGACTTTATACTAACAATATAATTGCTCCTTTAGATTGTACTCTTTGCCGTCATGGCCTGCGCTTCAGCCGGCAGCGAGAAACGCGACAAGAGAGGTTTTCTCAGCGGCCTGCACTCGGTTGACTCCCTCTCTTACGGTGGTTCCTACAGCAGCGGGCTCGCAGGTCTCGGGGACTATTCCCTTGGACTCTCCACAGTCTCTGCCCCCGTCCTGAGCAATTCTGCCTCTGCTCTGGTCCCCTCATCTCCCGCCTTACTGAGTTCCTCAGCACTAGTCAGCGCTCCCGCCCTGGCCCAAGCTGCACCCGCCTCCAATGTGGTCTCCGTCAAGAAAGTGGTAAACACAGCGCGCGTAGTTGAGGTGCCACAGGTAGTAAACGTGCGCAAGGTAGTATCAGTGCCGCAAGTAGTATCTATTAACAAGGTACTAGCACCCAGCTATTACAGCGGACTCGCCTCTGACTACGGATACGGGGCAGGATATGACTCTCTGTACAGCGCCGGGTACGGTTCTAACTATGGCTATGGCGCTGGATATGCTAATGGCTGGTGGTAAATAATGTAATTTGTACAACTAGTCCAATTGTTATGACGTAAACATTAGTAATTATAATATTTCTTGTTGATACTATTATTAAGTTTTAGTAAAAAGTTTATTTAAATTTATGCTTTGTTTTATTTTTGTTATTTAACTGTTAAATAAACATCTTCTAGGTCTATCAAAGTGTACTTTATCCTAATATGTTAAAAATATGTTATTCGTAGATCAATATAACGATTGAACGTTTCGAATGTAGTCAGCTATACTTCCTATGTAACACAACATGTCAATAGTAAACAACAGGTCCATTCTAAGTATACTGTTTTTACCAGCGCTTTTGAAAAATTGGATTACAATAATGTAACTATGTATATATGGAATGCGTGACCTACTGTTACCTTGGTTCCGTTCATATTTTGCTGATAGAGTTCCGTACAGATAGAGTCCTCAAGCTCTTTCGTACATTACGTACAATAGAAGACACATACTTCAAAAAGACCTAAATTCGAAGCAAGAGTGATGAACCATCAACAGTATGACTATAGCTTCGGGTACAGTTCTAACTACGGCTATAGATCCGGATATCCTACTGTTTGGTGATGAAGTTAGTGTTAAATATCTAGTCAATTTATTGTAATGTTAAAGTTTTTTTCTAATATTCATTTTTCTTCTTCATTCTTTCTAGTATTTTTCAAATTGCATGCCGTCTATTTCCTAACTATTTACCGTTTAGATTTATGCCACCTATTATCAGGTGTTTCCGGATTTTTATATGTCAATGAGAGTGAAAGAGCATAGGCATCTATTATTTGGTTTGAATCAGGTAGATTGTATCAGGAGTGCCAGTCTTCAAAGTTAAGTATAAGTTAAATTTTGCCCGGACTCAGTAAATATATATTAAAAAGTTAAATTCAAATCTGTTCAGTAGTTCCAAAGGCAGCGGTGAAAGTACACAGAAGTGTCAGAAGTGAAATTTCTTTAAAAATTTGGGGATTTATAAGACGGAAAAAAAATAAAGGAAAAGCTTTTAAATTAACAAAAACATAACAAATATATCACTTAAGCTAACCAGGACAAAAAATGATTACTTTTTATTTATTTAAGTAACAATAATGTAAATAAATAAAACATGATTGCTTTTAAGAGGACCAAGGAGCAGAGGTGTAAGCGTCTGCCTGTAAACGCGACGGTTTGTGGGTTTGACCCCACTCGGTATAGACGGATTTTTCTATTTCCATTTTCTTTGCTCTGAAAACTAGGCAAAGCCTGGTGTTGAGTTCCGCTACTCAACAATGCCTCGAAAATGGCGGAAAGCGAGGACGGAAAAAGCAGTATTAGTAGTAAGCAGTATGGTATTGTGGTCCCTGCAGTTCTCTCTGCCTACTTTGCCATGTGCGGGATAAAGCGTGAAGCTAATATAGTATAGTAGTATAATTACTGCCACCAAAAGAATTTCTCTCTCACGCTCTCTCCCTCCTCACAGACACTCGGCCCTCAGTTCTTTTCGTACTTTTTTATTCTTTCCTTTTTCCACATGTATCTTGTTTCATTTTAAAAATGTGAAAATAAAGTGACTGATTATCTAATGACATTTAAAACTATTTACATCAGGAAGGCAAGACAGGGTCTGTCTGAAACTATTTTCACCATGCCATTTCTATGAAGTACTGTGTATAAGATAACCTAAAGATACTTCTTCTTCTTCTTCTTCTTCTTCTTCTTCTTCTTTATTTATGGCGTTTCGAGAGTGCCAGTTGAGCACAATTCACTTCGCCCATGTCACGTTGAATGGAGAACACAAAGAGGAGAATATACGGTAAAAAAAGAGATATCATTACTCAGTTGGAACCTAAAGATAATATAGAAAGTTAATAGTAATTTAACAAATCGATATAGTCATCTACTGTAAATAACCTTCACATCTACTTCCGGTCACGGTCCTTGTAAATTGGTGTGCTAATATAATAAGAAACGGTTTTTTACACCTTTATTTTAAGAACAGGATTAAAAATCAGGTTGTTTTTTTTTGATGAAATTATTTAAAGAATATTCCAATAGCAATTTATCGATTCTTTTTATAAGAGTTATCTGTAAATGTTTGTATGTAAGTCTCTGCAATAACATGGAGAATGTTTTCATTTTAATCTAACTCATTATTGTTTTCACGGGAATACAGCAAATTACCAATAACCCTCCAATTTATTAAGAAATAATCGTTCAAATACTTACGTAAGTATGAACAAACACTATAAAATATTAATTACCTATTTCAAGTAGTTACTTTTGGACTAAATACGGCATATTCTTTTGTAATTCTCAGTCTCATTCATTCGGTAGCCAGTAAAAATATATTTAGATGCAAAAAATAATTTATACTTTCGTTTTGATCTTGAACAATTTAAATTAAAAAAAAAAAACAAGATAACAATACATTTAATATTTAAGGAACAGTTCTAGAGCATATAATCGTAGACCATACAAAAATATTTATAATATTAAACTAAAAAGCATTAAGAAAAATGAATGAAATATACGTACAAAAAACAACAATTAATTAATATGATAAGGTTACATACGAAAATAAAAAAAAAAATAGTGATATGATATCAGTAGATCGCAATGACTAAAATTAAAAACTGCGAAACATGAAGCTAGCAATTGCAGACAGTCGATTCTTTCATTAACTACTTTGTGTAACAAGAGGTAATCTAAAACGATTCTTCTATTGTCTACAAACAGTCCATATTAAAAATTTTAATTTGTCGGTATAAGTAATAAGTGATAAATCAGGTGATGATGTTGCATGCTTATGTTCGACATTATTTTTTGATACCTTTTGTAAATATAGGACTTAGGAATAAAATATTTATGATACTAAAATTAACATTATATAAATGAGTGTAGCGCCCTATTGTCAGTGTTAGTTATTCACATGGCAGTTGCAAATATTGTTGCTTACGACTTGTACGATTACGTCGGTTTCGATAACATATGTTTCTCATTATTTCTGTAAAATTATATTTGTTATATCATCGTATGTCATAGAGTAACACTAATGTAATTAGTCGTACTGTATTCGTGTAGAAGGTAAAGCCAGTAAATTATATTTAAATAACAATGAATCTTAAGTTGATCAACTATGGGAACATTTATACTGTATACATTTATGGTACTTTTTCTGTACCACTAACATTATTGATATACTTCGCATGCAGTGAATTTTAAATAAATATGATATATTCGAATTGAGACCGTACTAGGGATTTATTATACTGAAATGGGAAATTATTTATATAGTTATAGTGTCTCAGAACGAAACCATACAGATGTATATATTCTAAGTATGAATGTCAACGTGCAGCTTGCTATATATTGTAATCCCTATGAAAAAAGCCACTGTTATTTTTTTGTAAATATTAATGATTTTCGTCTGCTTAGATTTAAATTCAGTATATTATCATAATACGCGCAGTTTATTAAAATTTATCCAGATTATATTTGCTTAGATTTTAGCTAGGTCTTCAGAACTGTGAAACAATTGAATTTGAATGAGTTTTATAAGCTTCTTCACCTTTGGTTATATCTGATGTTTTCTGTACTTATTTATTGATACCTAGGTATTGGTATCTAGATAGATACTACCACATTAAGTTTTTATTACATTTTAAAATTAATTTATCAATATACAATTAGTTCTTATAGAACTTCAAAAGTTCTTTATTTTTAGGGCTACATATCTTAAAAGAAAGAAATGGAACCTTCATAAGACCAGGACACAGAAAACTCAAGTAGCAACTAACTTAGTCATTCAAAAGAGCTAAGCTTTAATTTTTTACATTTCGTATTGTTATTAAAACTTACAGAGAACTTTTTGTTGACCTCGACCGAGAACTTAAAGTATCAACTACGAGGTGTGTTCAAAAAGTATCGCGAATTTTGTGTTTTTTCAAAAATTATTTATTTATTCATGAATATCTATTTTGTCCCCTTCAAAGTAATCCCCATGAGATATTATACACTTGTGCCAACGGTTTTTCCAATCTTCGAAGCACTTCAAAAAATCATTTTTTTTTATCTTGTTCAGCTCCTCCTTCGATGCCGTCTTTATCTCGTCAAGTGTAGCATAACGTCGTCCTTTCATGGGCCTCTTCAGTTTAGGGAACAAGAAAAAGTCACAGGGGGCCAGATCTGGGGAATACGGTGGCTGCGGCATCATTAGTGTGTTGTTTTTGGCCAAAAAGTCGCGCACAAGCAACGATGTGTGAGCAGGGGCGTTATCGTGGTGCAAAAGCCAATTTTTGTTCTTCCACAAAACCGGGCGTTTCTGGCGGATTGCTTCGCGCAAATTGCGCATAACTTGCAGGTAATAAGCCTTATTGACCGTTCTACCCTGTGGCAAGAACTCATGATGCACCACGCCCCTGCAATCGAAGAAAACTGTCAGCAAAACTTTCACATTCGACCGAACTTGGCGCGCTTTTTTCGGTCTTGGTTCGTGCGGCAGCTTCCATTGAGATGATTGAGCTTTGGTTTCCACGTCATAACCATAAACCCACGATTCGTCACCAGTTATGACCCTCTGGAGCAAATTTGGGTCGTCGCGGACAGAGTCCAACATCCCATTAGCAATGTTCATGCGATGCTGTTTTTGGTCGCAATTGAGCAATTTTGGTACGAATTTCGCGGCGACCCGTCTCATGCCCAAATCATTGATAAAAATCGAATGGCACGAGCCAATCGATATGTCTAGGTCCTCAGCAACTTCTCTAATGGTGATTCGACGATTGGCCAATACCATTTTCTCCACTTCATTAATTTTTTCGTCTGTTGTTGAAGTGCTCGGGCGTCCGGCACGCTCTTCGTCGTTCACATCTTCTCGGCCTTCTGAGAACATTTTGTACCACCGATAAACGTTGCTTCGGTCCAAGGTAGCTTCTCCGTATGCCACAGTCAACATTCGGAATGCATCCGCGCACTTAATTTCGTTTTTCACACAAAATTTGATACACGTTCTTTGATCCATTTTTTTGAATGGGTAAAAATCGAAGACGATCCAAAACACGTGCAAGCAAAGCAGCTGTCAACAATTAAGTGAACATTCAAAATGGCCGAGGTTGTCGGCATAAGTGAGAGACATGAGTACCAACATAACGCCACAAAAAAATTGAAATTCGAATATACGTAACCCGCGAAAATTCAAAATTCGCGATACTTTTTGAACACACCTCGTAAATAAAACAAAAGCAAATACCTACTAAAAAAAGTTGTTGATTTTTAGTGATACTTGATAATCTAGACTTAACTTATAATAAGATTAGACGACAATTGAAAAATTTAAAGTAAAGCAAAAAGTTATGAAAATTGTTAATTTGTGAGTTTATATAGTATTACTTTATCTCCATCAAAGCTGGAAAACGAAAATAATTTCCTTTGATTCAGGGTTGAACCTATAATCAATCTATTTTCATACAACCTTTATCAAACGCTTATTACTTTGCTGTCTGTGTTATGTTTGTTCAACATATTAATTATTTTATCATAAAACGAAAGTCCTAAACTAACGTAAGCTGTATTTCTTATACTTGATTTTAGTATAAGGATTGTGCCATGGAAAATATATGCGCTAGTTTCACAATATATTGATACAGCAATGAACACTAAAATTGTCAAAAAATCAATCAGATTTTGTTGCGTAAGAACTCTAAACATAGTATATATATGTGACGGTGTTCTAAAAACTGGTATCATTTATCTAAATAACGAACAGACAACAACATGAAAGGTTTTGTAAGTATTTTCATACATTAAGAAATGTATATTTAATAGTAAATATTTAGAAAAAATATCTTTGTATTATAGATATTTCATTTATTTATTTGTGCATTTGTAACCATAAATTACTTTATACTAATAACATTATTGCTCCTTTAGATTGTGCTTTTTTCCATCATGGCCTACGCTTCAGCGAGCAACGAGAAGCGCGACAAGAGAGGCTTCCTCAGCGGCCTGCACTCGGTCGACTCCCTCTCTTACGGTGGTTCCTACAGCAGCGGGCTCGCGGATCTCGGGGACTACTCCCTTGGACTCTCCGCAGTCTCTGCCCCCGTCCTGAGCAATTCTCCTGCTCTGCTCAACTCGGCTCCCGCCTTACTGAGTTCCTCAGCACTAGTTGGCGCCCCCGCCCTTGCCCAAACCGCACCCGCCGCCAATGTGGTCTCCGTCAAGAATGTTGTAAACTCGGCGCGCGTAGTTAACGTGCCGCAGGTAGTAAACGTGCGCAAGGTAGTTTCGGTGCCACAGGTAGTGTCTGTCAATAATGTGGTAGCGCCAAGCAGCTTATACGGCGGACTCGCCTCTGACTACGGGTACGGGGCAGTATATGACTCTTTGTACGGATACGGCTCTAATTACGGCTATGGTGCCGGATATAGCGCTGACTACGGATATGGCGCGGCATACCCTAGTGGTTGGTGAACATGTGAAATGTCTAGTCTAGTTACGTTTTTTTATATATTTTCATTTTGTTATATTGTTTTAATACTTATTTAAAATAAAATAATTTAAATTTTATGCTTTCTTTTTTTTAATTACGATTTAAGCCACTTATAAAGCTCAAAGCTTTTATCTAACACTAATATTTTAATTTTATCTAGCACTAAGCTTTAATCTAACACTAATATTCCCCCAGGGGTTTCTTAACTCCACTACTACATAGTTATTTTTTATGAAAGTTCCAATTCAACGAAATATTTGAAATTCAGCAATTTTTTGCTAAAAATGTGACATATTTATAAGCATTTTAGTGTTAGTAGTAAGACTTCCTAGTAAGATTAATGAATTAAGATGAAAAAACCATAATGTTTCTAGCATGTACAATGCTGTACTATATATTTAATATTAGTTCAAAAATATTTCAATTATATAGTTCTAGTACAGTCAAGTAATTGATATATACTTGTCACCAATACTTATAATATTACATCAATATGATAAAAAATCATAGCTTCAAGGCGCCAAAGTGAATCTCTCTGTCTCTGAAGAGAAATTGATTAATACTTTCTTTTGTTATTTAAATAAATAAAAAATGCTTTTATCAACCGTAGGTTTATGACATCTGTGAATATATTTATTTTAAATAATTGTCGAACGTTTGATATTTTTGTCAGTTTGTAGTCGTAAATGTAGAAATTGCAAGCATAAGTGATCGCCAGCCATAGAAGGAGGTTATCGCGGAGATCAGAACTCCTTCTGATCTGAGTGGAGGAAGCCCTGATCATGGAGGGAAGATGTAGAGTCACCGGCGACAGTACTGGCGATGGTGGAGGTGTCATACGTATACTCCTAGAGCGCTGGTTAAAAGAAGAAACAACTGCAAGGAGATGTGTTGATCGTCTCGTAAGTCATCAAAGCTACAGGTGTTTTGGAGGAAACCGTGAAGAACCTTGAAGACGATGGTAACCTATAGCAGATGGGCCTTTTACCGATGCGCTACATTGTCGTGCGCAAGCGACCCTGTTGCGTCTCTTATAGGTTTTAGTGAGTAGTGTAGGATTTCGATAAGTCCAACATCCGTTTGTGACAAGATGTTTCTACAACACATAATTGATCTGCGTTAAAGCATTTCCCATTGGCTAAAAAATATCCCTCTCACGTAATATCTTGAAACTGTTCGAACAATTTATTTTAAGTGTAATACGCATTTTTAGCAGAGTTGAGAGTGAAGTTGTTTTGTTTTATATAATTACAATAATATGTAAAACTTGTTACGTGTATGTACGTCTATACGTTTGTCGATTTCAAGGTGACCTAATTATGTTATATATTATGCTTATTGTGAAATAATCACTTAATGTAATTATTAAACAATATCACAAGCTCTATAAACTTTTACTTAATTAATAACTTGCTTACGCACAAATTAAAGTTATATATTCGTGTACATATATTATATCTATATAGATATACAATGGATAAATAATATTGTATGGTTTTATATACAGTATACATACATTTTAATATAAATGAACTAGTCATGTACGAATGAAGATACATTGTTGCTGGCGGAACGTCAACATAGCTGTATATTTGGCATTATATATCGCCGTAAGACGAGGGTTTTGTTTTTTAGGTCTTAATCTTGTTTTTTATAATTCAATCTATTTTATATGATAAAAAATGTAGCAACTAAAACTTCTGCTGTATGTTCGAAAGTTATATCATAAAGAACTTAATATTTTCGAAACAATAAAATCATTATATTTACAGTTGCAGCTATAACGAGAGTTTTTCACGAAAGCGGAATGAAAAAGAGAAATGTAGAGAATATGTAAAGTAAGTTAAACCTAACGCACTGATATATAGAATAACAAGATTGATGAAGGTATTGTTTTGTTTTCTTAATACCTTTATTTGCTCTATATATACATGGTAGCAGTTTCCAACAGCTTCGTTAAAGACGACGAAAATTCGGTCAAAATGGTTTTTCATACAAAAGATATTGACTCTGAGTTTTAAATGTATGTGAAAATACGTATTATGTTGATATTTTTTTTCTATATCGCAATGTTCATAATCTGCAATGGCAAAGTTAATAATTTAAATATAGTGTCTGTACCGGTCAATTTTGCTTATTTAATAATTCAAGCTTGATTTTTCATGTTCTGTGTAGAGAATACTGGTTCACGGATTGTTTTTTATAAGATAAGATGGCAAACTAGCAGAAAAGCCATCTGTTGATAGGTGGACATTCTCGCCCATAGATCTATAACTGCGTATGCGTTGCCAACCGAATACTCGGACCCTTACTCACCTGACCAAACACAGCACTATTTCACGAAGGTATTTTGTGCCAATAAAATTTTGAGTTTACGTTTTATAAACAATTTTTTTGTAACGTAATATTTTTCCCTTTTAAAAAAAAATATTATTCGTTAAATCGTACGAATTCTTTTTTAGGCATTTTGACTTGTACACCAGGCATTGCGTGGTGAGTGGCGGAACTCAACTTACATGCTTACCTAGTTGACAGAGTGAAGAAAATGAAAAAATCCATCTTCCCCGAGTACTAATTGAACCCACACGCCGTCTCATTTCGTAACAATTTAATAAATTATAATTAAATATAACTGAGAATTCAATTTTTTCCGCACATTTGTGGCTGGAGTTAATGGAAAATAAGACCACTATAAATTATATTAACAAAAGTCTTTTATCTTTTATCTTATTTGTAAAACTTTCCTGCAAATTAAATTTGAATCCGCATCTTTCGCAAACTTCCAAAAATGTAACAACTGCACCGCGACGTTGACCTTGAATAAACAATTTAGTCATTCATTCACTCAACATGTTATAATGATATAACTTATGTTATAATGATTCATCAAGTTTGGACAAATGTAAATATAGAAAATGTTTACTTACACATAAGCAAATCGTCTTTGTTCAATGTTTGGTTAGTATAATGTGATGCCAATAAAAAACTATTTACGACATATATATATATATATTTATTTTGGTATTATATACATTTTCTATTTATATATATAAAAATAACCTAGGATAAATTCACTAATATGAAACGAGAACACACTCATTCACAAAGACTAGATTATTAGAGTTTATCACCAGCCGCTAGAGTATCCTGAGCCGTAGCTTGAGCCATGGCCTAGGCTGTATCCTGAGCTATGGCCATAGCCATAGTCTGAACTGTATCCGGAGCCATATCCGAATCCTGCGCCATATCCGTAACTGGGTGCAGACACGATCTTTTTCACTGAAACTACTTGTGGCACGGAAACAACTTTGCGTACTTTTACGATTTGGGGAACTTCGACAACTTTGTGAGCGTTTACTACTTTATTTACTGAGATGATCTTAGCAGCAGGTGCTGAATAGCCTAGACCATATCCGCTACCGTATCCGCCATATCCGCCACCGTATCCGCCATATCCGCCACTGTATCCGCCATATCCGCCACTATATCCGCCATATCCGCTATGTCCGCCATATCCGCCATAGCTTCCACTGTAACCATGTGAGCCAAATCCAAGGTAACCTCCAAGTCCAATTGAGTGACCACCACTGATGAAACCACGCTTCTCACGTTTTTCATTCTCAGCGGCAACACAAGCCACAAGGGCACAGATTATTATCTGTTAATATAAAAAAATATATTATTTTAAATTTATTTAAATTAAAACTATATTGTAATTATTAAATATTTAAATATACAAGTACAAGCTTTGTTCCAGATAATTAATTAAGTGACTATTAATTTTTTTACGTCCTATACATTTTCATTCCTTGATCATTTCATCTTGTTATTATCTGTATCATGAATCCATTTACAATCGAATTAAATTTAATATTGAAAATCAAATTGTTACGCCTATTTGGTGATATATATATATATATATATATATATATATATATATATATATATATATATATATATATATATATATATATATATATATATATATATATATATATATATATATATATATATATATATATATATATATATATATATATATATATATATATATATATATATATATATATATATATATATATATATATATATATATATATATATATATATATATATATATATATATATATATATATATATATATATATATATATATATATATATATATATATATATATATATATATATATATATATATATATATATATATATATATATATATATATATATATATATATATATATATATAAAAGATATAGTACTTACGAAGGCTTTCATGTTGATTGTATGGAGTGTTCAGAAATGAATGTTAACGTACATACATTTCGTCCAGCATATATATGTAGTACAGCAGATTTCGGCGGTGCTCTGACGCAACACGACCTCGACTCTTCCGCGCCCCTATAATGAATTAAGATCCTTGCTACTTATTATTTAATATTTTCTAAATATTGTTTATTTATATTTTTATTTCATATAATTAAAACTATTCAATGAATTGTATAATCGAAATGTCTAGACTATGAATGAATCTAAATCGATAATAATAAATGTAAATGTCCTTTGAGTGCATAATGTATAATTTAAATATACTCAAATTTAATGGCTTGAATTTCTTAATTAACTGATACTATGGTTTACAAACTTTACATTTTGTTTTTGTTTAGTTAAATCCAAGAACCAAAAACGTCAAACTTATTCCCTGTTATAGAAATAGGCCATGGCATCATAGAGTGACAATGATAACTATTAACTAATAATTAGGATTTGGTCCTGACATTAATATAATAGTATTAACGTAAAATATATTTTTATTTTATAAAATACTTTAAATTGGAAATTTAATCAACAACTTCAAATTTGATCTCGTACAGCAAGGCAGACAAAGAGCCTAGTGTCAAAATATTTTGTTATGTTATTTAGTTGCATTAAGAATTCATTTTACCAAGTAATCCGCGTTAAAGCTACACTATTTCTAGTACGTATGTACATATTCATAGTTTCACTCTTTATTCCTAGTGGGGTAGCCAAAGGGTAGCGGTAGGTTATAAGTAGGTAGATATTTAATAATAACCCAAAATATATATAATTTTAATTAGTAACTTATTTACATATTGATATTGTTATTTTACTAAGAACTGGAGGTAAAAGGTTTGGAACCTTTTACATACATACAAAAACAATTTTGGAAAAGTTCGACCTTCGATTAAATAGCACTTATTACAAGCAATTTACAATTTTATATTAAGATTAAAAAGTTATTTAATTTTAACCTTCGAGATTTGGCATAAAATTAAGTAGGTATGTAGTATGTGTATGTAGGTACGTTTTTCTTTATGAAAATAAAAGGAATAATTTATGTGAGAAACAAGCTTTTATTTTATTATTATTAAAATTATAATAATTATTGTTCGCTTCAAGTTATATATTTTTATTAATTTTACATTTGTTTTAGCGGGAGGTACACTAGCTACTAAAATTATGTCTTCACCAGCAATTATCAACTATTTTTTTATTTCTTCCTTACTAGGAGTTGCATGGAAGAGATCATCACCTGAAAGAAAAAAAAAAATAAAGAGGTCATCTGAAGCAATAAATAAAATATAAAATTCTCTGTGTATTTTATATATTATTTTGGTGTACTCATAGAGAAATATAAATAATTATTAATAAAACGTTTTGTTTACTTTAGTTAGTAAAACATCAGGTTTGTTCTGACCTTACGGTCTTTACGCTCTTTAACCTTGACCACTGTCAACAAACTTTCTATATATTAATCTTTATACTTTTTACGTAACTTTCCTCAAGTACGTTACACAATTTATATCGCTTTATATCAATTAAATTACATATATTTCATGTATACAAATTACATTCAATTATAGCAATTAAGTTTATAATAAATATATAAATATTAAATATATTAATTTGCTATATGGAGCCAATATATATATATATATATATATATATATATATATATATATATATATATATATATATATATATATATATATATATATATATATATATATATATATATATATATATATATATATATATATATATATATATATATATATATATATATATATATATATATATATATATATATATATATATGTATATATATATATATATATATATATATATATATATATATATATATATATATATATATATATATATATATATATATATATATATATATATATATATATATATATATACATATACGAAAGTAAATATACGAGTTTAATACATTAGTGTTAGAGCAATTTTGGGAGTCCCTACAGCAAATGTATTGGAATTTCCAATTGTATGTATTATTACAGAATCATCATGATTCATATGCTTTTGTAGCTTGCGTGACCTACAAAAAAAAACATATATTAAGCAATATATGTACATAGTAGAGCTACACGCATAAAATTATTTTAAATAACATAATGTTATATAAAGTAGACTGTTTTAGTCCACTTTTGGGTAATACTTGTGCGTAAAAATCGATGTCTCCAATAATTTGCTCACAAACTGGTGTCATTTAGCAGGTGATGAAAGAGCCGAGTAACGAGTCGCCGCGCCTTTTAAATGCACAGTTACTTTTTTTTCCCATTTAATATTATATACTAAAATACATATAAAGGTTAATATGAGTTTTATATTAAATTAATTTTTATTGCATTGTCAGACTAAGTAATAATTTTAAATGTATATGTTTTTATTTTGTTGTTTTTTTTATTTTCATTTAGCAGATGGACCTGCAGGAACTTTTTTTTTTTTTTTTTTTTCGAGGTATTGCCGTGTTGAGTGGCGAAACTCAGCGCCGCAATTTGCCTAGTTTCCAAAGCGGAGAAAATGGAAAAAAAATCCATCTTTCCCGAGTGGGAGTCGAATCCACAAACCGTCGTGTTTACAGGCAGACGCTACAGCTCTGCGCTACGACGGTCGTCAGTTTTACTGACTAACTAAACAAAACGATTTATTAATTGCATATTTATTATTTCTCTTTATTATTTTCTCTTTATTTAATCTTTATTACATTTTATTTATTTATTTTAATGTTTTAATATTATATATATGTAACATATATAAGTTATCGTGAAGGCTATGGGTTTGATTCTCACTGATTGAATTAATTGTTACTATTAATTGTTACTTATTGTTATATCCAGTATCCTAAAACATTCAAACATACGCCAAAATAGTATTTCTACGAATAACATATAATATATATAAAAAAAATGTAATGCTTCGGTTAACATAAATATAATAATTTTTCCACTATATGAAGAGGATAGTGGAAGTAATTTTATACTATAATTTAGTTTATTATACTACGAGTACTTAAACCAAATAAAAGTTAATGCGCAAATTCGACATTGGCAGACGGCCAATTGTAATTGTACCTTGTAGCTCTTCTTCCTGTAACTTTAAACGATTGTATTACTTCGGTGATTAAAATAAACTGTTAAGAAACTAAATATTGTTTATAAAAGCCTGGTGAGTATGACAGCAATCGGTTACGTGAATTCAAATTACACTATCTAGAAATAAATTTAATATATAATAAATTTAATATATATATTAAGTAATATTAAATAAAAAAATAAAGGAAATGCTTAACTTTTTGTTTAATTACGACTCCTTAGCTGTAGTCCATTTTCCTTACAGTGAGTTCAATGTCGCTTGTAGTGTAATTTAATTTGGTTTATTTTCAGTTATTTACAACATATTTGTATATTGAATATATCATGGCGGACTGAGGTAACCTTATTGTTATGTTACTGTTACTTCAGTGATTGAGTTATTTTCATTTTTCTTGTCTAATATGATAAAGTGAGGACCGTCGTGGCGCAGAAGCGTAAGCGTCTGCCTGTAAACGTGACAGTTTGTGGGTTCGATCCCCACTCGGAGAAGATAGATCTTTCTATTACCATTTTCTTCACTCTGGAAACTAGGCAAAGCGCGGCGTTGAGTTCCGCCACTCAAAACGCAATGCCTCGAAAATGGTGGAAAGCGGGGACGGAGAAAGCAGGGACTAAACAACGGAGTGTATTTACACTAGGTTCATATGGTTCCTGCAGTTCCCTCTACCCTGCCATGTGTGGGATAAAGCATGAAGCTAAAAAAAATATGATAAAGTGCAATATTGAGAAGCCAATGTTTTGAATTCGGTGAAAATCTTTAGTTGTACTTATTTATTTTTGAAGAAAGAAGTTACTCGACTATTAGAAATTGAAAAAGACAATAAATTAAAATGAAAGCTTCAATATATAGGTCTAATAATATAAGCCAAACTTTATATATTAATTACTAGTGGACATCTGTAACTACGTCAGCGTGAACTATTCTATATAGATCTGAGATTATATTTCAGATATATAATTTTTGTATGACAGCAAAAACTGATTATTACGGTCAATAATTATTACTAACATTTTTTTCTTATTTTTTGCTCTCATTTCATATTTTTTGCATCAAATATTTAGGTCAGGTGCTATTTACTTTTCTTCTTTCTATTCCTTTTTTCTATTTAAGTCTTTATTCTTAGTTTTATTGGACATACTAGTCCTTTAGTAGAAGTTGTAGTTCTAAAATCTGGAATTTTCATATTTCAACGAAAAATCACGCGCAGCAATTTTTATTAAAGAGCCATATTGTATATAATATTATTACAGTTTAGTTGATTTATTTTGATTCTACATCAGGTATGACAGATAGTTGACTCTTAAATGTCATTGAAATATCAGGCGCCATAAGCCATAATAAGCCATAAGACGCCAAAATGATTAAACGGTATGTTCAATTGTTTGTTGCCCTATGGCACCATTTTATAATTTATTATAATTCACCTTGCCTAATATGAATCTAGAACCTTCGATATGAATTACAATAATAGTTTATTATTGCCAATTAAATAAGTTAAGTTCCGCCACTCAACACGCAATGCCTTGAAAAGCGGAGAGGGGGGAACGGAGTGTCTGAACACTAGGTTCCTATGGTGGAATAAAATACAGTTAACAGTAATATAAGGAAAATCGCATCGAAGTTCTGGTAGTAGTTTATGAATGATGACTTAACGTCACTTATGTAATATTGAAATATTATTTATTGGAACATACCCATACCCATTCGTCATCTGAAGCGAATTTTGCAAAACTTTGTAGGTTCAAGGCCTCTTTAACGGATATTAAACAATTTTAAAGTCAACAACGATTGGGACAAGAGCAAATATTAAATAGCAAACACGCTGAACAAGAGTGTGTAAAGTCTTTATTTATACAATATTGTATTTAGTTGTTTTAAGTAATCTGCTTTAAATCTTAGCGATTAGTTCAAGACTAATTATTTTTTTTAGCTTCACGCTTTATCCTGCATATTGCAGGTTAGACAGAGGTAACTGCAGGAACCGTATGAACCTAGTGTTAAGACACTCCGTTGCTTAGTTTCCCCTTTCATACATTTCCTACTTTATACTGTAAGTTCTGTTATCGCCTAATAACCTTGCAACTGCTGGACTCATTTAACATGAAATAAACAACAATATGAATATGCAATATTTTTTTTAGATATATAAATAAATGTCCAATTTTTGGATTTATCTTTACTCATACGATAAGCTCTAACTTGTCTTATTGTCAAACTTAAGAAGTTTTAAAAATTATCAAGTAGTGGCAAGTAGGTTTTGTAATGTAGCGATTTTGGCTTAAAATATGAAATAATTAAGTATAAATCTGCAACGAAGAGGTACACAGGATGGTAGGTACCAGCGAGGATGTCACAGTAAGAATGAAGAAGAACGTGCTCAGATGATTTGGGCACGTCGAAAGAATGAGTGACGAAAGAATGGTAAAAAAGATATATGATGGAAAAGTGAGTGGTAAGAGAGGTAAAGGGAGACCTCGGTTGACGTTCGAAAACACAGTATCGAAGATACTGGAGGAAGGTCACGTAAAAAGCATGAGGACTCCCCGGAGAGCATGCATGAAGAGGTTAATGACAGTGGACGAGGCGAAAGAGGTATGCAGAGACCGCAGCGTTTGGCGCTCCGTTCTCTCTACCCCGCTAGGGATAGAGCGTGAAGCTATGTATAAATTAAGTATAAGCGCTCTTATCTTTTAATTGCATTGACTTAGAAGTTTCATTTTTTATGTAGTTCAAGAGGTTATATGATATTGGTTACTTGTATCATTTCTCAGACGGAGATGGGATAGATGAACAGATAGTAAGATGATCCATTCTATAAGGGTTACTAAGAAGATTTTAATATACTCATCGAGTAGCACGTCTATACAAGCATCAGTTTACTATTTATTTTTATTTTATATGCTTTAAAGATGAACTATGTTACAAAATAAATAAAAACAGCTTAAATTTATATTGAGGTCAAGATAACTTGTGAAAATTAAAATATTTCGATATATTTGAATTAATAATAGCATGTTCTTAAGCGTGTTATTTTGACAGAAATCATTAATTCATGTCATAAATTATTATAAATAGATAAATAAGTAAACAAATAATGATTTTTTATAAAAAATAAACATTTATTGTATTAACATTTTTAAAAACATGACTAGATTTCACAGAGGCATAGCGTTTACCATCCGTTGCTATATCCACCGTACGCACTAGCGTATCGAGTGCCATAACCACTAGATATTCCACTGACACCAGCTGAAGTTCCTGCAGGCACAACTTTTTTATAAGACACTACTTTTGGAACACTGATCACTTTAGGTACATTTACAACTTGGGGCACGTTTACGACTTTTTTTACGTTCACAACTTTATTAACAGTGATTACTTTAGATGCAGGGGTAGCAAGAGCTGGGGAAAGACTTACTGAGCTTGCTGGGTAGCTAAGTCCAGGTGAGTAGCTTAGACTAGCCGGTGCATATGATGACGCTGGAGCGTATGAAGATAAGGAAACTGAGCTGAGCGCAGGAGACGAGTAAATAGAAGGTGATGGTAAACTAACAGCTGGTGCAGCATAGCTAATGGCTGGTGATGCGTAATTAAGAGCTGGTGCCGAATAACCACCGGCTAAAGATGAGTAACTGGCAGCTGGCGATGAGTAACTGAGAGCTGGGGAGGCGTAACCAACAGCTGGAGATGCATAACTGAGAGCTGGTGCTGAATAACTGACAGCTGGTGCTGAATAACTGACAGCTGGGGCAGAATAGCTTATAGCTGGGGCCGAGTAACTAGACGCTGAAAGTGAATAGCCCAGATTTGGGGCTGAGTAGCTTAAAGCTGATGATGGATAACTGATTGCAGGTTCTGGATAGCTTACAGCTGGGGACGAGTAACTAAGAGATGGGGTCAACGAGTAACTGACAGCTGGAGCTGAGTAGCTTGAAGGGGGTGCTGAGTAGCTGTAGCCACTAGAGCTGGCGTAGGAGTTTCCTAGTGACAGGCCATTAGCAGAGTGCAGGCCGTGGAGGTAACCACGTTTTACTCGCACATTCTCAGCTGCCACTGTTGCTATCACAGCGCAAATAATAATCTGAAATTCAATAAAAAGCAACACGTAAGAACAAAATTAGAAAATAATATATACTTAGTAAGTTTGAATGTTATTTAAATAATTTAACACTATTTTAAATACTTACAAACGATCTCATCGCTGCTTAGAACACTCGATAGATAAGTGATGCCCTATAGAGTAGCACTAGCCATATATAGCGTTTCATATTAAATATGTCGCAAGTCCGTCCTCGGTCAACATTTGAATACACTAATTAATTTATGATTTTTCATAATTTTCTCATGGACCTTAAAGAGTCACATTTAAATGATGGGATATTATTTATGGGGTCGTGATGCAAGATGAGTTTATACAAAAAATCTAATCTATTAAAAGTAAACGATTTTCGTTGGACTATGAGAATTGAATTTAAACGTTTGACATATACATTTTGAATTATGTATACAAATTGTGAGGACATTCGTCGCACCAAGACCCAAAATCGACGTTTAATAAGTTAATGAGTCAGCGAGTTGGTTCGATTTGTACTCGAGGAACATAATATATTTTAATTTTTTTCTCTAGCAACAAGGCGAAATGCCGGCGTTTAGTTCCGCCGCTCATCACGCGATACCTCGATAAACTAAACTTCTTAAGCCTACGATTCTCTGTCTACCCTGCCATGTAGACACATCGTGAGGCAAAAAAAAATGTTAATATGTATGGAAGAGAATAATAGAAGATGGGTGTACTTGTCTATTAAATTTAATACGAAATTTCTTCTTTTTTAATCACACTAAATTTAAATATACTATTTAAATATACTATATATTACTCACCTTGAAAGTTGTCTTTTACATTGTGAAATTTTGTTCTACATATATTTTAGAAGATATCGTTAAACGAGATAAAATTAATGATGAAATGACTTGGCCGGTTGTGGTAGATAAGAAATTAAAGACGGTCTGTTAACACAAGTTGTGGATTCGATTCCTATAATTCCCGTTTCCTTTGATGAATACTCAGATAGTGCGACATGTAAAGAGAAAACCTGTAGAAGAATGTAATTTTCATTGGGTATGTCACATTGAATCTAAACATACCCGGGTAGACCACCCTCAGATAGAACATACCCAGGTAGGTAGAGAGGTAAACTGAAGATGAGGTGGATAAATGTCATCAGGAAAGACATGACATGCAGCATGCATGACATGTTGCGACATTTGTCCATCTATATCTGTCTATGTCTGGACATCTCTCTGGAGAGATACCGAAGAGAGCAGAGTCTATAATCAGATGGGATTAAAAATGAGTGAAAAGGAGAGAGAGAACACTGAAAACATAAGTGCCACGTTGAGTTACGGCACTTTTTACATCACGTAAAACAATATGTGATGAGTGTCGTAACTCAATGAATCTAGGTGAATATTTGGTTTTTTTTCTATCCTGTAACTTATGGTAAAGACAATAAGCTTAGGAAATATGTTATAAATATTTTAATAACTAGGAATATCTTTACATGTTATTTGCTTCAGATATTAAGAAGTAGACCTATGGAATTTAGATTTTTCTTTTTTTTTTTTTTAGCTTCACGCTTTATCCCGCACTAGGCAGGGTAGGCAGAGGGAACTGCAGGGACCGTGGAACCTAGTGTTATGACACTCCGTTGCTCAGTCCCTGCTTTTATCCGTCCCCGCTTTCCTCCGTTTTCGAGGCATTGCGTGTTGAGTGGCGGAACTAAACGCCGCGCTTTGCCTAGTTTGCCACAGCGAAGAAAATGGAAATAGTAAAATCCATCTTCTCCGACTGGGGATCGAACACAGAAACCGTCACGTTAAAGGCAGACGTTGCGCCTCTGCGCCTTTTCTTTTTTGATTATCTAATAGATATGAAGACGCAACCTAAAAATAGAATTAAATATAAAATGTTAATATAATAAAAATGTGATAAAACAAATATACATAACAAAAGATGGGTGTGGTTGGTCTTGACAGTGAAGGCACGCAGCTTCCACTCTTTTAATCATTTCATATAAATATAAGTAAATTTTGTAACAAAACGTTCATCTATACTAGTTCTTAATATAGATATAATATGAATATTTTTTATGTAATACGTTCCAAATATATTTCTAGTTAGTACTACAATTTTAAAGACTAGTTTTACTGCATTATTACATAGCAATTTATTGTAACATTATTGCTTTTAGTTTATCCACCATAATATACATTTTATTTAAAAACAAATACTTTTCAATATCATTATTTGTCTCGCACATAGCAGGTTAGGCACAGGAAACTGCAGGAACCATATGAACCTAGTGTTAAGTCACTCCGTTCCCTGCTTTTCGCCTTTTTCAAGGCATTGCGTGTTGATTTGCGGAACTCAACGCCGCGCTTTGCCTACTTACTAGAACGAAGTAAACGGAAATAGAAAACCCATCTTCCCCGAGTGGAAATCGAACCCACAAACTGTCGCGTTTACAGGCAAACGCTATGTCTCTGCGCCACGACGGTCCTAAAAATAAATAATTAAATAAAAGCAATAAAAAATTCGACCGTCTCCATATTAAATGGATATCGTGTCAATGAGTATAAAAACTGGTTTTTACTTTGTTTGTGTACTATCGCGACCGCAGATGTCAATGTCACCAACGCTTCACACCTCGGTATATGTAACAAGCGTTCGTTTCTATAAGAATAATTTGATCAAACATCTGAGTGGTTAGTATTATTTAGTGGGTCAGTGCTTCTAATAATACAGTGGCTTGTAATTTTTTATAACAGTTGATAGATTTGCTTCATTTCATATTCATTTAACTTCTTTTTTAGTATTAATTTATTAAATGAATATATTTTAAATACAACAGAAAGTAAGACTATACAATATACTTGTGATTATATTTGAACTATTTAGAAAGTATATAGTTATTTATAATTAAGATTTTATGATAATAAAAAGATTAGCACAGCTTTTACCTTTCCATAACATAGTTACATATTAAATAAAATTAAAACAGAAGATCTTCAATACAGGTGTTTTGTACCAACTTTTTGTTCTTTATAACGTGAAGCTTACAACAGAGTAGGCAGAAGGAACCACAAACCATGGAAAACCAATGTGTAAAGCTTTCCTCATTTTTAGACATTGCGTGTTAAGTGGCGGAACACAACGCTGCGCTTGCCTGCCAGAGCGAAGAAAAACGAAATGAAAATAATCTATCCTCCTCAAATGGGAATTGAATTCTCAAATAGTCGCGTTTGCAGAATAACGCTGCACTTCTGTGCCACGACGGTCTTATAATACTCTATAACGCTATTAATAGTTTTTAATATTTATTGATACAATATCGATATAAATATAGATATTTTAGTGAAATTTTTAATTACAACGTCAAAGGAAAAGAAATTTACTGTCAGTCTGATTATTTATCCAAATAATTGATCTGATTGTATCGATACTAAATCGAATGTTTTACTTTGTATCGATTCACACAGACTTGTGAATACGTAGTTGAGATATCAGAAAAAAATTAAAGAACAATAAAAATACAATAAAATATCTTGTTGCTTCTTATTGGGTATTTATGTAGTAATAGCCTTAAACGTATTATTTTTTACGTCATTATAATGCAATTCGTATTATAGATTTGGCTGTATAGGGTACGATTGAATCCATTGTATTCCATTCCCATAGAATATATGAGAAAATGTCTCCAATTTCATACTTTTACGCTCAACCATATATATCGTAAATACATACTTAGTTAGAAATAGATGTTAAAATCTATATATTTTTGAAAATCATGAAACAATGTATATACGGATATTAAAAATTTCCTATAAATTAAATTTGAAAGGAGCTGGTTGATATTAAAAATTTTAGCTATTCAAAAAAAACCCCAATCTCCCAATTCGGAATCGAACCTTTTATCATCGCTTGTAAAATATTGCCTCACGTGATATATTTACATATACATACATATAACTAAACAAAATCTATAATTTATATGAATCAATGTACAAAAATGTATTTCATTATTAAAGTGTCCCATATACATAATAAATATGTTTGATTTGACATTTAAGCTGCTTATTTGTGAGTCACCGGCCATTGAGCTACGAATTAAGCGAGAGGCTCGAGCCGTTTAGCAAGGAGCCTCACGTTGATATTTAACGTTGTGTAAACTGTATGCAATATGAAAATAAAGTCACAGTTAAAAATATCAAGGAAATATGGTTTAATTTAATTAGGTCGTAGGTTCATATTTCGATATTACATTAAATGTCATTGAAATACAATTTAAAGAAATAAAATTTTCTTTTTTTTTATTTTAATTACAACTTTATAAAAGGTAAACAACAAATTTATAAAAGATAATTCCTATCTGGTACATTGCTAGTATTTACTTGAATTAGGTTGAAATCCGCAATAAATCACTTGAAATTAAATATCATTATTAATTCCTTAGTACGAATACGTTAAGGTTATGCAAGAAGTAAATGATTGAGATGTTTTGATGTTAGAAGAGGGCGGTACCTTATAGCGAGCTTACGACGAGTTAGGTCATGTTCTGACCTGCCTTTAAAAGTTTGTATATTTATAAGCTTTTAACTAGTATATGATAGTTTTACAGAAAATTTTGTTATAGACAAATTATAAACACAAAAGAATGTGTTGTTGAATGTACATATTAGAAAAATATATAGAAAAGATCGAACCATCTAAATTAAAAATATTTTATAATTAGTAATATGTTAAATAATTTGTATGCTTTAACAAATTCATGTTTTTTTGTTGACAATTTATAATTATTTGTTCTCGTATCAAATTTATACGTACGCTTTAAAATCAAAAGAATATATTTAGATATATGTATTTAAGTAGGATTTCCTGTGGCTCGCTGACAGAAACTATTGACATTTTTAACATATGCATGTATGTAATAAATGCTTTATAAAAATACCTAAAATTGAAAATTAAATATTTTCTTAGATTATTGAATGAAACACTGTTGTTCAAAATGGAAAAATACAATTTTATTTAAAATAATTTTGTAATACAATTCGTTTGAACTTAGCCAATAATATTATCACAGATACAATATTTGACATTTAAAATTAGGATGAATATTAAACTCAATATTAATATGAAAACGTGTAAAGTAATGTATAATATTTGAGTATAATGGTAGAAAAGAAACCACAAACACTTTAAGGCACTTTTTATCTATATATAGAAAAATATTATACAATATAAGTAATATATGAATCCAAAGGTACAGAATGGTGACAGAAATGTATCTCAAAAGTCCTTCAAGATTGCAATGACCGATAAAATTATTATTAATTAGCAATCTTAGCAATTTAAATGTAAAATTTTTAACTTTTATACAATAAATTTGATTAAAGGTAGTCCAAGAGTGCTAAAGATAAAATTACAATAGGCTTATTGTTGTTAAAACGAAACCTGAAGCGAAAAATTTCGCAAAAAGCCTTTACCAGCCTCCCCTCCATCCTCTGTTCCATCCGTTCCACCCGTTATTCCATCCGTTGTTCCACCCATTGTTCCATCCGCTGCCGGACCAGCCGCTGTAGTAGCTGGGGTAGACGGACCGGGAGTAAACTACCGGTGAACTATAACCGTAACCCGGATACCAGCCACGAGCGTATCCTGCCGATACAGCGCTTAACGCCACCGCCAGTATCATCAAGCACACCTGGAAGCATATAATATTATTATTATTTACGTTACATTTTATATAAAAACTGAACAGCACATTATTTGTTTGTAATAAACTTATAAAAAACGTTAGATTTTGTCCATTAATTAATTTATTACTTAATTTTACAACAAATTTTCTTTATTTGCTAAAATATATTATTCCAAGTCAACAAGATACAAGATATTTTTTGATTGCTTTCTGTACTTTAAAAGTGTTAAAAATAGCACATGTATATTTGATTTTAATTCATCTTAATAAAACACTTTCAATAGCAAAATCATCAACAAAAAAATATAATGGCTTCATTTTGCCCTTTATTGTACGTAATCCGAAAATAAGCAGCTTTATGCGTTTTTCCGTATAAACAATGGGAACCTAGTAAATATCCTATTACCCGATCTTCGCTGTGTCTGGAAAACATCCGAGTTTTGTTTGCGCGTTAACAGCAAGAGAAATAAACATGATTCGTTCTACATTTTTATGATTTTTAAAATTTTATTCCACATTGATAATTACATAAAGAAAACATATAAATAAGAATGTGGACGTAGCGGGATTTCAACCCGTACTTCTAGCAAGCCATCCAAGAGCTCTGGTCATGTGTTCTTCATAACGCTGCGTCGAAATTCCTTATATGATTTATATAACTTATTGCGTTGTAGCGTCTTTGTAGGAAGATTTTTACAAATTTTCACTACGCCAAGATTATTACAAAGAACAATCGTTTGGCGAGAGAGAATGATATATTTATTAAATATATTTATGATTTTTGAAGTATAAAATAATTCATTTTGCCAGAGGAAATCAAGTTTACAATAGACACTATATCACTGCTTTATGACTGTTTGAATTTTTCAAAAGTTATTACTATAATCATATAATTTCCAAAACAAAATATATGACATTCAAAGTATTTTGAACAACAAAATCTTAAATATTACTAAAGTAGATTCTTATAACTGAATATTATTGATCAATAATTTAAAAAATAATTTTAATTGCTTAACAAAAATTATTAGACGAAATTATAGATTCACTATAAGAAAAACAAAAACTTACGATATATCTCATTTTGAACTGCAGTGATCGCTTCCAAACGTCACGTTTGTATGCGGCCGGAGCGCATCTGCATCTTTATATATTGCTTCGCACACAATAACATGCACCGAGTGTTTAGACATACCCATAGATATCAGTAGATAATGGCTTAAAAATTCATAATGTTATTGGGATTTTACGTTGAGGTAAGCCTGTCCCACAGTTGAGGCCGAATTTAACGACTTTATCGATTTACATATATTATTGCCGTAAATGGCACTTTGTGTGAAATGTTACTTTACTGTTTAATTTGAAAAAATATGTCTTCCATTTTGTTTGATTGTTCAAAGTTTGCTGATGTTGTTAAAATTTGTAAACAAATACAATAAGGCTTAATAATGGCAATTAAATATGAATTATGGGCTTGTAATTTTTAAGTATATGAAACTTGTACTTATTCTAATCTGTATATGAAACTCCTTATTGGACAGCGTATCATGTGTGAAGAGAAGCAACAATTTTGGTATTTTATTTTATTCTTTCAGGAAGATTTAAACTAGGCAAAGCGCGGCGTTGAATCCCGCCACTCAACAGCGGGGTCGGAGATAGTAGGGACTAAGCAATGGAGTGTCTTAACATTAGTTTCATATAGCTCTCGCAGATCCCTATGTCTGCCTACCTGCCTGCCATATGCCGGATAAAGCGTGGAGCTGCTAAAAAAAGCAAAAGAAATAAAGAAAGGCTTTTATAAAATAAAGAGGGTAAGTTTGGCAGAAAATTATTAAATTTAATCAAATAAAAACGAAATCATATATCTTATATAACTATCATTTACAGCCGTATAAACAAATATTACATATATGTATATAGATTGAAATATTTACATATTGTTTTTAATTTTAATAGAATAGTGTTTTTTTTTATTATTTGTACATTACAAAAAATATAGTATAATTATATTATTTAAATTTTTATTTTCGTTGTCTATATTTCTGTTATTGTCTGTATCGGTCCGATGTCAGGAACATCAACGAAATAAATTTATAATATTCATTATACCTATCGTAATATGGGTATAACAAAATTATCATATTAAATGGATCCGAAAAGTTCTAAGAAAATAAAATAATAGTCGGAAATTTGATCCATATATGTATATATATATATATATATATATATATATATATATATATATATATATATATATATATATATATATATATATATATATATATATATATATATATATATATATATATATATATATATATATATATATATATATATATATATATATATATATATATATATATATATATATATATATATATATATATATATATATATATATATATATATATTTTGTTTGTTCATATATGGCAACTAGTTAGAGTCTTGTGCCAACTCCCGGCGCGAGCAGTAGTGAGTAGTTGTCGAGAAGTAGTAAAACGTGAGACGGCCGACGCGAGCGCACGTCCTTCCTGAATCGATATATTAATTAGCGGTGTGATTTTCCCTCAGCCTTATTTGATTTCCCTTTTGTGTATTCCCTCTTGATATTGAACCTGACAAAGACAAACCTACAAAAGATAATAGTGCAAGTAACCCTAAGTGAAGAAGACTAATGTGAAACATTCCATGGCGCCATGAACAATCAGTGTTTGTGTTGTGAATTATGAAGATAAGGTACTGTACAATTTTATTATCCTAAGACCGACTATATAAGGTAAATAATTAATAAATAAGCTACCCCTCAGCACGCTTCCACAATTGCTGAACCAACCCTACCCTCTATTCAATATATATTTTTGGGTAGCAGAACGCAGTTCATTATAATACTACTAAACATTTCTGGTAGCAGAGCGTGGTTTCATCCCTCTGAGTCCCCTTGATTATAGCGTAGTTTCATCCCTCTGAGTCCCCTTGATTTTAGCGTGGTTTCATCCCTCTGAGTCCCCTTGATTATAGCGTAGTTTCATCCCTCTGAGTCCCCTTGATCATAGCGTAGTGTCATGCCTCTGAGTTCCCTTGATTATAGTGTTATTCTCCCGTTTTGGTATTTTGGCTCTTAATTTGGTACCTAACGCATAATTACAATATAATTTACTTGATTTCCTAACCTTTTAAAACGCGTTCGCATCGAGTTGTTTAAAAATATAACGCAGTCGCGGGTAGAATCGTAACGTCGCGCGCTCGCCTTGCCGCATACTACGCGTTTCATTCGAGTATGCTCGTGAATTATATTTTATTATAAATAATATTATATGAAATTTTTATACATATATAATATTGAATATATAATTGTGTAGGGTGAATGTATAATGTGTAAAATATATAAATAAATATTGAATATAATTTTATATATTAAATATAAAATATAATAAATACACATAATATGGTTACATATATTCTATTATATTACGCCTATACGTTATTACCTATCTCGTTTTAAATTATAATTGAAGTTAGTTAAAATATTTTAATATAATTTCCTTAAAAAACTTACTTACTTTAAAATATTATCCCTACACTTTTATTGTTACCCTTTTTTTTTATTTTTATTTAAATGAAGTTTAAGCCTTAATTGTAGTCATATTGTATATCATATTATTTTGTTATATTGCGATATAAGTAGATCGCCGACTCGACGCGTCCCTGACCTCGACCGTAACTGGTTTCTTATCTCGCCCGTTCTTGTGGATTCATTGTTTATTACGTGTTTATTATTTTTTTAATATTTTAGTTGAGTTATTTGTTTAATTGATTTCTGATCTCGCCCGTTGTTAGTGGGTTCATTGTTTATTACGCGTTTATTAATTTTTAATATTTTAGTTCAGTTATTTGTTTACTTGATAATTTAAAATGGCTACTCATGATGAAACAGTAAAATGTTCCTTATTTACGGAAAGCGTGGAATATAGAAAAAATATAGGTATGATACGCTTTGTTTCCGATTGGATTACCGATACCTCGGAACTTCTTGGTACTTCTGAAATACCTAGATTATTAGTTAGGTTCAAGGATTTAGATTCTCATTGTACTTCATTTGTAACCGCGTCCTCAGTGCTCCTGGGTGAGTTAGACCCGGCTATCGATTACCAAGAAATTAGTTATGTAAAAAAAGAAGTGCGTTTTGTAAATAAGAAAATAGACGACCTCCGGGTGCGTCAGTTAGAGTTGTGCCCACCTGCTCCCGTAGTTGATCCTGTCATGGCCAGTACACCCGTAAGAATGAATAATAAAAATATTACTGAGCGAACTCCTTATAATAGATTACCTGATTTACCTATCCCTAAGTTTGACGGACGTCCTGACTCCTGGATAAGTTTTATTGATCAGTTTGACAGTGTAGTAGATTTCCAACACTGTTGGTTGGATCCTTAGCAGATGAACCTAAGCGGTTGTTGCTACATTTAAAAATTGAAGAAGGCAACTATGAAGTTGCTCGTGAGTTGCTGAAACAGCGATATCACAATACACGGTTTCTTGCTGATACCTACATAACCCAGATACTTACCCTGCCGGAGATTTCGAATAAATTTACAGGTTTGCGCGCGGCCTTCTTGAACCCCTTGTTAAATGCCTATCGCTGTTTAGAACGTTTAGAGTTACCCGTCTCCTCATGGTCTTATATGTTAGTACATATATGTTTGACTAAGCTTCCCTCTGATTTGAAATCCCGTTTTGAGCGTTGTTATGGCGGTGACGCTGATGAATTACCTACCTTTAAAAATCTTACTACTTTTTTGGAAGACGAATGTCGTCACCATGACAACGTTGGCAACACCTCCGTTGTAGATTCTAACCTGACGAAATTTAAAAGTACTGTACCTAAACATACTTACTTTGCGGCTCCTCCCTCCCCTATATTAGATAATAGACAAAAAATGTTACCTGTAATAAATAATAGTAAAAAATGTTACCTGTGTGCTTCCTCTTCCCATTACCTCCGTGAATGTCCCGAATTTAGAGCTATGAATCCTAGAGAAAGATCGGGATTTGTAAAACATTCCCGGTTATGTTATAGGTGTTTGGACAAACATTCAATTCTTATGTGCAAGCGGGACTACAAATGTTCAACCTGCGGTCGCTCATCCCATCACACTATGCTATGTTTTAATGATTCCCGTAACCCAATGTATACCACCTCATCCAATCGCAATTATAATTATAATTCCAAATTTAATAAACGCAATTATCCGCGTACCTATCCTGCTTCTACCCGCGGTCCCCATATGGGCGGGGGCCAGCATAAGAAATATTCCCCTTCGCAACTCCAGCGCTCCCCCCAACGACATTCCCAGAGAGCTTCTCCCCCCAGAGAAAATGCTCCGCCCCAACCTAGACAGGTTGAAAATAATATAAGATATCGTGATAATTCCTATAATAGAGAAGATAGACCCACATAGCTAGATACTTGTATTACTCCCCCTTCCCCTTGCCTTAATATCTCACCCAATTCCCTTATATTATTGCCTACTGTTAAATTACACGTTAAAACTGCTAGTGGTTATTTTATTGAAGCGCGTGCCTTATCTGATACCGGTGCCCAGGGTTGCCTCATTACAACCGATCTTGTTGTTAATTACCTCAATTTGACTATCTCCCCCTCCTGTGCCCCTGTACGTGGCATAGGTAATGTTCCTTTAGTGGTTTCCCGTGGTTCTATTTCCTTGTGTTTTAAACCTTTGTATAATTCCTTCCCTGAGGTGTGAACCTCTGCTATAGTTATAGATGTGATTGCCGGTACGCATCCTGAGTTTGAGTTCCCTGAGTCTGTGTTTTTTCCTAATAGTGACTTTTCCCTTGCTGACCCTACCTATAATAAACTTGGCCCGATAGATATACTATTGGGTTCTGACGTGTTCGGCGCGCTTTTATTACAAGATAAAATATTTAACTTTAACGGCCTTACTGCTTTATCTACAATTTTTGGTTATATTGTTTGCGGTCCAGTCGCTGCCGATTATGGTGAATTAGAGCCCCCCATGACTGGAATATCTTTATCCGTCCGATGTCGAAGAGACCCCTCAACCCATGATTGCTAACCCCTTAGATAACGTGTGTGAGATATTTTTTAAAAATACAACCTCCCGTCACACTGACGGTCGGTTCATTGTGAGGCTCCCCTTCCTGAACCATCGACCTACTCTTGGAGAATCTAAACCTACAGCTATCCGTCGTTTCCTTGGCCTCGAGAAGCGTTTAAACGCGGACCCTAAATTACGTGATAAATATATTTCTTTTATGCGTGAGTATATTGAGTTAAATCATATGAGTGCTTATTCCTTCCCCTTACCCAGTGAACATTACTTTATTCCCCACCATGGTGTCTTTAAGACCGGAGACACATCTAAAATACGTGTTGTTTTTGGTGGTAGTTGTCCCTCGTCTAACGGTATCTCACTTAATGAATGCCTACATAGTGGTCCTAAATTACAAAAGGACATTAGTCTAATCCTCCTTAACTTTCGTAAGCATGTCGTTGTGTTTGTGGCAGACATACGCATGACGTTTCGTATGTCGTGGGTACATCAGGATGATCGTAAATACCAACTTATTTTATGGTGTGAATCCCCTTCTGATCCCTTACTCACCTATTCCCTAAATACTACAACTTACGGTTTGCGTTCTAGTCCTTACGTTGCAATGCGTACATTATTAGAGTTAGCTGAGCAGGAACGTGATACTTACCCCAAAGCTGCTGCAGTCCTAGAGAATGATGTATACGTTGATGACTGTCTTACTGGTTCGGATTCCCTTGAAAATGCTCGTATCCTTAAATCTAAACTTGAAAATATTATGACTTGTGGTGGTTACGAGCTTAGGAAATGGATTAGTAACAAACCTGAACTTCTCGCAGACTTACCTTCAGATCATCTGCAGCTGTCTCACTCCTTTCAAGATCCTGATAACCCTCAAACATTTGCAGTCCTCGGTGTCCTTTATAACCCCACCAGTGATGCATTTACTTACCATTTTTCATTTCAACCTACTGAGACAGTCACAAAGCGCAAGGTTTTGTCCTTAATAGCCAGAATTTATGATCCTTGCGGTTGGATATCCCCTGTTGTATTAAAAGCAAAATTATTTATACAGAAATTGTGGCTGTCTGGCCTTTCCTGGGATGATGTACTTACCCCTGAGCTTACCCTAGAATGGAACCTTTTTATTAGAAACCTTGAGTGTGTTAAAGATATTTCAATCCCGCGGCGTGTCTTTACTGACAGTTCCTTTTCCTATTCCATACATGGTTTCTGTGATGCCTCAGAATCCGCCTTTGCCGCAGTAGTGTATTTAAGAGCAGAAAATCCTTCAGGCCAGTGTTCAGTTCATCTCCTAATTTCTAAAACTAAAGTTGCCCCTATACGTACCCGATTGACTATACCTAAATTAGAATTACTTGGTGCTACCCTGCTTACTAAATTAATTAATCATGTTGTCCCTGAATTACGAAAGTCAATCCAGTTAGACTCCATCACTACCTGGACAGATAGTAAAATTGTGTTGGCCTGGCTTAAGACCCCTCCTCATAACTTACAAACCTTTGAAGCCAATCGAGTTTCCCAGATATCCTGCTCAGAAGTTCAATCAGAGTGGCGACGTGGTCGCATTTCCCAAATTTATCCTGGTAAAGATAGCGTTGTGCGTGTGGTCGATGTTAAGACATCGACAGGTATCCTAAAGAGAGCCTTAACCAAATTAGTTCGTCTACCTATTAGTTAGCTACTCCCATTTTCTCGTAAACATTAGATGTTTAGGGCGGGGGCTATGTTTGTTCATATATGGCAACCCCGACTAGTTAGAGTCTTGTGCCAACTCCCGGCGCGAGCAGTAGTGAGTAGTTGTCGAGAAGTAGTAAAAGGGGCACGTGAGACGGCCGACGCGAGCGCACGTCCTTCCTGAATCGATATATTAATTAGCGGTGTGATTTTCCCTCAGCCTTATTTGATTTCCCTTTTGTGTATTCCCTCTTGATATTGAACCTGACAAAGACAAACCTACAAAAGATAATAGTGCAAGTAACCCTAAGTGAAGAAGACTAATGTGAAACATTCCATGGCGCCATGAACAATCAGTGTTTGTGTTGTGAATTATGAAGATAAGGTACTGTACAATTTTATTATCCTAAGACCGACTATATAAGGTAAATAATTAATAAATAAGCTACCCCTCAGCACGCTTCCACAATTGCTGAACCAACCCTACCCTCTATTCAATATATATTTTTGGGTAGCAGAACGCAGTTCAGTATAATACTACTATACATATATATATCTTACAATAAAATATAGATCAAAAAATAATATTGCTAATAGATTATAATTATAATGTAGCCTCGAGGTCTATATTATTATTGGCACTTCTTTAATTTATGCCAAGTCCATTCGTTCATTCAATTATATATTTTTTGTTCTTAAGTATCTCGCCGTTTTGAGAGCGAAGAGTGATCGTCTCTACTTATTCTCTCTCATATATTGAGTGTAGTTAACCTTCACTTTATACTGGAAAAAAAGGTTTTACCTACCTAGTTTACAGCTTGCTTTTTTGAGATTGCCGCTCAAATAAAATTTGGTTGCAATTTTAAGCCATTTCTTTGCTTCACTGTGTCGTTGTTAAATAATCCACTTTATTAAAATAATTCATATTATATAGATTCATGATATACAATATAATCTCATGTCCTTTTTGTAACCTTTTATTTGTTGTTATTATTTTTTTGTGTATAATTTGCAATATTGTATATTTCATCACTTCTCGTCGTAGGTAAACGCGACGGTTTCTGGGTTCGATTCCCACTCGGAGAAGATGGATTTTTCTATTTCCATTTTCTTCGCTCCCGCAACTAAGCAAAGTGTTGAGTTCCGCCATTCAACACGCAATGCCTCGTAAAAGGCGGAAAGCGGAGACGGAGAAAGCAGGGACTAAAGCGACAGAGTGTCTTGACACTATATTCACATGGTTCATGCATTTTCCCTCTGCCTACCCTGCCATGCGCGGGATAAAGTGTGAAGCTAAAAAAAAATATCACTTCTCCAAATCAATGTGTTGTGTGACCAAATACTTTCAAAGTGCATTAAATTTAATGCATCAGTAAACGTAGTTAAAAACTAAGAAAGACATAGACGAAAAGAACAGAAATAAAAAAATATGCGATTTTTTAAAAGTATTCTCTACATATATGTACACTTATAAATATATTTCAACGAGGTTGCGTTGAAAGTGTTGTAAAACACAATCCTTACATTCTTTACCCCGATCGTAAATGTGGTTTAGGTATAGTTGAGTAAAATAGAATTTTTATTTACTTCAACTTTGTTAAAAATAGATAGGAACTATTTTCAAAGCATTACCTTTGAGATGTTTAAGTTACACTCAAATTAGTAATTACATCTAATATACATAAATGTCGTGCACGCAGAGGCTTGAGCGTTTGCCTGTAAACGCGACGGTTTGAGGGTTCGATTCCCACTCGGGGAAGATGGATTTTTCTATTTCCAATTTCTTCGCTCTGGAAACTAGGCAAAGCGCGGCGTTGAGTTCCGCCACTCAACACGCAATGCCTCGAAAAAGGCGGAAAGCGGGGACGGAGAAAGCAGGGACTAAGCAACGGAGTGTCTTAACACTATTACATATAGTTCCTGCAGTTCCCTCTGCCTACCCTGCAATAAGCGGGATAAAACGTGAAGCTACAAAAAATAAAATCTAATAATTTTAGTCAAATCTATTAGTTAAACGTTTTAATGTCATTATATTTTGGTTTAAATATTTTATTTTATAATTTTATTTAATTTACTTTAGATTGTGTTAAATGTTTTAAATTTTAATGTAATTTGTAATCACCATATTTGTAATCAGAAATCTTACTTACAACATGACATGTGTCATATGTGACAATAAGCTATTTTCATTTGACTATGGAAGAAAAGCCGTAGGCGTTTGGCTTAGTTTAAAGTTTCTAGTATATAGACGTTTCTTTTATACCGTTCAAATTCCGCGGTCAGTTCCATCACTTATTAGAAAATGCCTTTAATCGATTTGGAAGTAGAAAATTAATGAATTTGATTAAAAAAATCTTATAAAAATCAAAACATGAACGCATGGTTTTTATGAGGTTAAAATTTATATGTTTTCTTACAGTATTTAACCTGTAAGAGTTGCATACGATTAAATAATTAGTAATAACTATTATTATTTCTAACAAAATTACAAAATTAAACATTAGCTCACCAAAATTCTATAGACATGGCCTCTTCTAAATAATATACGATAAATTGTGTTAGCCAGAATTACCAAGTGATGGGTGTCGAGGACAAAAGCCGCAAGGCAATAAAGCTAAAACGTATTTTATACGCTGTAAATTATATTATTAATATAATTTTTGGCACAAAACTAAGAAATATATATATATATATATATATATATATATATATATATATATATATATATATATATATATATATATATATATATATATATATATATATATATATATTGTTATTGTTTGAAAAAATCATTTTTTTTAAACAATAACAACATTTATTTTGATATCATTGCTTATTTGATTTAAATAAGTAAAACATATTCCTGTTGTAAAATTTTTTATGATATAATATTAAAAGTATCAGCTGCTACATTGTCTACATTGTTTTTAAACAAAAAAAGATTGACTTATATAAAATTATACTTTAGAAACGAAGTGAAAAGAGGAGGGCATATGGTAAATTGTTAACAAGATGTTTACAATTCTAAGTTTCATGGCATCACTAAGCCAGACAGGACAGACTCGACTTAGCTTGTACTTCACTTATTTTACGTTGCATAACATCGACCTGCAATGAAGAAATTCCTTAAGTATTTTTAACAGTTTGAATACCACGGTATATTGGCCAAACGATATAGGCTTTATTCATAAGCACTATTTTAAACAAATAAGTACCTTGAAAGTTATAAACACGTACTTTCTTTTTAAAGTTGCAGCAAACTACTTGTAAATGGAATGTGTAGTATTCTATTCTATAGGTTAATAGTTAGTGTTTCAAGATAGATCGATATAAAGTCTTTAGGGCGCACCCACGACATCAATCAGGTTAGTCAATTAGTTTATATCGTCGCGGCTAACACTATGTTGTATGTGTATGTTAATGATTTATTGACTATAACATATATATACATAGATATATTTATATGATAAATATATTATAACAATAAAAATATATTATAGTAATTATTAGATATTCTTGATTCAATTATTCTTATAATGGTTAAAAACTGGTACGTTGAATACTTACGTACTTGTACGTGTACTTCAGAAGTGAAAATGTGTTAAATTTAAAAATACAGTCGTCAAGCTTTCAAACACTATTCTTATGTCCGTTAAATATAGAAAAAAAAATATTGACTTATATTACTACTTGGTGTCTAAATAAAAGATTTTGTCATAGATTATATTCAATTTTTTTTCTAGCTTCACGCTTTATCCCGCATATTGCAGGGTAGGCAGAGGGAACTGCAGGGATCTTATGAACCTAGTGTTAAAACACTCCGTTGCTTAATCTCTGCTTTCTCCGTCCCCGCTTTCCCGGCTTTTTCGAGGCATTGTGTGTTGAGTGGCGGAACTCAACGCCGTGCTTTGCCTAGTTGCCAGAGCGAAGAAAATGGAAATAGAAAAATTCATCTTCACCGAGTGGGAATCGAACCCTCAAACCGTCGCGTATACAGGCAGACGCTTACGCCTCTGCGCCAGGACGGTTCTCATCTTAAATTTATAATACTTAATTATCTGTGTGATAGTATCAGAAAAGGTGAACAAGCAAACAATGGAGTGTCTGAACATTAATTTTCTCTGCTGGGTTCATAATTTAATGTGAAGCTTAAAAAAAACAATTAGTATGTTTTTGTTACTCTGTCTTTCAGAGAACGAAATTTAGTCTATGTCCTAAATCGACGAGGCTTCACATATATCTATCATTTAAACACTAGCATTATACGATTTATTGAAAGATCATTTTCGTGTAGGCGGCTTTGACATGTTGCTTAGTAAATATTTGACAAGTTATATTTCGAGGTATTCATGAAAAATAAATGGAAATGTAATAGTTATTGCTTTAGTGCTTCAAATAATTTTATTTACAATATCATATCAAACAGTTTTATATGTCAAATTTTGTAAACCAAAAAATATATAAAGAGTTTGTCATTTATATATACAACAACAAGAGCGTCCTATTCTTCATATAAAAATCACTCTTGAGTAGAATTCGAATTGTAGAAAACTTAAATTTACATTCTTTATTTATATTGTAAGTTTTAACTCCTAGTTTTAATTCATAATTTATTTAAAAATTAAATATAAAATAATTGTATTCATTGTCTTTTTATAAAGCAGTGTAAATAAACTACCTGTTATCTAAATGTGTCTAAAGTAGATAAGCTGTTATCTTAAAGCTTTTTCTACCAATATATAACGACTATCTATGCAATACAATTTATATGATATATCTTTAAACTTTCGAAACATGTTCCAAGATTGAAGTAGTTACTCGTATTTACTTAGTAGCATACCAATTGGCATATGCATGGCTACGAACAGACTAGAACAACCTAATGTTAATGAAAATGACGATTTACTTAGTTTGAACATATTTAGAAATAAAACCAGTCAGTTCAAATTATTAAATTTACTTTTCTATTTAAACACGTAAATAAATAATAATGTTTATTTCTAATTTATCGTAGTATAAAATATATAACGCTTAAAATAAATGCCTTTTATTTTAAAATATTCAAATTAACAGTAATTTACAAAAAAAACTATACAATATATTAAAGATACTTTACATTGACATTAAGATTAATATTAATAAAGTACTACTTCCGTAATATCATAATTATAAGTTCTATTAGAATAAGGTGATAAATTACACGACGCACCATCAAAGGCTATCCGTGTGAAGTTATATTTAAATAAAAATATATATTTATACAATACACAACGTTTGTGAAGTGATCACAATAGGCTTAGGGAGACCTGGTTGAGTTTGTTGTGGGTTCTTCTCACCAGGCCGCGCTTGAAACCCTCGTAACTTTAGTTTTAAGTTGTGGAGTGTGTATGTTTCAGAGGGGCTCAATTCGATATTTATTATAGAATTAGGCTCCTCAGACACTCCTCCGTTTGCTGTATCTACGTCAGATACAGCAAACGGAGGACAGATACAGCATACGGAGCAGCAACGTCAGATACAGCAAACGGAGGACATGTGATCATCTTATTGATTCTAAGTGGAAAAATTATAAATAAATAAATAAATAAGAAAAATATACTCATGATATTTTTTCTCAACTTATCTTTGCTAACGTTCGGTTTATTGTACATAAAATAAACAAAATAATTAATTATTTTTATTATAATATTGCGTCTAGGAAGAAGTGACGCATATGGTGAGATAAAATGATATGTTTAACTCTCCATCGTCCACATTTCTCTCTGAATTTTAGCAAATTTCTTTATTCAAATTTGACATTTCGACTCCTTCTTAGTTAATTTCAAGTCATCTAAAAAAGAAAGCAAATTGAAAGTTGTGTAAGTTAATCTTATTTAACAGCTGTGATTTGTTTAGCAAAATGAATTAAAAATATAATATGAAAAAAAATTGCTTAGCATTACGTGGATTCACCGGCGGTTGCCCTATACCTTGGTAGACGTTACGCCTCTGCGCCACGACGGTTATTACATAGGTTTAGAGATCATTTATTTCCCATTAAGAACAAAGTTCACTTACATAGGAAATTTAAACTAGTAACATAGCAATAAACATTTATAACGTTAATGGTGACCTTATTTATACAAACATTCAGATATAATTATAAAGTTTGACAGTATGTTTTTAATTTAGCCTTAAATTTTAAAAAAGATTTTTCATTAAATATTTCTTTAGGTAGATTATTGTACATTAGCGCTCCCTCAAACTGTATTGTTTTGTTACCATAAAGCTTAGTTCTAGACTTTGGTATTTGTAATTTATGTATATTTCGTGTATAGTATTTATGTGATTTAGTCTTAAAAGTAGTTTGTGTGTGTATGGATCCTGAGAGAATTTTTCTTATAAGTATGCATGTTTTGTATTTATATAATTGTGAGATGGATAGTGTATCAGTTTTCTTGTAAAGTTCTTTGGTTGAAAAGCGATAGTCCAGTTGGTGTAGTGTTTTTAATAGTTTGTTTTGAGATATTTGTAAATCTTTTAAATTAGTTTTGTGTGCAGACCCCCATACTTCTATTAAATATTCAAGTAAGGGTTTAGCTAATGAGTTATAAATAATTGTTCGAACCTTATATGGAATACATCGGATACACCTGCGTAAAGCTCCAGTCAGTGATGTTATTTTAGTTTGCAAATAATCTAAATGAGGTAGCCATGATAGTTTGGAATCTAAGAGTAAGCCAAGATATTTTTCTGTTTCTGATTTTTTAAGTTTAATATTATTTATGGTTAGGTATTCGTAATTAGGGATTTTTTTATTTTTAGCAGTAAAAAGCATATAGGAGGTTTTCGTAACATTTATACTCAGCAAATTGGATTGGAACCATTCATTTAGTATATTTAAGTCTGCTTGTGCTTTCGATATTATCTCATGTATTGAGTCTCCAAAAAAGAATAGACATGTGTCATCTGCATATAATGACACTTCTCCGTGTAATCCTAAATTACCAATATCGTTAATGTAGATTAAGAATAATAGAGGGCCTAGGATTGACCCCTGAGGTATACCCCAATTGATGTTACATGAACTGCTTTTGAAATTTTCTAGTTTTACTATTTGTTGTCTGTTCGTTAAGTATGACTTGAGGACGCTAAAAGCTGATCCAGAAACACCTATTTTTTGCAATTTATGGAGCAAAATATTATGTGAGACAGTGTCAAACGCTTTTTTCAAGTCGATAAATATACCTAAAGCTATCCTTTTCTGATCTATATTAAATTTTATTTTAGAAATTAGATCAATTGTAGCTGCAAGAGTATTTGATTTAGCACGAAACCCATACTGACCTTTATAAAGAAAATTTATTTCAGTGAGATAATTATATATACGCGTATACAAAACCTGTTCAAATACTTTTGATAGAACGGGCAAAACCGATATGGGACGATAGTTCCCAGGGTCAGTCCTCGAGCCAGCTTTATAAATAGGGATAGCTAGATATGGCTTTAGCCACCTAAAGATAGATATGGCTAGATAGATAGATATGGCTTTAGCCACCTTTAAGCTATCTGGGAATACACCGTCCCTGAAACATTTATTAATGCAAAGCGTTAAGTTTTCACTTATTACATTATTAACACATTTAATTGTTTTAGGGGTTATACCATCGACACCTGTACTTGCATTACTATTTAGGTTTTTAATTATTGTTTTTATTTCATCTTTTGTACATATTTTAAATTTTGTGAGCGTTTTCGTGTTTTTGTGTGAAAGTGAAATGTATGAAATACTTGTTTTATGGTATTTGGATGGTATAGAGTTAGCTAAAATGGAGCCTATTGATGAAAAGTAAGAATTAAATGTTTCACATATTTCCGTACCATCACTAATAATGTTATCGTTTACTATAAGCTTAGGGAGAATATTATTATTTACTGTTTTATAATTGGCAAAAGTATAGATAAGGTCCCACATTCTTTTAGGCTTGTTGTGACATTTAATAAATGAGTTAAAATAAAATTTATCCTTTATGTCTCTAATAGCACTTCCAACTTTGTTTCGTGAATTATTAAATTCCTTTCTTAGTTCCACATTATCTGTATCTTGCTTAACATTCTTCCATGCGATGTTACGGTTTTTAATTTCTTCCAGTATATATTTGTTTATCCAGTCGTCTTTGGTAGATTTTGAATTTTATATTTAATTACTTTATTATTTTCTATAGCCTTTTTTATGCACTCGTTCAGTTGGTCATAGTCGTTAATAATCTGAAGATTTATTTCTGCCATATCCTTGTAAAAATTGTCATAATTTATTGCTTCATACTTTATTTTCTTTTTGGGTTCTCTTTTATAATTTTTAAATTCACAGTAAATTTGCTTGTGGTCTGATAACGGTGAATCTATCAAAGCAATATGAAAATCATTATTAGTATTGGTACAAACGTGGTCAAGGATCGATTTAGATGTTTCGGTTTCCCTTGTACAAAATTGACTGTTGATTTTATTGAGTATTATATAACCGGACTCTTGTAGTATATATTTATATTTTTTACTGCATCGATCTTTATTTAAAATATTAATATTATAATCTCCAAACACACTTGATCTTTTCCTTTTTCCAACTGAGCTGAATATATTTCAAAAAAGTGTTCAATATTTGTTGTCGGGGGTCTATAAACAAGTCCAATATGTAAGCTACATTTTTCTAAATAAATCCATAGGAAGTTATTACCATCAGTATACTTTTCTTCTGTTAGCGTATAAGATAAATCATTGTGAACATACATGGACACTCCTCCGCCAAGACAGTCAGTTCTATAATTGTAAACATGCGAATAGTTTGGAATTTTTAAGATATTTGCTTCACAATCCGATTTTATCCAGGTCTCTGTTAGTAATATTAAATGTATAGTATAATTAAAAGATTTAATGATGCATTGTAATTCGTCTATTTTGCCCAGTTTGACCAAGCTTCTAACATTCGCATAAAATAATTTTAATGAAGAGGAGGTCATTGTAACCGAGCCATAATCATGAGTAATCTGGTAAGTGAATGGTTCATTTGTTGGTGGTGTTAAAGGCACTATTTTGCGTTTTTTGGAATAAATTTTGTAATTTTTGGTATTCCATTAAAATATTTTATACTTAAGTCAGACTCACCATTTTGCTTACGCTGCTCAAGGTCATTCTTTAAATTTTGTAAATATTTAAATTGAGTACGAGTTTGATCCCAAAAAATACGAATATTTTTGTTTTTCGTTAATGTACGGTTTCTTAATATACAGCTCGCAATGTCCTGACTATCAAAACATACCTTTATGTTGCGGTTTTTACCCGGGGTGTATTTACCTAGTCGAAAAATTTTATTTGGTTTTGGGCAGTTTTCATAAACGCTTGTAATAATTTTAAATACTTCCTCCATATCATATTTATTTCTGTTTTGAGAATTTTTATCGCTTAATTCAGGTATACCCGCAAGTACGATATTTTTCTGCCGATTGCAACGGTCTTGTATTTCTAGCATAATGTTTTCGTAGTTAAGCGGTAGCGGATTAGCGGACGATGAAATGGATGAATTATTCGTATATGAAGTTAAATCACTTTCAATTTGACTCATTTTTTCCTGAATAGTTAAATTTAGTCGTCTCATATTTTCTAATTCATTTTTTATAGTATGGTGTTCAGTAATTAAACTTTCTGTTGCATTTTTAATTTCTTGAATTTCTTGTTTTATTTCAGTCATTTGTTGACATATTTGTTATTAGTTTGATTCTGTGTTGCACTAAAATTTTGGAAAAAACACTGTATTTCACTACGAAGTTTATTTATTTCTTCTATAAAAAATGTAGTAGAATTGTTTTCCTCGTTCCTTCTTTCTTCTCTGTGTTACATTTTCCTGCTCCCAGTTAGTACCACGAATTTCAAGAGCAGAATCGCTTCCGCTCATGGAATTTCCGCCTTGCGCCAGTGGTTGGAAACTCATGCTTAGATAACGTTAAGCAACTAACTCGTCGCGGATTACTTATTTCCAAAGATCGTATGTGAATTTTATTGGACAGTTCAATATAAACGTTTTGTTGTAGTAGTTAAAGTCTATTTTAACTAAGCACTGTTTAAATAAAAATATATTTTTTAAAGTAATTAGATGCACACGTCTACTCCGAACTGTAGTCGGTAACACTACTTTTTACATAATACTTTTAAATAAAGTTCAAAAACGATACAATATAATTATATAGATAATATTAATTAACAGAATGGCGATTGAGCCCAAAGCTATCGCGCTTATAATCAAACGCGGTCATATATAATATCACTTCTCTCTCGGTATAGTTAATTTCACTTCTCTTAAAGAAGCCCTTTGTTATTTACACTGTAAATCATCATTACGAATAGAATTTGAACTTGTAACGGTTACGTACAGATTGCTAACTAATACAAAATATATGAAAGAAGGTTCGACAAGTATTAATCAAAATATACATCAACAATTCTCATATATATTAAGATTTATTAGGTTGTTTATAAGTAGTTGTTAATTGAATGCTACAAATTCATTCAAGCTTATATTAATATTTTACGACATGTATTAATTTTACAAGGTTACAATTAGTCGTGCCGTCTCTTCATCGTGTATATGTCAGTAATAGGCCAGAGCTTCGCTGTTTATCCTCGTGCAACAATTAGTACAGAAGTCCTGTAAGAAACTCTTCAATAACAAATCCTAATAAATCTTAAGAACTCTTGATTTCCTATAATTCGGATTGAATTATATGATAAAAACAATGTAGCAGCAACAAAATGTAGCAACTCGACATTTTTGTTCAATATTCGAAAATTGTAATATAAAGAACTTTACAAATAGTTTTACTTATTTAATAATTAATACTATAATTCATACTAAATATTTCATTCGATAATACTTATTGAATTGAGGCAAAGCACGCAATGTCTTGAAAAAAAGCGGAAAGCGGGGATGGAGAAAGCAGAGACTAAGCAAGGGAGTATCTTAACACTAGGTTCATACGATTCCTGCAGTTCCCTCTGCCTACCTTGCATTATGCGGGATAAAGCGTGAAGCTAAAAAAAATTGCGCCCATAAATACTATCGTCAAATAGTTGGCTGTAAGAGACTTCTAGTCATAAGGCCATTTTTGCTGATGATGATGATGATGATGATGAAGTGTTACTATTGTTATAGTATAAATGCTTGTATAGGCCTTATGTAGGCTGCTACTTCATTTACTATTAAAACGTAAAGTTATATTTTTTACAGTTGAACCTCAAATCGCAAACAATCCTACTCAATTTTTGATTTCTACCTTCATAATATGAAAAGAAACTGCTTAGCATTCCACGGATTCACGGTGCGGGTGCCCATCGCGTTGTAGGTAGAAAGGCTCCCATCAGCGCTTGGGACTTGCGACCCAAGTGTAGGTTTAAAGGGGCCCCTTCAAAATGCGTTAACGCTCATCTTCACTGTCCGAGCTCCTCCCACTAACTAACTAAATTTTAAACGATTCTACCAAGGCCGCCTTTGAAGTGCATTCTAGCAATGAATTTATCTATTATAATTATTTAAATAATTTATGAAAATAATTTATTTATTTATCTAGACAGGCCGAGATCTTTTAGTAAACTATAATATATTTTAGTAAAAAGTAAAGATAGAAACAATTACATATATATAAATAAAACTTAAAATATGTTTTAAAGTAATATATAAAAAATATTAATAGATACTAGATATTAAAATAAAACAAAAACACTATGTTTTTATAATTTCCAGTATATAGTGACTTTGACTAAGTTTATTTTTTAAACTCTCACGGATTTAAAAAAAATATATATATATTTTATTAAAAAAGTATATAAACGAAGAATCAAATCAACCCATCACAAAGTTGTAACATATTCAATTCACGTTTTAAAAAATAATTAAGTATTTATTAATATTTTTTTAGATTTTTTTTAGTTTTACGCTTTATCCCGCTTATAGCAGTTTAGGTAGAGGGAATCACAGGAACCTTGGGAACCCAGTGTTAAGGCATTTTGTTTCCCGCTTTCTGCCTTTATCAAGGCATTGCGTGTTGTATGACGGAATTCAATGTCGCGTTTACCTAGATACCAGAGAGAAGAAAATGGAAATGAAAAATCTAACTTCCCCGGGTGGATTGAACCCACAACCCGTCACGTTTAAAGGCAAATCCAGTGCATCTGCCCCACCACTTTTATTTATTTTTCATTAATTTAAAAATTTATTAATATGAGTGACAAAGTAACTTTTTAAATTCAACAGTACGGTATATAATAATAAAATATGTTTAATAACTTTATGCTATTAATGCAATATGATGATGAATTAAAGCAGACTGCAAAAATAGTTCGACATCCAACTTAATTTACGGCAAAATAAATCATTTTTAATATATTTAAAAACTTATTTCAATCCTTGACACCTAGCCTTGCTAAATAAAGGCCTGATTAAAATTAAATCGCTTCTTAACTTCGTTTGCTTTTACTTGTTATTTAACGTAAACAAATTTAAGACATATAAAGTAAGAATTGAAAAATGAGAACTTATCAATTTAGTATTTCGATCAATTAAAAAAATATATATTTATAATTTGAATTTTGTTAAATATATATATATTTAAGCATTACTAGATAATTATTCAAAAAAAATTAAAGAACCATTCAAATAAATAAAAGAATTAATAATAATTACATTTTTTAATAAATTTTCGTAGTAAAATGCAAATATTTAAATCTTACACACTATTTTGCACTTTGAGTTGTATTTTTGTAATTTGGTGGGAGATAACAACAATATGTATCTATTTTGAAGAAAGCTTCTTAACACCAAGGGTTGTATGCATTTCCGTAGCTTTTATATTGATAGTTCAATGGTGACACGTTATAGTTGCGTACTGGAACGGCCTGGTAGCTTTGGATTGGTACGGAGTTGTAGACTTGCGATGGGGCGTAAGACTGGACGTATGAAGCCGGTGCTCTGTAGTAAGATTCTTGACGGACTGGGTAGGCGTAAGAAGGCTGCACGTTGTACGCTTGTTGTGAGACGTACTGTATGGGAAGAAAATATTATTTTTAATTTTATAAATATTATTAAAAAATATTTAAACAGAAAATCATACAGTGATTTAACTCTAAAGTTTTACTATGTGCCAATTAGCTAAAAGTGTAGAACTGAATATACGAGTACAAATAGTTTGAGAATTTTGTTGGACAAAATTAAATATTGCTGCGCACGCGTTGATGTCTTTTGTATAAAATATTTGTAGCGTAATAGATTTTCATAAAAAATTGAAGTAAATGTACCATAAATTAAAAAAATATATTATAAGTAATTATCCCGTGCAAAATAACACTAATCTGCTCAATTATGTAAACATCTCTCTGACCCCTAAAAGCAGAATACGTCTGAACATAAAAAACTATACATGTTGTCGTCGACGCCATTTGAATATTGAATAATTCCAACATATTATAAAGTATTTATCGAAAGTTTAGGTTAGTTAAACATCTTTTAGTTTTTTTATCCCTACTTTAAATAGTACAAGTTGTATTGGGCAATAAAAATGCTTTCGAAGTACCAAAAACATAGTAAATTAAAGCAAAATACATATTAAAAAAAATAAAAATTATATTTACCGATGGTTGCACATATGAGTGAACCTTAGCAGGTTGGTAGTTGACAGACTGGTAAGCTGGTTGGTAAGAGACAGATTGGTAAGAAGGTTGGGCAACTACTGCTGGTTGGTAAGCCACGGCTTGGTAATTAGGCTGAGCGACTACAGCTGGCTGGTAAGAGACAGCTTGGTAAGCGGGTTGCGAAACTGCCGGTTGGTAAGAAACAGATTGATAAGCCGGTTGGGCCTGAGCTTGGTAAATAGGTTGAGCCACAGAAGATTCCAAAGAAGTTGATTCAACTTTGTTGGATTGGTAGGAAGATGATTGAACCGAGTTTTGTTTTAAATTGGAGTATTGAACTGAAGGCTGGTATTGGGCTCCACTGCCATATTGCACTGCATTGCCGTATTGTAGGGCATTGCCGTATTGGACTGGGCTGCCGTAAGCCAGGTCATAGCTGCGTTTGTCACGCTTATCTTTGTCAGTTTTCACTGACGCTGCGCTCACTGCGGCTACTACTGCCAGGATAATCTGTAAAAAGATAATACGTATTTTTTTATAAAGATTATAATCAAGCCTAAATCAGTTATTAAGAATCATGTAGATCCGTTTTCCACTATAATTTATTCGTAAACTACATCTTAAGCAAAATATCTCTAATCCTACGTTGCTTAATAGTACACCAGTCAGTTTCAAATTAATGATTTTATGTTATTAATTTGAAAGTCTATTTCATTGGAGGCTTCAAATGCGATTTTGGGATTTAACTTAACACAGAATAACTAAAAAGCGTTGTTCTATTATCTTTTATAAATATTTTATAAAATTTATTGAATATATAATAACTAATTCATAAAATAATTACAACTTTTTCTATCAAAAAATTTAATAATAAAAAATATATTAAAAACTAAAAAAATCAAAAATAAACATAAAAAATGCCTGATAAAAAAATAAAGCAACTCACCAAATATTTCATTTTGCTATTATGTTTGTGTAGTTCACGTATGGAATGACGCGTCTGGCTGGCTTTCACAACTATCGTCAAATTTGCGAGGTCACCTTATATATAAGATAGGCCGAGTTCTAATAATAAGCTTATCACATCTCGCCCGAACGGAACAGGATTTTTAACCATTTATTTAAGAGTAATGGACTATTTTAGAGATCCTTGGTCGTATTATAAAATCTGCAGTAGATTTTATTAATAAGTAATTAGTTAACCGTACCATTTCTCATTTTATGTATAGTTTTCGTTAATATCTATCGCTTAGAATAACATGTAAGAGTAATGGATAACAAGACTTTAATAAGGAAAATAAAAAAAATTAGCCATATTTATGAGATTCATTCTGGGAAAAACAATAATGTTAATATTAATCAAGCAACTGCCATTATCTAGTCAAAAAAATATATTCTCAATAAATCACTTTCCACGCTATTTTAAATTATACTCAGAATTGAATTAATCAGAAACTCAAGAGTGGAATTGATTTTCCAAACCGTCCACATTTACCACTATAATTTTTTTTGAAAGGTAACAGTAATATTTTTGAGTTAAATTTATAGGTTTACATCAAAAATCTTGACACAAATAATAAATATTTATTTTATATGCGGAACTAATAAATATTTTCTTTTATACAACTCGCACTTTGCTTTGATTCGGTGAATATTGTGTAAATTAGCAAGCCATCAGCAAAAATACTTAGAAAATATTTATATAACAGGATATGATATTAATATCAACTTTATTCTTTGATTTCTATATCCCTTCGCCTTTTTACAAAATTACTGACAGGAGAGATGTTCAGTTATTAATAATGTTCATATATTAATAGATCAACCTATTGTAACTTAGTACAGCAATAAAGCTTAAAAGTTGAATTTAAGCTCGTAATAAAAATGTCTATTTTATATTCTTTTGACATTCACGATTTATTCTACGTACAGCAGTATAAGTAGAGAAAATTTAGAGTTAAAACACCGTATTCTTCTCTTGTCCCCAGAAGTTAAGGCGCGTCGGCGAGTATATTCTCGCAGAATTCAAGACACTACGTCCCTCTGACCATATTCCAGATGCGGGATAGAGCGTGAAAATAAAAAGAATATAATATATGTATTTATTTAAGAAATTTATCAAAATTCTTGTACTTAATTCATTTTGAATCTTACGAATAAAATTTTAGTAATTGATGATTTTACGTGATTCAAAGTTAACACCTAACTTGTGTAATATGTTAATTGGAGTGAAATTCATCTTTAAGCTAGACTATTAAATATGATGGTCTATGTTTTCGAGTTCTAATTAGCGTGTGTAAACTACTAACCAGCTAACTTCAAGTGAAGTAAAAGAATAAGGAATTTAAAATACCTATTATACTCAATCATCGAGTAATACTACAAATTTAGTGAAGATGCTCAATGATATTCATAGTTTGCGAAGAAAAAAATTACTTATGTTATGTACATTTTTATAGTAAATATTTGTTAAAAAAGTCTACATCATTGGAAAATATAGACTTGGTTTTAAATTAGAGATATTTTTTCAGTCTTTCACCGCCTATCATCCCGGCCTTGTACAGCTGGCGTCCATACCGCATTTTCCTATAGCCCCGTACTTATTGGCTCCACTGACTGGCTACAAGACAAACTCAGCTGTGCTCTCTATACAATTCGAAACAAAATTAAGTTTAAAAGGTTATTATAAATTGAATAGATCTGATTTCTATTTTTATGGGAAAATTAAAACTATAGAATAATATATTGTAATGGCTATCATTTACATTATTATAATAATATAAAATTATAATACCATTTTAATTTTATGAGACATACACGTTTATGAGAATGTTAATAGGCTCTTATTCAAATATTTTCAACAAGTATTTTCATTAACATTTACTTATAATATACCTAGAGGAAAAATAAATATCATTAAACGACGTTATTTCATAAAATATGGTCAAATTTAAGTTTTATATGTATACATATTCAAATTAAAGAATTACATGATGTAATGATACGCGTTTAGACCGATGACTTAGTATTTAGTTCTACCATATTAATGTAAGTATCAAATCTAATTTTAAAGTTTAACCATGACATTAATACTATAACATATAACATGTAATAGTGTTAACACATTCAACTCCTCACCATATTTTCAATTTTTGTGTAAATAGTGATATTTAACGTAGCAATTTGCCACATCAAAGCATATAAATAAAAAGAAGTTAAATATTATTAAAGTTGTACATGAAGAAGAATTTTTATATTCAATGAATTTTTGTTTGTTTCTAAGGAACATTGCGTGTTGAGTGGCGGAACTCAACGCCGCGCTTTGCCTAGATACTTAATAACTTAATATATATAAGTATAGCTTCACGTCCTTATCCCGCACCTAGAAATCTATCAACCTAGTCTTAAGACACTCCGTTTCCTGCTTTCTTTTTTTCTTTCTTCTGTCATTCGTGGCATTGCGTGTTAAGTGGCGGAACTCAACGCCGCGCTTGCCTAGTTGCCAAAGCGAAGAAAATGAAAATGATATAACCTATCCTCCTCGAGTGGGAACCAAACTCACAAGCCGTCGTGTTTACAAGCAGACGCTGCGCCTCTGCACCGCAACGATCGTTATTTTCCTTATACCTTAGTAATATAATAATTTGTTATATTTATCGTGTCGTAATTCTACCTGTTATATATTATATCCTGTTGCCTGTCCGGGTTTTTCCAAATTCCATATCAGCCTGAACTTAAATATCTTAAATAGATCTACAAAAATCATCGTTGATGTCATATTGGAGATTCATTAATTAATATTTCAAGCAGTCATATACTTTATTTACATATGATCATTATAAAAACTCATGAATCCTATAATTTGCATAACAGGTAAAATAGTTTATGTGAATTTTGCTAGAATGCCTCTAGTTTACGATACATTCAAAAGATGTATATTAGAGATATAATGACCTCTTGATGGCTGTGTTTTTTAACAGCGTTACATGTTATTTCGCGTATATCCGCGCAGGGTAATAGGGGTAGACACAGGAACCAGCCAATTTAGTATTTTTTCTTTCTTAGACTTCCTTCTTTAGTGTTGACACTCTCCGTTTTTCGACGTTTTTGCGTTTTGACAGTGGAACTCAAAGCTGGACTTGTCCATTTACAAGAGCGAAGATGATGGAAATGAAATAATCCAACCAGAGTGGGAATCGAACCCACAAACCGTCACATTTACATGTAGACGCCGCGACTATGCGCCACTACGGTTTTATTATAATAAAATTGTATTCTAAAAAGGATCAAGTTTAGACTGCATAAAAAAATTACATTAAAGAACATATAATATAAATGTATAAACGGTGAACCAAATTCTGTTTGATTTATGTATATGAAAATAGCATTAACACCATTATGCAATAACACAATTCAGGTTGCTTTACTGGAAGCGGTGGTAGTAAGTTCAATTTTCTTTTAATATTAAATTTTAGAATATAAAAGCTGCAGTGGTCTATTACTACGACTATTTCCTTTAGAAACCTTGTATGAAGTGAACTTTAAAAACATTTGACACCTCTTTTTCTTATAAATTTACTTTTTAAATTATTTTTGCAGGTAAGCTAAACTATTAGGGTTACTAGTAATGTTAGGTGCGGTCTTACATGGATTGGATTTTCCAAACATATAAATAATTTATTTATACATATAGTGTGATATTTCTTTTAAATTTAACGACCAAAGGTTAAAAGTTTAAAGTTACTATGTTTCCAAGGTTGTCCTTTGAAGGGACTAAGCAATGGAGTGTCTTAACACTAGGTTCATATGGTTCCCTCTGCCTACCCTGCAAAATGCGGGGTAAAGCGTAAAGCTAAAAAAAATTAAGACTTTACTTTTTTTGAAGAAATGTTTAACAAGCCGTGCTCAAGCAACCTAGTAATATATCTTCTAATATTACTATATATGTGTCATACATCTCAGTTATTTTATAATCTGAGGTCATTGTACTCATATAACTCTATATTAATTCAATATAGTGTTTATGTTTAGTTTTTATATTGTTAAAATATTATTTATAGGTATAGGTACGATAGTGATTTTTTAGTAAAAAGAATATGGTCTCATTTAACCTTCGTTGATTTATGAAGGACAAAAACCAAAGACAAACTTCGTGCTGTATATAAAAAAATAACTATGATCATGTTATTTGGACGCGATTATAGTGGGTTGAAATATTTTTATAGCTTCACGATTTATCCCGCACATGGCAGGGTAGGCAGAGGGAACTGCAGGGACTGTGGGAACTTAGTGTTAAGACACTTCGTTGCTTAGTCCCTGCTTTCTCCGTCTCCGCGGGGTCGGAAATATTGTTTTTATTTAGATTATATTTTTGAATTACAAGTGAAAAGTGAAAATCCAAAATACTAAGCATATATCATTGAACTCCTTGCTTTGTTTTCTTGCCTAGGCAAGGAAAGGAAATAATTAATTTCTCCAGGTGGGAATCTCTTACAGTTAGATGCTGTGCTGCTATATCGCGATCAGTTCTACGTAGAAGATATTCATTTATCTTTTTATACTAATATATTGATCCAATGGGCTGATAATATTGATATTTTTTACAAAAAAACATTTAAATGATAAACATAATAATAGTAGATACAAATATATCAACCTTGTTGATATATTTGTACTATTATTATATTAACAGATGAAGAAGCAGCCAATAATTTGCTTAACCTAAATTCATTTTCATTTATTAATAAATTTTTATCCTTCTATCAGACTGTAAGCAATTCATAGAGACAACTCTGTATACAAATATCAGCAAAATCAATAGTGGACCTCGAGTGAAACTTGTTGCTATGCATTAGACATTATACCTCAGACAAATGTAACACACATATAACCCGTTATAATCCAGTTTAATTGTATGAAATAATTAAATATTGCTTTAACAAAAGCCGTTTAGCTTGATAAGAGTTTTTTATATTAATTAATAGTAATATAATAAATTTTAAAATATGTAAACTATGTACATTTCCCTCACGTTTTATCTGAAGTCGCAAATTTGACTATTATTTTGTCGTGCATAACGTCATGGACATTTAATAGTATAGGTACATTTAGTAAAAACACTAACGTGTGGTTACTGAACTTCATTAGTACAGCAACAAGGTTGATATATAATTTAAAATCTTTGTTAAACGGCAATTAATTAGTAAATTCTATTATAGTGTAAAGGATTACATTGATGATAAAACGACATGGAATTAATGAATTGCTCATAAGTAATAATGACGTTTGTGAAGTGATCACAATAGGTTTAGGGAAACCTGGCTGAGTTTGTTGTGGGCTCTTCTCACCAGGCCGCGCTTGGAACCCTCGTAACTTTAGTTTTAAGTCGTGGGGTGTGTCGGTTTCAGAGGAGCTCAATTCGATATTTATAATCAAATTGGGCTCCTCTGACACTCCTCCGTTCGCTCTATCTGACGTACACATGTGATCATCTTATTAATTCTAAGTGGAAAATAAATAAATAAAAAAAAAATAAAAAAGATATAGTCCATACAAACTACTGATATAGTCTATGCAAATTAAAATTGCAGGTCGAAAATTTTGGAATTGAAATTATACTGTACAGGTCGTTCACCAACATTTTTTTATTTATAAATATCTAGCGTAAATTTACTCAAATTCAATGCTAATTTAGTAGTAGCTTGGCTGAGAAAAACGAATTTTTGCAACACCAAATAAATTACATTGACAAAATTAGATCATTTTGAAACCCTATCGCATACTTATCCATTCAAAATGGTTATATCACCTCAACTATATATTAAGACTCATTTAAAAATTAAAATCTCTTACTTATATTTATTTAATGTACATATATTACTATGTCAAATGTTACACAATAAGTTGTTTTTGTACGTAAAGTAGGGTAACACTAGAAGTACCTATATATAAATCTAGTTTAACTTAAAAACTTGTCGCTCTGTTGAAATATGGTGCATGTATCACAATCTTGTTATTGCACCTGTATGAACTTTAGTATTATATTATACGGTTGACACATTTTTTATAATTATTTATTTTTTCTAGATTTGATCAAACATTTAACTTTATGTTATAAGCTTTAAAGCATAAATAAAGGTAGGTAAGGTAATAAAGGTAGGCAGATGAAATTCGGTGGCGTAACTCTACAATGCGATTTGTATTATTTAAAAGAAAAATAGTAATAAATCATTTATCTCAATTGGCCTACTGCAATTGCACTTGTAGTCAGAAAATGTTCTCCCCACAGCCTCACGATTTCATAGGTAACTGTCCCATATCCCAACATAGTAGATAGTTTTGAACCTCACCTATTTAAAATATATGTGTTGATTTTGTAGGGCATTTGTAAAAAATTGACTGGCAAAAAAGTTGATGTAATGAAAACAGATTGATTGATTGATAAAATTAGCTTCTCTCTAATTGCCAGCTGGATGCCAGATATTTATGAGGAGGAGTTAAAATGTTAATTGTACTATATTAATTTGTTTACACTTTTTAATATTGAATGTCATCGTTTTTAAGATTGAAACTACTATCAAATAAAGAAGAAATCAAAAACTTCTTTGTTTTCAAGTATTTTTCTTAAAAATAAATATATTGAGTCGGTTATTAATTATGTATAAATTTTTATTGATTGATTACCGCTTTTAATAAAGTATATCGTACGGTATACTTCAAGTATCTTGCATCCGGTATTACAATAACAAACTATTTATTAACTTATAGATTATGGTCATTATGTCACAAGGAGTTAGCGATTTTAAGAAAGTTCGAGAATGACAAAATGTCCTGAGTTCTTTATACTTGTAATGAAATTAGAATTGATTGTCTCGTCTTAATAACTTAAAGAAATACAACGGATGCTTTAAAAGAAACAATGTATAACAGAACTGAATGAAATTTCGCACAATTCAAAACTTGTTTTAAATGAGTTGAGTATGTATATATTATATGTATATTATATATAATATATATTTAAAAATAACGGCAATGCGTATTTCAGCAGCTTAGCAAGTCTAAATTGTTAGTGTTATCAAATTAAATTTTTTGCCAATACTATAAAAACATATTTTAAAGCTGAATGAGCCAGAATAATGGTTCATCGGACGTCTTTACTCAGAACAGAATAATGATATATTTAACACATTTTGTGCGACTCTTTAATACCAATGTGTACTTAAATAAAACCTTTCGGCACGACAACAACGAGGTCACTGTATACTGATACTGTTTTACTATTAACAAGCGTGGGAAATATTAGGTTTTAAATTACTTTCCAGGTACTGAACAATCTCTCACGAATAACGTAAAATAAATAACTATATGTACATATATTTAAATTTTATTCACCTTAATAATATATAAACACCCAAAAATCTAATTTGGCACTGAAAAGCCCACACCAGGTGTGTGCTTGATAGATGCAAACTTAATTTTGAAAATTTTGTGGATACATAGTGTAACCTCAATGCCAGCCTCCATGACCGAGGCCTAGCAGCGGTGCACCGATGAGACCGTGACCACCGATCAGACCGTGACCACCGTAGAGACCATGACCACCGATCAGACCGTGGTCTATGATAGGTGCACCAATACTATGGCTGATGACTGGAGCAGGAATAGCCACGCTATGGCTCACAATTGGAGCCGCCAGGCCAATGCTGTGTCCACCGTACAGACCCAAGCCATGGCCCCCGTAATAACCACCACCGTATCCCAGACCAAGCAGGCCACGTTTCTCTTGCTTCTTCTCTTCAGCGCCGTAGACGGCCGCGGCCAAAAGGAGTACACAGATCTGTAACAATCACATTTTTTATTAAATTTGTCTATTTGAATATAAGTAGTATCATTTGATATACTTTTTCTGTCTCAAATAGTACGCTGCCTTGTCTTTAATTTTTAACAAAGCTCTTCGATGATATCTTAAAAGATTTTATCATTTTTTACGTACCCACGTAAACTGTAAATTTTAAGGGCTTAAAGGTAAAATGTAATTGCAACTTAGAATTTTAACTAAATTTTTGTCATGCAATATTTTCAGTTTATATTAGGTACCACTGTCCGACACAGAAAATTTTCTGGACAATAAAGTATCTACATTACCTTTGTATAATTTAAAGTATAAATTTTTAATATGAAGGTAAAAGTCATATTAAATATAAGATTGTTTATTATTTTTTATCTAAAACATTACTTACGATAGCCTTCATATTTTCAAGTGTTGTCGATCTGGATTCTGACTGACTTAGGTTTTGACGGGCCCTGCCGCTTTTATAGGCCCTACGCCCCTCTAGTTTCTATAACTAGACCTAAGTATACAGAATTTTGTACTTAAAATTATTGAATGAATCACCAGGATGTGAATGAAATTTCATTTCCTTTTGCTGTTAGGAAATATGGTAAGTAACCTTTACTTAGTACATTCATGTACTATGGAATGTAAATTAAAAGTTCTTAACATTTTCTTATATTTTGTTTGCGTATAAAGTGATTGTAGTGGCTTTAAGTAAACGATATCCATAGTATCGTAGAGCTATATTTTATTGAAGTCATTGTTTTCTTAGAAACCGTTTAGTGTTTTTTAGTATTGCGTGCCTTGTGTGGTTATGTGGCTCAGGACAACCTTTTTTATTTTTTATTTATTTTTTAATTGCTTCTTTAGTTTTTATTAAAATTTTAATTTGTTTATTTATTTTTTACCTTCACGCTTTATCCTTTTCATAGCAGAGGGAACCTAATCCGTCCCTTGTATGATGTCCTTCCTAACAAAGTCCCTCGTCCTCTCAATGTTCAGTGTTTGTTAATGTTTGTGTTTAGTCCTTTATATAAATTTTTATGTAAATATATTAAGTATAATAATATTAAGGTATGAACTAACACCCATGTAGATTAATATTTGTTACTAATCCTCAATATCGAGTGTATATTTTGTAAATATATATATTTTTTTATCTTATTTATAGGTGAAGGATTAAAACTGGATCTCTTATAAACATGCATCCCTCTAATGTGTAATATTTTTTCTTTTTTACCATACATTCTCCTTTGCGTGTTCTCCAATCAACGTGACATTGGCGAAGTGAATTGTGCTCAACTGGCACGCTCGAAACGCCATAAATTAAAAGAAGAAGAAGAAGAACAAATACATTTTTGTTGTTGTTACATTTTTATTAATAAGTTTTGCATTATAGAATTTGAATTGTGAAATATAGTCAAAAGTGTCTTTAGTATATAAACTAGCAACAATAATAAATATAGTATATAAAGTTTAGTATATAAACTAGCAACAATAATATATATATTCAACAATATTAAAATACAAACTATAAAAGATTCAATAAATAAAATTACTAAATTTTAACTAGAATTAGCAAATGATATACAAATATAATGTGGTTTGCAGTGCAAAATCATAACCAAAAACAGCCTACATAAAAAGGAAATTTAAGAGGAAATATAATTAAATCTATTTTTTACAATTCTCTTAGGTCTAGGATTAGTTGTTTTGAGTGATTTGATAGTTGCAGCAGAACTCGACTCCAGAGGTGGTACATTATTACCAGAAACAGCCATTGGGATGGAATTTAACTCGGCCAATGTAGTAATGTGATGTTTTAAACCATCCTCACTTTGGATAATTATAGTGCCATTTCTTGCACTTTGTGATGCCAAAACGTTGTCTAGCAGCCATAAATGTTCTATGTCTGGGTTGAGTTAGAAATTCAGACAATGTTAAGCCAGAACCTTTTAAGTTAGTTTTACTAGCCCACACTTTGTCTCTCATATTCTTATCTTTAAACTTCAAGAGAATTGTGCGAGGCTTACTTCCATTGGGATGTCCTAACCGATGGCAACGACTAAATGAACTGACCGAAATGTGTGGCACCTTGGCATGATCAGTCAGCTGCTTACTCACACAATCAAATATCTCTTCATTTTTAGCTTCAGGAACACCATGTAGCAAAAGAATTTTATGTCTGGACCGCATCTCCATAGCATCAAACTGTTTTGATAATAATTCAACTTACAGTTGTAAATTTTCTAAGGCTGTCATAACAAAAGAGCGGAATGGATTAAATTGACTTTGAATATTTGTTGTTGGACTTACTGTAGAAGGGCCCGAGCCATTTAATTGCTTCTGAAAATCTAACATCCTGGTGTTCAAGTGGTTAGTGAGCTCTTCCAACGTGTTCTTCATTGCTTCCATGGTGTTATTGTCTAGATAAATCAATAATTTAGTACACTATTGATTGAATTGCTTTAAAGGACAACTGACAGGCAGAAAATTCTTAAAGGCACATATATAAATGAAATTTTACAGTTTTTATTGAAATTAAATATAGCGCGCAAAAATTAACGTGTTTTTTCTTTTCCTCCTACCGTCAAATTTATTACTTACATAAAGCAGGTTAGTCAGAGGGAAATCTAATGTTACGACACTAAATTTTCTAGATTAAAACATATCTTAAAGTAAAATTACTAAATAACCCTATAGGTTACATAAAATAAACTTATCTAAAATTTTGCAATATCATAAGTAACATATAGCTTATACTGTTTACAACCATATATTATTCTGTCGGTCATTTGGTGCATAATTATAATGATATCAACCACAGCGCTTACGGCGTTATATAATGATTAAATAAAATAGATCATTACTGAAATGTACTAGGACTTGCGTCAACCGTAGCAGAACATTAAAACCTTTCTCTCCTTTATATGTTTGCTTTAAGCTACTTAATGTAACTTATATAAGCGTATAATATAGTCGAGGCATAATATTAAGTAGCCGTAAGAAAAGCTAGTATAACTATCCGCTTTCCGCCTTATCCGAGTGGCGGAACTCAACGTCGCGCTTTGCCTAGTTTCCAGAGCGAAGAAAATGGAAATAGAAAAATCTATCTTCTTCGAGTGGGAATCGAACCCTCAAACCGTCGCGACATAAACACAGTGAGTGACGAAATTTACTAAGGTAGTATAACTATATACTAAGAGTTATTCGATACTTGTCAATCTTTATATATATATTTTTATGGTTTTTAAAATGTCAATCCACACTAAGGATAGAAAATACTAAAAGTAATAAAATACTAAAAGTAATCATATATATTTTTTTACGCAGCTATATTTGAACCTCCGCCTCTTGGAAACCGTCCAAGCTCTCGAACAACTAAGCCATGCGTTCTTTATCACGCTGCGTCGACTCTCTTATATGTTTTATGCAAATTATAACGTTGTTAATAGTTGTTAATTTTTAGGATTCCGTGCATCAAAGTGAAAAAAAGCGGAACCCTAATAGGATCACTCTGTCGCACGTTAGTATGTGTCTATCTGTCTATCCATCTGTCCATCATGACCATTTTCTTCAAATCACGTAGAAGAACCAAGCAAAAATTAATTTTCAACATAACATTCGTGTGGATGACTTCTTAAGGTGCAGTAAAAGACTTTTTCTCTAAAGGCGCAATCAAAAAATGATAAGTACTTATGCTTAGTTTTTTCGCATCTATATGAAAATCATCGCCTAAACATAGTTTTATTTTTATTTTTTTTTATAGTTTCACGCTTTTATCCCGTATATTGCAGGGTAGGCAGAGGGAACTGCAGGAACCATATGAACCTAGTGTTAAGACTCTCCGTTGCTTAGTCCCTGTTTTCTCCGTCCCCACTTTCCGCCTTATTCGTTTTGAGTGGCGGAACTCAACGCCGCGCTTCGCCTAGTTTCCAGAGCGAAGAAAATGGAAATAGAAAAATCCATCTTCTCCAAGTGGGAATCGAACCCTCAAACCGTCGTGAATACCTAAACATAGTAAGCGACGAAATTTACTATATCTTATACGATGTTTGATTGTATGAAAGGGAAGAATGTGTGAATGTGAATGTTGAAAAATTATAGATATATCCCAGGAAACAAAACAAAATATCCAAAAACATATACAAAAACATATAAACATATAAGGAACCCTCAGTGTGTTAGTACTTCTCGTAGTTGGCCAATTTGTTTTTTAAATGATGCGATTGAATGAAATCAGCTTTCATTTTACGATATTAAAAGCTTTTAAAATATGGCCATGTACTGTGGGAGCTTAGAATCGTATACCAAATGGTCTTAAAAATTACATAAAACTTAAAAATTACATAAACACAGTATATTACTTTATTCAAAAATGTAGCAGTATATACTGAAAATAATAATAGTATGTAATACAAACAATATAAATAATTAAAACAAGGAAGCTAAATTTGTGCGCAACATACGTGCGTAAACATTAGTAATAGTATAAAGGTAATTAAAATCTACGTTTTTAAATAAAACTAGCTCTAGAAGCATATATATATATATATATATATATATATATATATATATATATATATATATATATATATATATATATATATATATATATATATATATATATATATATATATATATATATATATATATATATATATATATATATATATATATATATATACACATATAATATAAAAAGTAATAAAAAATATTCACTAGTTAACCATAATTCTCATTTTTAATCACTACTTCTTCACATTCTCCACTTTCCGATATCTCGTATAGAGGTCGACCGCAATCATTGCACAGCCATTCATGTTCCAAAGGAAGTTCCCACAGTTCACCCAAAGTTATATGGCCTTGTTTACAAAACGGATGTGGAATACACTTTGCGAAGCCAAGATCGAGAAGTTGTTTTCTTTTCTCTATAGACCTTAATATTTGCAAAGCTCTCGTAAGAATACAACGTTGAAGGCTTTTCGGTATTTTGGATGATGTGACAATTTTTGTTATTTCTGACAAAGCGAGCACCAACCGGTCGAGCGGAATTGTCGATATTAAGGATTTGGTGAAAATTTCTTCACACCTCACATGTAGACTGTCCATTGTGTAAAGCTTTTACCTAATGAAACATATTTTTGTCTTGCCTTTATAAATATACTATGAAGCTTTATTATTTTAGAAATTTAATTAATAAGCCGATTACTAGTATACTTAATTACTTAATCAAAATATGTTGAATCACCTTTTAAATACTTAAAATTTAAAAAATAATAATCACTCGTAATGGTAATTACTTAAATACATCATTTAAAAAAATCTCTAAATTACCTGTAGGTCCTACAGTATATTCGTTAGTACATAAATTAATGTCTACTTTGTACACTTTACTATTCTCTATATTGTGTTTAATTAATTAATTCATTCAAGTAATTAAGTAATTAAGTCATTTTTGTCAGTTTCTTTTTTGTGTCAATTCATTTTAGTCTCTAACACTCTTGGTCACTAATTCTCTAGGTGAAGTTTGAACTGAAATGAATAAATAAATAAAATAAATAAAAATACATTTATTTCACTTTCACACATGTTCTTATATATATGAGATGAAATTATGAGACCAACCCATTAAGTTACTAGTATGGAACTAGTACTTGTGTCAGGAGGCCCCGCCCTTCCATAACACTTTGTACATTTATACATTTGTGGAAACAAATTATTAAAAAGAAATAAAAAAGAAAAAAAAAACAATAATTTCTTTAACTCTAATACAGATTCTGTGTACGTGTGTGTGTGTGTGTATGTGTGTGTGTGTGTCTGTGTGTGTGTGTGTGTGTGTGTGTGTGTGTGTGTGTGGGCGTGTGTGCGTGTGTGTGTGTGTGTGTGTTAGTGTAGCATTAAAGCTTCTGTGTCATCGTAGCTTAATGTTAGTAGCCAGTTAGTTTTATACTATCCAACATAATTAACGTAAATACATCGTTTCTAAAATATTTTAAATGATATTATATCATATAGTTGATTATCATGGCCAGTGCTTCAGTATGTTATATAAAATTATATAGATTCGTATATAATTTTTAAATTTGAACCATATTGTGCAATAGTTTAATAACCCCGAGGTCTTTAACATAACGAAATAAGGTACAATTTTAATGCTGTTTAGTAAACATTGAAAAAATCGCGACATGTGAATGAGAAATTTCCGGTCGAGACAACTTAAAAGGAAATATTTACAGGTACTAGCGCGCTTATGGCCTAATGTCCCAATGACTTCAACATAACCTGCTTTAACCACATTTGCAGCACATTCTGCTATAAATTATTACATATTATAATTATTTTATAATGTTTATAAAGTATTATTAATGTACTTGAAATAGGCAAATCAAAATATTTTGAATTATAATTCTGTATAAACAATCTTTAATAAAAAGAAAGAATACTGTATATTTATTTTATTACGTATGTATAATTATTGATATACACTTAGGTATCTAGAATATAAATTATAAATAAACTAAGATTTTAGATATATAATAGTTACCATTACGATAATTATCCTACGGGTTACTATATCTTTAGAAAATCAAGTATAACAATATATGCTGTTATATTAGTTACAGTTGATTTACTGCTTACATAATATTTGTATGATATGATAAGTACTATACATAAGTACAAGTTATAGTGATTTCTTACTTTTAAGAGTATCTATCAATAATATATTACCTCACAATATTTCTATATATTCAGATAATCATGGAGAATTATAAAATAAAAATATGAAAAATACACAAACTGTTAACCAAAAATAATTTTATCAAATTTTACAAATAATTTATATAAAATATAACTTAATTTGACAATAACAATGTTTTTAATATATGACAGTTGTATTATAAGCAGTCTATACAGTCTATACTAGTGTATACTACACACGTGTGTCCCAGATTTAGTTCAGCCGGGGATTGTAAATTGTGATTAATTACACACATATCTACCTATGGCCTGTCTATTACACAATCGAATCTATTTTATGAAGTAAACTAGAAATCACATTAATTCAATGAGTCATTTTGTTATTAGTATGAAGTTTATGAATATATAGAGACAATTTATATAGAGATCAGGCTATTTTTGTTTTTTATACACATATATTATATATAATGATATGTAATTGCTGCACGGAATTATTATTGATTTTCATTTTTACCTCTAAATTGTCTTTTAAATTTGATAATTTAGGTAGTTAAATTAATAGGTCTTGCATTCATGTCACTTATCTTTCTCAAACATAGGTTTTTTAAGTCAAGATCTAAGTTACAAATTACAGGTTTCCTATAAATCCTTCTTTACTTTTTTTAGCTTCACGCTTTTATCCCGCACATGACAGGGCAGCAGAGGGAACTGCAGAAACTATATAAACCTAGAGTTAAGACACTCTGTTGCTTAGTATCGGCTTTCTCCGTTCCCGGTTTCCGCCGTTTTCGAGGCATTACGTGTTGAGTGGCGGAACTCAACGCTGCGCTTTACCTAGTTGCCAGAGCGAAGAAAACGGAAAAAGAAAAATCCATCTTCCCCGAATGGGAATCAAACCCAGAAACCGTCGCGTCAAAGGCAGACGTTGCGCCTTTGCGCCACGATGGTCCTCATTCTTCTTTACATTATAATTATTTGCTTTCTGTTACTATTCCAGTTGTGAGACACGACGCCTTGGTTTGACAAATCATGTCATCGAGAGGGAATCGCGTAGGTATTATGGTGGTATAGTGGGTATTAAGGTATTATAGTAAATAAATTACATTTCATTATATTCTTAAACCTAGATTTTATATATTTATATTTGAAATATAAGAAAATGGTTTCATAAATTATTTTATTAAAAAAGTGTTTTAAAATAAATAAATAAACTTAGTGCTATGTTAATAATACTCAGAAAGTAGCAGGCAATTTGTACATCCAAGATAAAATAATAACTAAATATAATAATTTACAATAACTGAAATATCTTAGTCAATTTACAGAACCCGCGTGTTTTCCTAACTAGGGGTCTAATAACCTTATATACCGGATGTACCTTTAAAAATGGCTAAACACTAGAATTTAGATCTAGATACATATACATAATGCTACTCATAATTAACCATCTTTATAAACTTATCACAAGCTTTCGACGAGGTAGCGACACCGCATAAATGCAACTGAACAATTCAATGCCTAGCTGTTGACTTACGAAATAAATGTCGATTTTTGTTAAATAACCTATTGTTAATTCAAACAAAGTATTTTTAATTTTATTAAAATTAACAGAGACAATAATTTATTTTATCATCTCAGCCAGCTAATATATTAAGTTACTAACTATAATAATATAGGCGTAACTATTGGAAATGGTCTAGAGGCCTATCGAGGGGCGGTTGAAGACCTAAAGGTATGTGATTGTGGAATTGCTGTTCACCATCTTCTGAACTGCGACCCTCAATACCCTGTTGTGGTAACCCATATTCTTGTCCAGGATGTCCTATATTATAGTCATGATGCCCAAAATCCTGACCTTGCTGTCCAAAGTTTTGTCCCTGCTGTCCAAAGTTCCTGTCCGTGCTGTGAAAAATCTGGAGAGTGTTGAGAATAATCATTTTGCTGATTAAATTCTTGTTGTGGTACACCATATTCTGATGCTGGCTGTTGTTGATTGTTGAGACTCTGTTCGTACTGGGCTTGCTCTATTTGTTGTTGTATGTGATGTTGTAATTGATGTTGGTAATCGTTGTATTGATCTTCTGTATGATGCTCATATACTTGATTACCTTGTTCCTGCGTGAAGTGATGTCCTTGTTGTGGAAAGTGGCCATCTTGGGGTGCTAAGTCGTGTGGTTGGGCTGGTACAGGGGACCAACCATCATGTTCGATGGATGGTTGAGTGGGTTGTAATGGGCAGTGGCGATTGATGAAAATGGAATCCAGCTTGCGGCGATGCTTCTTGAGCGGGATGGAGATGGAAACCTGGTTGTGGTAAAGTTTCTTGAGTGGGATGAACATGGAAACCTGGTTGTGGTAATGTTTCTTGAGTGGGATGCAAATGGAACCCAGGCTGCGGGAGAGCTTCTTGAGTGGGATGCAAATGAAACCCAGGTTGCGGTAGAGCTTCTTGGGTGGGATGCAATTGGAACCCAGGTTGAGGTAGGACTTCTTGTGTAGGATTTAAATGAAATTCTGGCTGCGGTAATATTTCTTGTGTCGGGTGTAAGTGGACGCCAGGTTGATGTAATGTTTCTTGTGTGGGATGCACATGAAAGGCTGGTTGTTGAAATGTTTCTTGAGTTGGATGAATATGGAAAGTCGGTTGGACTTCTTGAGTGGGATGAACATGAACTGCAGGTTGTGGCACCAAATGATTAGGATGTACAAGGTGATGTTGATCTACTAATATATTAGGTGAATGTTGTTCTACATTTTCATGGTGGCCTCCTTGAGCAATACCTTGGTAAGCATGGACGTGATGAGGTAATATTTGAGGGAAAGCTTGAGCGGGAGGAGCTTGGAGAGGGAATAGGGGTGCTTGATAACTATTTACTAACGGAAATCTAGGATACGTAGCAAAAAATGATGTTTGTACTGCACCACCAGGACGTATTACATAAGGGAAAGGTTGTCTTAGAGGAAATATAGGTGCCGGTGCTGAAGCTAATGGAATTGCAGCTGCAGGCAGTAATGGTTTGAGGTGTAAATGATTTGGAGCAATAGGTACTGGAGCAGCAGCAAGTGGCAATTGATGAGAAGGTAAAACTGGTGCTGGTAATAATACAGGTGGTGCTGGGGCAGGATGTCCAACAGCAATAGTGGGCTGAGGTGCAGGAAGTACAGGAGCTACTGGAGCTAGATGCGTTACAGGAGTGGCAGGCACAGGAACAGCAGGTGCAACTGGAACTACTGGTCTTGGAGCGACGTGATGATGGTGGTGGTGAAAGTGGTGATCTGGTTTTGTTACAAACTTTGTATGTGGAAACTTAAGTCCATAATGAGGATGTGGTAAGCCAGGTACTCTGTGACCAACTGGAACTGGGAATCGTTGTACATGATGATTTGGTACAGGTATCTTCACGGCTGCTACAGCAGCGGTTGGAGGGTACGTCACAACTAGTGGCTTCAGTACTGAATGTGTTACGTGGGGAATATCATGTCCTAGCTTAAACGGAGGAACACCTGATAAGATTCCTCGTTTATGATGTTTCCCGGCCAGACGTCCAATTAGTTTTGCTTTTGCTGCCTTAATGTGAGCAACATCTGCAATCGCTGCCCACACACACGCACATAACACCAAAGTAATCTGAAACACATATTCACGGTGATTACTTTTAATATTCTATATTAACACTCCTATTGTAACATTTTCAAGGGACTGGAAAGTGAAAAATATATATAACCTAAAATAATTAAGAGTAACTGCGAATTTACATCTATATAATTGAAAAAATATCTATGTACATAATATTGAAGCATATACGGTTATAAAAATATTGCTGTTTATTACTAAACGTTTTGTTAAAACACTTATCACAAGCACATCACTTTATATCACACTGACACTGCGCATCCAAAATACTTACAGCTGTAAGCTTCATTTCGTGCGGTCGCCCGGTCGCCGCGACTTGACATCAGAAACCAGCCCTCTCTTCCTCTTCCACCCATACTTATAACTTAAAACATTATCAAATTAGTATGTAACTAACGTATCAGTTTCACTCAATGTATCCGGACGTAACGAGGTGCCTCCTAGCGGCTTTCGATAGTTCCTAAATAAATAGCTATCACAATAGAAGGATGATAAAAGAAACAATGCAAATTGTACTCTATGTCGTATTAGTAAAGTAGAGTTTTGATTATTAACATTGTGAAGCGCGGTCACGTAGGGCGCTGCCGTCATTCTTGTAACATGTTGGAATGAATGCATACCAATCGAATGCGAAACGTAATCGAGAGAAAATTGTACCAGACTAGCCAGGGGTGTATTTGAAAATTGAAAATAAGAAAATCAATTGTAAAAAAAATACTAAGTAGTATATATTTATACAAGGAAAATAGAGATGTTAGTAAAAGTAAATATTATAAAAAGTGCAACGTGAAATTTTGAAATAGTCTTAATTTATAGAAATTAAATATGTTTGAGTAAAGAAAAATAAATAAAAAATCCTAAAAAAATGTTTTAAAAATCAAACTAACTAGTATATATCTAACTAGTATTAAAATTATACTTTCCCTAGTATATCAGAAGTAAGAGCACCAATCAAACTCATAAGGAAGTAGTCATACACAGAGGCTGTTCTATTGGAGCGCGATGGATTATTTCTCTTTTTGTAATTTATCTAAAAGATAAATATAGTAAACTAAATCCTACAATTAAACCAGACAGATAGGTTTCTTTATAATACATGCAATCCTCATAGGACTTTTAAAAAACCTAGACCCGACCCTGTCTGTCGAGTTCATTGATATGCGTCCACACGCGGTCGGTTACCAAATATTCCGACATCACTTTCCTTCGCTTTTGCTATCACTGCTGATACAATTTTATTGTTTTATATACTTGTGGGGTAATGTTATGTAATACTATGTTAATTATGAAACGTGAAACTTTATTGCAATTTCGGTAAATCCTGTTGTAGTCTGTTGTCCAAAAAACTAAGGAAAAAATTAAATCTTTTTTGTACAGTTAAAAGTTATAAATATATATCGGTATCATACTATATTTTTTAATTGCTTTGCTCCTTCTGTATTTGCTTAGTATTGCAATGTGCCTATAGGCATAGTAACCGAATATATATTTATATGAAACGTAGAAATTACCTTAGGTAGCTCTTATTGTAGATTAAATAACAAATATGGAAATGTTTAACGTAATATAATAACCTAAAATCTTACCCGAAAAATCGAACGAGTTTGATGAGTACAATGAAACATACCCACAATAAAAAAATTAAACAAAATAGAGTATAAATGTAAATATATGACAATATATAGATTAGTATTAACTAAATATGACGAAAAACATCAGTAAAAATTAGAGCAGATAGAATTTAATATGTATCCTGCTTAAGTCTAGGACAATTTATTTTACTATATTATATAAAAAGGTAGAAAAAAATACTTTTCCTTATTATTCTTACAAATGACTATACTTCCTATAAAAAACCATATATATTGGTATAATTTTTCGTATCATTAATATGACATTTAAGTAGAAACAGGGTCCGTAGCGTTAAAGCACCTCGTTCATTTTCTAGCCCCCTCGTCTACCAGAGTATAGAACGACAATGAATTTGAATATTCGTGTTACAAAATTGATATGCTGTGTTTCTTTCATACGTGCTAAAGTTATCAATTGAAAATATTAAATACTAACTGTTTCTTCATAGCTCTTATTTATTTTACAACTTGACACTCTGCCAGCAGAGATAAAGTTGTAGAGTTTTAAAAATAGCGTCGTCCATTTAAATAATACAGACAACAAAAATATGTACTGTCGTGGCGCAGAGGCGCAACGTCTGCCTGTAACGTGACGGTTTCTGGGTTCGATCCCCAGTTGGGGAAGATGGATTTTTTTATTTCCATTTTCTTCGCTCTGGCAACTAAGGTGAAGCGCGGCGTTGAGTTCCGACACTCAACACGCAATGCCTCGAAAACGGCGGAAAGCGGGGACGGAGTAAGCAGGGACTAAGTAACGGAGTGTCTTAACACTAGGTTCGTATATGGTTCCTGCAGTTCCCTCTGCCTACCTTGCCATGTGCGGGATAAAGGGTGAAGCTAAAAAAAATATATCTAAGAAATTTATTATTTATTTTAAGTATTTGGTACTTATAGTTCAATTTCATTAATTAGGTAAATATCGAAATATTTTCAACGACAAGATTGCGAATGAACCGCGGCGTTGAGTTTCAAATTCAGATGGAGCTTATATTTTTATCTAAGTTAAGGTATTTTTGATTGCATATAGTATTTATTTTTTTAATATAGAGACGTTTTGTTTATATCTTTTTAACTTTTATTATTTAAACGCCTTTGAAAAAAGTTTCAGCAAAATTTTTTATATACACTAGTGCTTTTTTTTTAAAATATACATAATAAGCTTGATTTCTAATGTTGTTGTTAAATGATTGTATTATATAACATACAGAAAAATGTTAAAAATATGTATTATTTAGCAAAACATTAACGAATAAGCCTACCCACGGTCAACATAGCTATTAAGTTTGGACAGGAGACTGATATAGAGTCATCCATTTGAATCATTTTTGTAGGAAATAGCAACTAAAACTGAAGTTACCGAACTAATAACCGATAATAACCGATAATGCCGAACTAACAATACAGTAATTTTATTTGTTTTAATAACAAGTAATGTTAAGAGCTAAATTGTTTTTTTAATATATAAACATAACATTACATTTAATAAAGAAAAGGCTATATAGATTGATAGCTAAAATTGTTTATTGCATAATTTAAAAGTAAAAGTGTATATATTTGCAGGGATCTTCTCACTAATAGTGATCTCTTACAAGTTACCGGTATGTTTCGTACGATTAATACGTTATTTAATAAAAACATGTACTGATAGCAGATTTTTTTTTATTTTTTCCTCATAGTAGAGATCTAAAGACTCTTTCAGATAATCTGATAGATTGCATTTTGTATATAAAGGGTTCAAAAACCAGCCGCTCAGACAGCGACAACGCCCCACGCTCCACCACAAGTGATGGAGTGAACGATCATCGAGGGCTGTCGGCCGAAGCCGCGCCCGCCTCACGCTCAGGGCGCCGCGCCACGTCTCCTCATCGCGGCTGGCACGATCTCACACGTTGTGTGGATCTCGTGAAGAGCTTACTATAGAAATGATCCTATGAAGTAAGGTCTTAGTGCACATCTTAAAATTCGAGAGGGTCACCCTGCGTGAGAAAATCTTGCCAGCGCGATTCAGAAATTGTCTCAAATGGCATACTGCCATCTGGTGAAGGTAAAAATTATTAAAAGCATCACATTACAGCGCCATGTAGTCTAGTTTTTTTTAAGGACTATAAAAAAATATGTATGTACGCTCCGCTCTTATAATAATAATAGTCAGTAACAGCGCCATCTATGTAAAATATTGGAACATTTCTATTTTACCATAAGACTCTACATAGTCATGAAAGGACCATGTATTCGTAGATATTCAAGGGACTGTTTCATGTGGGTACGATAAAAACCAGGTGGACCGGCTAGGATACGCGTTTCCTCTTATCTTTTTGCCCCTACATAGCGAGAAGACTTTAAAAGTTAGTGTTAAATTTTTATTTGGAAGTTTTTAATATCGATTTATAAATAGACTAGTAGCTGCATGACTTATGATCGAAGACAATAACGACGACGTTGCTTGGCAGTTGATCTTATATGGCAATATGAAGATATGGAGAGGACTTGTAGAACTATGTAGAGTCTTGTGCATAAATAAAAATGTTTCCGATATTTTGAATAGGTGGCGCTATCATTGTTGGAGCGGAACGTACATACATATTTTTTTATTGCGCTTTAAATAAACTAGACTAGATGGCGCTGTAATTTTATTACATTGTACCATCACTAGATGGCAGTATGCCATTTGAGGCGATTTCTGAATCGCGCTAACGAGATTTTCTCACGCAGGGTGACCCTCTCGAATTTTAAGATGTACACTAAGACCTTACTTCATAGGATCATTTCTATAGTAAGCTCTTCACGAGATCCACACAACGTGTGAGATCGTGCCAGCCGCGATGAGGAGACGTGGCGCGGCGCCCTGAGCGTGAGGCGGGCGCGGCTTCGGCCGACAGCCCTCGATGATCGTTCACTCCATCACTTGTGGTGGAGCGTGGGGCGTTGTCGCTGTCTGAGCGGCTGGTTTTTGAACCCTTTATATACAAAATACAATATATTTAGATTATACTAAAGAGCCGTTACATCTCTACTATAAGATAAAATATATCTAGAAATATCTGCTACAGTATGTTTTTATTAAACAACATATTAATCATATCTGTAACTTATAATAGATCACTATTAGTGATAAGATCTCCGCAAATACATATTTTTTTATTTGTAAATTTAAGTTTGTGCAATAAATCATTTTCGCCATCTGTCTATACAGCTTTTTTTATATTCCTTGTATTTGTTACTATTACGTTTACATTTTAAACCAAATAAAATTATTGAATTGTTGACTTTTTTAACCTATCAGGCATGAGTTAGGTAAGTTTGGTTTTAGTTGTTAAAGTGTTAATCCACACTGAGGATAGAAAAAATACTTAAAGAAAACATATAAAAATTTTGAACGCAGCGCGACTCGAACCCGCGCCCTCCTGCGAACCGTGCAGGTTCGCTGCACGGTTCGCAGGAGGGCGCGGGTTCGAGTCCCGCTGCGTTCAAAATTTTTATATGTTTTCTTTAGGCATGAGTTAGGTAAGTTTGGTTTTAGTTGTTATTTCCCAATAAGATGATTGACATGGATTTTCATCTGTTGTGTTAAAGTTCCACGTCAAATGGCTCTACATAAGTTGTCTTCAAAGTCTCCTGCCCAGATTTAATAACTATTATGACCATGCGCAAACTTTTTTTTAAATTTTCTGCTATATGATAAATATTTTTAATTTTTTTTTATTTATATTATATATAAAATACCAGTGGGCAAAGACTAGTATAAATATATATTCAGTTATTATACTCATAGTCGAATTCCAATACTAAGTAAATATGGTAGGGCAAAATGTAATTTTTAACTATTTCAGGGAAAAAATATGATAATACCAATATGTTTTTACTCTTTTAATGTATACAAAAAAGACTTAATTTTTGCCTTTGTTTTTTGGACAATCTGGACTTCTAGACCATCTTCACTACAACAGGATTTGCCGAATTGTAAAAATAAAATTACGTTTCATAATTAACATTGTATTACATAAAATTATACTACAGTATATATAAAACATTAAAATTGTATCAGTTGTGGTAGCAAAATCTAAGGAAAGCAAGGATTATGGACGTTTTACACAGATCGATAAATAAATAAATAGACTTGTAGAAACACAGACAAATATATACATGGTACAACGAGTGATGAAATTCAATATGACACCGTAGTAACTATTTAGTAACGTCTGTCTTGCTACTATATGCGTAAAATGTATTCATTTCCCAAGTGGAAATCGAACCCCCAACTGTCACGCGCAACCAGAACTAACCGTACCGCTGCGCCACGTTGGTCTGATTATCTAGTCTAATAACCTATTTGCGAATTACAAAGACGCACGTGTGCCAAAAAATACAGTATTAGTCGCGGTCAAGGCCCCTTCACGGCGAAACGACGGTCATAAGCTGTACTCTTTGCCATATAAATTTTTACCTTATCTATCAGCACATAAAGTTTAATTTTCAATATACTTACTTGATTATCATTACGCGTGACCTAAACTAATAAAGGGTCACGTAGAAAGCGACAGGGCATTGACAGATTTATTTTGCCCACTATTTATGTTTTTAATGTTCTTATGAAATATAATTTTGTATTTTTATTATATTATAGTAATTATATTGCGGCGTTGATTTCACCAGCCGACGAGCAGAGATCTATGTTTTCTTTAAATATAGGCCTTATTTAAGGTTTAGAATAGGCTTTTAAACCCACAGGTTATACAGGATATATAATGAAGTGTTTTCAAAATCAATAATGGTATTTGGAAAATTAAAAAAATATTAATGTCTAGAAATCAATTGCTAATATATTTACTTCCTGCCTTCCAAGTTCCACTTAATTTTAATGTAACTTAAAAAGTATTAATAAATTTATGACATCTTTTTACTTCCACTTTTCCTTTTCCATTAATCTAAATATTTGTTTGTCAAATTTTTTCAATTAATTATGTAAATTTGGACCAGTATCAGCAACATTTACCTAGAAAACTATAGTTTTTAGTAGTATTTAGTAACTTTCCTTGTCTAAATTGAATCAGCGAGGCTTAAACAAATCTAAGTTTAGGTTACTTAACTTGGTACTAATAATAGAATAAAGTAATTGAGTAATATAGACACCTCGCCTTTAATTTTTAAATGTAACACTGACACTTTGTAACAGTTCTATAGTTAATATAATTGATTTCGATTCGACAAATAGAATTTCGTGATCTATTATAGCTTGGACTTGGTTAATAGAAAACGACGCAATATGATATTCAATTTTATGTTAAAAGCTTTACTTTTTAGCTTCAATTTGAATTGATTATAGTTTTTAAATGATTGTATACTGAAAATGAAATTATGAAAATGATAGCTTCATATTTAAGCTTCCGGTAAGTGTAATTTGGCAACACGTAAAATTGAGCAGATATGTCATACCTTTCGTTCGGTAAGTAATGTTTACTTTGTTCAAACAAGTGTCGCGGTTCAACGACCTGCAATCACACCGTTTTCTATTTCATCTCGCGGACCTTCACCCACAAACCTGGCGTTGCCGTCGCTTTGTGAAAATCGAATTTCACGCATCAGCAATTGATTCGATGCCACCACAATACTAATAATGAAATAGATTTGACGAAAGGCTTTATTAAGAAACTTAATGTACAGTTTGCTTATCGTTAAGTATAAAAATAATAAGATAGTAAAAATAAGAATACATGGGCTTAACTAAAACATCACAGGTCGCTATATCGTTATGAATACAGGAACTCTTAGACTTAGTATCGTCATCCAGATTAAGGTTTTACATTCGATACTTGTATTAATAAATAACTATGATTATGGCGGGTGCTCGCTCGCAGCGCTAGCTCAGGATTTGTCGGTTGTTACTTTCTTTTTGACGTTCGAAACAAGAGGACGAGGATCGTCTACTTGCACGTTAGTGGCGTGCACGTAATTATTCTTGAAGCCAGACTCTCGTACGCGCGCATTTGGGCTTAATTTATCGGTCCGCTCTCTGTCGTCGGCGCGCTCGTTTTCTCCCGAACGTTCGCTATCTTCTTGGGAACGTTCCTTTTCATCTGATCTTTCTGATTCATCCGCACGTTCTTTTTCGTCAGAGCGCTCGTAATCTTTTTTATTCTTTTTTCTACTTTTTATTCTTTCATGATCGTCTCTAAGCCTTTCGTGATCATCCAAAAAATGACCGTTGCCTTCTTTGCTCTCCTCTAATCGAATAACATCAGCATCTCTAGTTGGTGGAGGTATAGTTAACCCTCTAAAATATTTTTCTTCATCTGAGATGGGTAGCTTGTTACCATAGTAATCGTAGTCCCCGGCCGTGTATTGTTCATATGGTGCAGATCGAGTTCTACGCTTTTGTTTCCTACGACGCTTGCGTTTAGGTTTTTCTGTTTGGGGAATTTCATCAGTGTTGTCTGTTTCTGAGTCAGATAAGTATTCTCGCTCTTCATAGTCGGACACTTCATCGCTTTCCTCTTCCCGATCCGGACGTCCTCGGTGTAATTTTTTTGGATGTTTCTCTTTGTATATTGGTGGTACTCGAACTGTTATAGTATCGATTTCATTTGGATTTTTCTCTGTTGGTGGCAGAACCCGCGGTTTCAAACGTTTTCGAGGATCTTGAGTTGTTGTAGTAATTTCATCTTCTTCATCTGGTTCAGGCAATGGAATACGATTAGAGTTTGGTCGTTCTCTTTGCAAGGACTGTAACTGTTCATCACTTCGTCTGCGCAACTGATTAGCTAACTCACGGTCACCAAAATGGACGTCTCGGTAGTCGTTTACTCTTGTTTTCTTTTTTGGCTTCTTTTGCTTTTGCTCCCAAAATCGATCGACGGCGTTACCAAATTCTCGAACAGCCTTTGCACGATCTTGTGACTCTTCCACATATTCATAGTCATCATCTTGTTGAGGTTGTTGTTGTTCATCGTATGCTAAGTAGTCATCATCAGCTTGTGGTTGATTAAGATTTCTTGCATCAACGGCGTGAACTTTTTGTGCCACTCCATTTCGTACCACAAAAGCATCTAGATAAACTCTAGGTGATCGAGGAGGATCTTGAGGTAATTTTGCTGCCTGAGGTTGTATAGCTACTGGGATTATTTGCTCTTGTTCTTGTTCAACTAATTGTTCCTCTTCAGCTGGAGCTGCAGGAACAGCAGGAGCTGATGCAGGGGCTCTGTTGAAATTAAAGTCCAAACGCAAGTTTGAAGTGATAGTTTCCAAGTTAGAATCTGCCTTAGGTGGTGGTGGCGGCGGTGGTGCTGGCGCACATGGTGATGGAGTCGTGGGATTTGCACGAGGACGGCCACATGGCGGTGGTGGTGGAGGAGGTGGGGTTGGCCGTGGTTTAGGGCGAGGCTTAGGTCGTGGGTTAGCTCTTGGTCTGGGGCATGGTGGTGGTGGTTTTGGTTTTGGAGGTGCAGGTGGTGGAGGTGCTTGAGCCCTACAAGGTTGAGGAGCCGCCCGTGGGGCACCGCATGGTGGTGCAGCTGGAGCAGGAGCAGGAGCAGGAGCAGGAGCTGGGGCAGGAGCAGCTGCTGCAGCAGCTACAGGAACAAAGGCAATTGGTATATTTACTTGAAGTGGTTCATCTATACCCGGGACTGGAGCTAGCGGTGGTGGAAACTGTATTTGTGGAGGTTTCCGTGCAACACTATAACCAAGAACATCGGCTAATCCTCTAAACACGACATCTCCAAAGGTACGCTTCTTCCTCACAATCGGTTCGTGGTCGTCTCCTTCAGCGTCAGTTAAGGTTCCATTCGCAAGAGTGATATTATTGGCTTCTTCAATGGTTTCTTTAGCATTTTCAGCGATAGTTATAGTTTGGTTGGCTGTGTCGGCGATTACAAAGACTTCTGCGGGTGCTACGACATGAGCCGTGAGCAGCGGCAGCAGCAGCAGCAACGCGCGCGGCATGGCGCGGGCTAGTGTCGCGCGGGGCGGCGTGCGCGCACTTTTGTCGCACCAGGGGTTGCCCAACCACGTCACGCGTCAACAAACACCTACCACCTCTCTCGTATTCGCTAACTTCTCATAACCGATCCTTTGATTATTATGAAGCAAATAATGTTACCATCGTTGTGTACAAAGACTTTAAATTAAAAATGCATTGCGCAAGATAATTATAAAAGTAGATTAATAATAGAATAAATAAAAGTTTTAAATGTAATTCTAGGTCAGAGCCAAAGCTATACGACTTGCCTTCTATAAGAAGTAAAATTGTTCCTTCATTGACATAAATATTGAGGAATATCGATGACCTGATTGAATACAATATTTTCAAAATTTTCCAAAATTGTACAATTAATACGGGACTAAGCAACGGAGTGTCTTAACACTAGGTTCCCACGGTCCCTGCAGTTCCCTCTGCCTACCCTGCCTAGTGCTGGATAAAGCGTGAAGCTAAATATATATATATATATATATATATATATATATATATATATATATATATATATATATATATATATATATATATATATATATATATATATATATATATATATATATATATATATATATATATATATATATATATATATATATATATATATATATATATATATATATATATATATATATATATATATATATATATATATATATATATATATATATATATATATATATATATATATATATATATATATATATATATATATATGTTTAAATATAATTTAAAATATATTAATTGTATAATTTTGGAAAATTTTGAAAATATTGCTTTCAATCAGGTCTTTAAACAGTAACAATAGGTTCCCATGGTCCCTAAGGTTCCCTCTGCCTGCCCTGTTATGCGCGTGATTAAGAGTGAAACTTTAAAACAAAGCGAACACAATAATTTTAAAAGTAAATATTGCCCTATCGTACTTAATACTACGGCACACTTGTATATATTTGTATAATTGTAACTTGTGAATGTAAATAATTTTCATTGAGGAGGAAACAGTAGTCTATGTAATAACTGCTTAATTAATTGTCAGACCAAGTAATATATTTGCATTTAGATTGCATTTAGAGAAATTTTGTTTAATGTGTCACAATTGAGTAAAAAGTATTATATATTTTTATATACCAATAACTTAATATACATAAAATATTATCAACCAACGAAACGGTAACTTTTTTAATTGGAGTGAACGAAAAATAACGAATGTAGCCATGTTACATATTTAATAAATGTCTCATTAACCTATAACTCTGGCACGTATTTCAATATGGCAATACCATTAAAAATCTAATAAGATGTTAATCACAATTTTATACAAGCACAATTGCGCAGTCAATTTTAATTCAAAACCGCGACAAATACGATTTGTCTTAGAGATATTATAGATACTTGAACTTGTCAATAACTAAACGTTAAGCGGGAACAAGGTTGTCGCGGAACACAATTAAATATTTCATTGTCATTTAGAACAATCTCGAACAAATTATCTGTCTTATAAAAAATTTATTGAAGTCATTATTTTCTAGGTAAGTGGTATCCGCCAAATATCTACTGCCTTTACTACTAGTAATATCTCATAAACGTTGACGTCGTTGATGTATTCTAGTGGTATAGTCTTGCCGTTATAGTAGCTATTCGTAGTTCCACCTTTTATCATGAACTTATCATGACAATCTTTTTATTTTTCGGCATAATACATATTTGGAGATACGATTTAACGCACTCCTTTTCTTACTATACAGGATAAATTATAATAATTTAATTAAAATAATAACGTAAAATTATTAGATATATTAAATAATGGTATTTTTAATTCAATAATAATAGATATCGAACTGATACCATTTTGATTTTTTATATTATTATATTATAATATTTGGTAAGGAAATTTTTAATAGAACATAAATAAGTTTTAACATGTTTGACAAATTTTCGATGATAATGTATCACTTGTTGATGTAAGCGATCTGCGGTTTTCAAAATGCGCCGGTTCAAATCCAGCTACAATCCCATAAATAAAAATCCAAATAATTATAACACTTTGTGAAGAACAAGCTATTGTATTTACAGTATAAAGAAGTGGACAACGGTGCCTGAAATATTTTCAATTTACATAAGCTGAGTAGTAATCATTGCGCAGTGTGACAATTCTGAAAGTAAACGTGATGGTTGTTGCTTACGATTGCCAATAATGAGAGTTAATTTTTTCCATTTCTCTGTTTTATTCCGCCACTTTACTGGCAGTGTCTTCAATTTGAGTAGAAAGAAGAAAACAGAGTGTTTTGACTAGTGTTTTTCTTTTTTACTTTCGGGAATAAAGCTTTGTGTTAACGAAAATACTATCGCACGAAGACAGGAATAAGTAAAATTGATGAAGATTAAATCTTATATCAGTTATTATTAATTTATGTCTTATAAACTATTAATAACTGATATAAGATTTCTGCCATCAAATTAAAAGTATATTAGAAGGTTTTAATTTCAATTATTTATTATTAATTTGATTATTATTATTTATTGATTTGAGTAAAAACAAAAAATACCCTTATTTTATACAATTCAAAAACGACAAATATTTATATGAAATGCGTTTTTATGAAATTGATGGCAACAGATATCTAGGTTCTAAAGTTGTTTCTATTCATTAGGAATCCTAAAAAATGTAATCAGAAGCCGTACTTAATCGCATAATATTCGGCGAGCAAGCACAGTCACGTTTTCGTGCACTGAATACGTGTATACCTTAACCTAATTGTTATTGTTTTCATAGATATTTAATAAGCGCCTAGAATAATAATAGAGCTATTTTTTATTCTGAATATTTGCTACTATTTTTTGAGAAAGAATAAATTTACATATTTCAGTAAATTGCTATTACATTTTTTTGGCACAATTTAAACGGTCCGTTGATTTAGTTATTATTTTGTAAAAAGTTTAAATTAATAATTTGCTCACAAACAAAATAAATAGTGCGTAATATTTGACTATAGGAAAAGATTTAGTAAAACGATAAGATAGAGGCGCAACGTCTGCCTGTAACGCGACGGTTTCTGGGTTCGATCCCCAGTCGGAGAAGATGGATTTTTCTATTTCCATTTTCTTCGCTCTGGCAAACTAGGCAAAGCGCGGCGTTGAGTTCCGCTACTCAACACGCAATGCCTCGAAAACGGTGGAAAGCGGGGACGGAGAAAGCAGGGACTGAGCAACGGAGTGTTTTAACACTAGGTTCCCACGGTCCCTGCAGTTTCCTCTGCCTACCCTGCCTTGTGCACTCTAAAAGTAATTTAAATAACTAAAATGTAATACAATTATCAAAATTTTAGAACATTGACATAACGTGAATTGCCTTAAAATCAGAAATACAATATACTAAAAAGAAGAAAAAAAAATATAAAAAACACAGCTTAAATATTTTAAGAAAGAGAACTTTACCGCTTGTCGCAGCACGAAGTTATAACAGTCGTCTATTAGCGTGACATGTTATGTTCCGGCCTCCTTAGGCGCAAAACCGTGCGCACGCGCATCCATACTCCATATGTCGTCTTGCCACGCCACTACTGTTACTATGAATATTTTTAAGATAGGACAAAAATATTTAAAAATTTTTACAAAAAATATTACTAGAAGATAGCTTGAAAGCTTGATACTGCTGACATTTTAATATAAAATAACTCTTCAACAGTACTTATAATTGTCTAATCGAAGAAATAATACTTTTTAATTTAGATTTTGACTTTGGTTTCGTAATATACATCGCTAAAATAAAAAAAATGTTGAGCATGTGTAAAAATTTAAAATATTCTATTATTGCAAGTGAGATGAAATCTACCAGCGTAATATCAATATGACAATAGTAAAGATATATGTATAAATATATATTATCTATGTATATATAATCATAAAGGCGTAATAAAATAAAATATTTTTCTATCCAAAACGCTATCTTAAAAATTAGCAAACGAAAAAAATACAAATTTTCAATACTATATACTATACTCTACTGAGCCAATAACTATATAATATTAATAACCTAATAATAGTTTTATTTTAAATTAGTCTATATTTTTAATTATTAATATAATGCTTTTTAATTTTTAGATCTATCCTATATTCTTTACATATAAGTATGGGTAAACTATTCAGTAAACGTAACGTAGGTTTTGGTGGGACAGCTATTACGAATCAGCAGATATGTACAGCAGGTGGTGATGACCCTCGAGAATGCCACTTCCGGTACCCCACAACTGACTGACGTATATTAATAACATTTTCAAATTTTATGAACTAATAATATGAGTTTTGTTGTGTATTACATATTTATACTATGTATTTGTTATAACATATTATATAATAATTATTGTATGCATATATGTGACTATTTTTTAATTAACAGCATTCTTGTATATTTTTTCTTCGTGATATATTGTTGTGTAGCAGATTCAAATTTATTTTTTCATATTTTATTTAGTATAGCAGTTTAGACAGTTCTCAGGTGTCGCTTTAACTTGAAAGACGTCATGGGTTTATGTATGTGTGTGGTGTGTTTAGTGCTTACTCATATTAAACTAGATTAACTTTTTTATTTCTTTTATTTTCATAGTTTTATGTTTTATCCCGCTGATAGCAGGGTAGACAGGGTGGGAAACCATTGCTAAGACGATGCTTTCCCTGCTTTCCGCCTTTCAATGCACTGCATGCGTGTATAGTGGAGGAAATCAACACCGGGCTTACAACTAGAATATAATATACAAATGTGAAAAATGTCAAAAGTGAATAACGGAGTATCTTGACACTAGGCTTATTTAGCCTATAGTTCGCTCTGCCTATCCTGCTACATGCAGGATACCGTGCGTAGCTAACAAAAATATATGAAAATAATTTTAAACATAATCTTCCACCTCCAAGTGGGAACCACCTCTTTTAAAATCAGATACTATTTTTCAGATAGACTTTTAATAGCATAAATAGCACGACATATATATATATATATATATATATATATATATATATATATATATATATATATATATATATATATATATATATATATATATATATATATATATATATATATATATATATATATATATATACCGCAGGAATCGTAGGGAAGGGTTAAAACACTTCGTTTTTAGCTTTCTTAAATAATAAATAATAATATTACAAATCATATCGTCTTATATTTTGTTCATAAAATTTTATATCAAAAATCAAATTTAGCGATTGGCATTACTATATAAATAATTAACAATACCTACATATATATTGTCTCTGTTTCTCACGAAATATCGCAACCAATCTGTATTCACAAGAACTAATGAATTTAATGCGGAACATAATTGGTGTATACGTTTTATACTAACGTGGGAAATTGAAGGAGCACTATATAAAGGTGGCTTTATATATAGGCACAGATTCTTGGATACATACATACATGGACTTTAAGAGTATTCCAAGAGAATACAACACAACACTTTAAACTATTAATTAACTATTAATATTACATTAATACAATAATTGCGGCGTTGAGTTCCGCCATTCAATACGTAATACCTCGAAAAAGTGGAAACCAGAAAACGCAGTGTCTGAACAATAGATTCACACGGTACCAATAGTTCCCTCTACCCTGTTATGTGCGGAATAAAATGTAAAGCTATTACAATAATAAAGTAATACATGAGGACCGTCGTGGCGCAGAGACGCAACGTGTGCCTGTAATGGGACGATTTCTGGGTTCGATCCCCAATCGGAGAAAATGGATTTTTCTATTTCCATTTTATTCGCTCTGGCAAACTAGGCAAAGCGAAGCAAAGCGCGGCGTTGAGTTTCGCCACTCAACACGCAATTCCTCGAAAAAGGCGGAAAGCGGGGACGGAGAAAGCAGGGACTAAGCAACGGAGTGTATTAACACTAGGTTCTTACGGTCCCTGCAGTTCCCCTACCTACCACGCCATGTGCGGGATAAAAGTGTGAAGCTAAATAAAAATGTAATATATACATGTAAAAAAGTTAACGTCTAAGTCCCGTTAACTGAAACCTGTTAACATAAATATTTATTAAATTCAATTATTAACCAAATAATTTATTTACCTATATACTTACTTCTTCTTTGTTTTCTAGTTTTGCTCGTAATTTTGACAGCTTTTGCTTTCTTGGATCGAGTTAATGATATGAGGAGAGGAGGATTAATGATAGGAGGATCCAGGAATACCAAAGTAACCGACATAGCCCTAAGAGTTACGAAGCTTATTTGGCTGTGGGCAGGGCACATAACTCGCAAACCGATGGTCGTGGGCAGAAAGATGACAGTTTAAATAATTTAATATTACATAAATCGTATATTATATAAATTATAGATAAGTCGAGACCCTTTTCTACACTATATAGAGATTTTGCTCTTATACCTTTCGCCTACCTTTTATGTATATATTTCTATAGAAATACTTCTAACCTTTAAAATGTGATATTTGAGGGATGTTTGATTTCTATTGAACTGAAATTTCGCGCTTTAGCATTTTAGAGTATAGTACATTGAGTCTGAGTACCGATATCTCTAGGGATTTAATATTTTCACAGATTTTCATGAGAATTATATGAAGATTTTCGGCGCCGCGAAATTTGACCACTATTGCTTAACTGTTCATATTGCTCTCTTACAGATACATGTAGTATAATTTCTCGGAAGCTTTATTCTATCTTACCAATTTCTTTGATATGGAAGAGTAATTTGAATTTGAATTCATACATTTATAATTTTGTTAGTAATTTAATTGAAATAGCATAAAAGAAAATACATATTAAATGAATAACTTGAGGAATGTTTTGTAGAAGAGGCGTAGTATCTGCCTGTAAGTGCAACAGGTTGTGCATACGTTTGCCACTCGGGGAAGATCATTTCCATTTTCTTCGCTCTGGTGACTAAGCAAAACGCGGCGTTAAGATCACTACTCAACACGCAATGCCTCAACAATTGGAAGGCGATGAACGAAGTGTCTTAACACTAAGTTCCTACGGTTCCTGCGGTTCGCTTTGCCTACCCTGCAACAAGCGTGATAACGTGTGACACTAAAAATAACGATAACTTTTTTATTTCACAAGATAGCAATCAAAAATATTCACAGTTGATAATTTTTCATTACATTATTAAAAAAATATTTGACAAATTCGAATAAAAAACATACATCTACGCTAATAAATAGCGAACATTTACTAAAGTTTTTCAAGTTTAAATATTATTATCCATTATTTGTATAGTTAGCTGGTACATACATTGATCGTGTGATAAGAATACTGTGTGAATCAGCATTTAAACAAACGTCGTACAGACTATTTCTTTTCATTTCGTAACACGTTGTTGTAGCAGGTGAATCTGAGCAAATAGTGACTCAACACGCCTCCAGCTGTTAATGTTGATAATGAAACATTTTCAATATCTCCACACTTTCTTAGTTAGATTGTCGATCATATTTAGATAATAAAGCTGAAAATACGTTATACGAGTAAGTGGAAGCATTATCTTGTTTTTTATGTTGTGATAAAAACTTATTAAATAAAAAAAAAACATACTCATAATATATATATATATATATATATATATATATATATATATATATATATATATATATATATATATATATATATATATATATATATATATATATATATATATATATATATATATATATATATATATATATATATATATATATATATATATATATATATGGTAATTGCTAATGCAGTGTAGATCGCAATGTCTAGATAAATTAAAGTAGGTAAAGCATAAGAGAATGTTATCAATTTCTTATATATTTTATAAATTTAATAAAATTGACCTTAAATATCCACATTAATTTCGTTTCTTTTGATGTTAGACATAAAGAATTTAAAATACACAAAATTGTAATTTGATTATTTAGACTCCATTTTTTAACAGGTATGTATATTTTTATATGTTTTCCCTAAGTTTTCTCATATCCTTAGTGCGAATTAACACTTTAAAATAATAAAAAAATTAGTACAACCCCTTGACCACCAACCATTATACAACAAAGCCGATCACTTCACACAGATCATCTCGAATCGAATTGAAACTATAAAAACGCTACAAAAAGCGCATTATGTGTACGAGGTGTGTTCAAAAAGTATCGCGAATTTTGAATTTTCGCGGGTTACGTATATTCGAATTTCAATTTTATTGTGGCGTTATGTTGGTACTCATGTCTCTCACTTATGCCGACAACCTCGGCCATTTTGAATGTTCACTTAATTGTTGACAGCTGCTTTGCTTGCACGTGTTTTGGATCGTCTTCGATTTTTACCCATTCAAAAAAATGGATCAAAGAACGTGTATCAAATTTTGTGTGAAAAACGAAATTAAGTGCGCGGATGCATTCCGAATGTTGACTGTGGCATACGGAGAAGCTACCTTGGACCGAAGCAACGTTTATCGGTGGTACAAAATGTTCTCAGAAGGCCGAGAAGATGTGAACGACGAAGAGCGTGCCGGACGCCCGGGCACTTCAACAACAGACGAAAAAATTAATGAAGTGGAGAAAATGGTATTGGCCAATCGTCGAATCACCATTAGAGAAGTTGCTGAGGACCTAGACATATCGATTGGCTCGTGCCATTCGATTTTTATCAATGATTTGGGCATGAGACGGGTCGCCGCGAAATTCGTACCAAAATTGCTCAATTGCGACCAAAAACAGCATCGCATGAACATTGCTAATGAGATGTTGGACTCTGTCCGCGACGACCCAAATTTGCTCCAGAGGGTCATAACTGGTGACGAATCGTGGGTTTATGGTTATGACGTGGAAACCAAAGCTCAATCATCTCAATCGAAGCTGCCGCACGAACCAAGACCGAAAAAAGCGCGCCAAGTTCGGTCGAATGTGAAAGTTTTGCTGACAGTTTTCTTCGATTGCAGGGGCGTGGTGCATCATGAGTTCTTGCCACAGGGTAGAACGGTCAATAAGGTTTATTACCTGCAAGTTATGCGCAATTTGCGCGAAGCAATCCGCCAGAAACGCCCGGTTTTGTGGAAGAACAAAAATTGGCTTTTGCACCACGATAACGCCCCTGCTCACACATCGTTGCTTGTGCGCGACTTTTTGGCCAAAAACAACACACTAATGATGCCGCAGCCACCGTATTCCCCAGATCTGGCCCCCTGTGACTTTTTCTTGTTCCCTAAACTGAAGAGGCCCATGAAAGGACGACGTTATGCTACACTTGACGAGATAAAGACGGCATCGAAGGAGGAGCTGAATAAGATAAAAAAAAATGATTTTTTGAAGTGCTTCGAAGATTGGAAAAACCGTTGGCACAAGTGTATAATATCTCATGGGGATTACTTTGAAGGGGACAAAATAGATATTCATGAATAAATAAATAATTTTTGAAAAAACACAAAATTCGCGATACTTTTTGAACACACCTCGTATATATTGAACAACTTCGTGATATCATTAATAAAATATAAAAAGGTATACATAGTAGGTTGCTAATTTAGTGTAGGTGTGTGTGTGCAATGTCTAGACAAATTTAAGTAAACCAATTAGATAATGTAATCAATTTCTTATACATTTTATAATAAAATAAAATAAAATGGACCTTTTTTAATAAAAGGTCCATTTTATTTAAGATAATATTATTATATTTACATATAGCCAATGTCCTCTACGCTTTTTTATGCATACCAATTACATGTCGAAAGATCCTAGCATTTATTGCTTTTCGAATAGTACCGTATACTCTGGCCTTGCACTTTTTCTCGGGATAAGGCTAAATGAAACTCGTGTCTTCTATAGAGGCCTCCCTCACTAATATCTCATAGTGGGGTAAAAGGAACCTGGTTCAATTTAACCCCCCGAAGACCCAAGATTGCGAGTTAACCGCTAAAGAAACCAATGCATCATGTCACCAGTTTTTAAATATACCAAAGTTAGCTGTCTCAGCTTCTTCTCAGAAACTAGGTGTCATCGAGTGAGTGAGACAGTACTTCACGCCTTCACACCGATTAGCTCTTTATATAGCCTAGTCTCGGCGTCATATTGAGTATTATTCTAATTTCTGGTCTGGTGCACCCCAGTATCATCTTGAGCCATTGTATCGTTAGGGACCAAGTAATCTGTGAAAGGCTAGACACTTTAGGTGGTTGAAGTATTCTGAAGAACTTTTTATTTGATACTCGCTGCTGCATTCTCCAACATAGTAAGAGACAAATTAAAACTTCATCTACACTACCTGGACACGTGGAACTCTACTGCTGTTCCGTTGGAACTTTTTTCCACGTACCACATAACTGCTTCATAGTTTACCGGCGGCAGTGTTTCCGGATCAATACGACTTGGATAACTCTCAAAATGCCCGTCTAGGCTCGTGGGCGTCGGAAATCACTTACCATCAGGTGACCCAAACTCTCGTTTGCCTTGTCAATCCCATAAAAAAAAGAATTAACAAAGTTAATACCTTAAAAGTAGACTATGTGTCTGTATAAAAAGTTATAACATAAAATCAAAACATTTCCTTACTAAGATCATGATGAAATACTAAATATGTTATATGAAAGATTGCAATTTACTTAGAAACAATAATTACGTGCATAATTCATAATAACAATTTGCTTACAGTACCATCTAATTGTTGCGCTCGCATTTAATGAAAGTGAATTAACACAACGCGTGCTCTACAGGAGATATGCGAGAAATGCTGAGTTTATCACTCGTACAATCAAACGATTTAATACTTTTATTGTTCTTAGAAGCTATTTAGAAAGTATTATTATAATAGGATAATAATAATAATAATACTATTTTTTTAAATTTCAAAAAAACTTTATTAAATTTAAATAAAGCACCTTCAAACGTAAATAAACAGTTAAAAAACAATTAAAGACAAAATTAAAAATATATAATAGTCAAAATAATTTCTAAATTAATATTAAGTCGTTCAGACAAAATCACCGAAACACCAATGGCATCTCCATTTTCTAAAGTAAAATGTGACGTAAATCTTCCCTTAGTGTGACCTAGTACTGTGACAACTAGGAAAGTAATAAGGCCACATTTAATGAAGCAAAATATTACATATTAAATTTGCTCAAACGTAAATATTCTTTATCAAAAATTTACATAATATTACTCACAGTAGCTTTGACGTAATAACCTTGAATTACAATCAACAATATTATGATAATTTGTATGAAAAATTAACATATTATTTTTACAGAAAACATTGAGATCGTCATTGCGCAGCGACACAGCATCTCTTACGTAAACGCAACGATTGTCGATTCGATTCCTATTTGGAAAAAAATACATTTTATTGCTTAGGTAATAAGATATTAGCGAAGCATTAAGATCTACCACTAAACATAAGATGGTTCAAAATTTAAGAAAATAAGGACCAATTTTATGCCGTTTTGAAACATATAACAAAACCATTGCTCTGAATAAAAGCAATTTTATTATTTTTACACAAGCACGTTTCTATTGAACAGCTACTTTTTACAATATCTTATGATGATAATGCAAATATTTGTTCCATTAATATTTAATAAAAAGGTAACGTGATTTGAATTACCTACAAAAGACATCAACGCGTCCTGTTGGTTTTTGTTTGCTATGGAATTTTTTAATATATAAATAGTTTTAACAAAACATTAGAGCAAAAAATATACGAACAATATAACATTATGATTGTAACAGGAAAATATAATTTTTATTTTATATTTAATTTTCCTCTTGTACTTTAAATGCAACGGTCATATGGTAAATGTCATATGGTATTTTTAAATTCCACGTCGCATCGTACAGAGAAGATAACGAATTTACTAATAAAGCAATGTGTTCTCTGCTGAAATAAATTTTATGTAAGTAATTCTCATATCACTGTGAGATTTGAGGTTATCGTGGTGCAGCGGTGCATTTTCTGAATATAAACGATGGTTGTAAGTTCGATTTCAACTAAAAGGAATAATTTGAATTCTTTCATTTCTCTGGTGACTTGACGAAGCGTGGTGTTAAGTTTCACCATTAACACAATGCGTTGAAATCTGGACAGAAAGTGAATTGTGTTAATACTATATTACTGCTGTCTGTGTCCGTCTGTCCCGCTATATACAAGAAATATTGTGAACCTATACTTATTTTACATACAGACAAAAATAAACGTTGTTAAATGAATGTCACTTTTTTCGCAAATTTCTTACTCACTAGAAGGTCAATCATCAGATCGATTAATTTATTTTGAATTTATTAATTTAATTTATACAATCACAATGATTTTCGCACGATTCTGTACCTGTTGTTGTGGGTTTAATTCCTATGTAGGTAATGATTTTTGTTTTCATAACCCTAATCTAGTATGATTGAGTACGATGTCCACCACTCAATGTGGAAGGGGAGAACGGAAACCGTTAAGCTGAAAAACATTTATATTTAACAGACATATTAAATATTCCAAAAAAATCGTAATATCAAAGATTTTAAAGCGAAAATAGCATCAATGCTTATTTATGTCATCATTACTTAACATGTGAGACTGTGCATGATAAAGATCACGGAACAGCATACAGTACTGTTATCCACAAGTATGTCAAGGAAACCGCGAGATTTTGACTGAAATATACATATTGATGACATCGCTCATCTCTTTCTTATTACAATAGAAAAAACGGGACGAAACATATATCTGGACACGTGTAGATAATTTTAAACGAATTTCAACTTTATGGCGTTGGATTTAAAACAGTTTTTTAATTGTACCTAATAGTATCGATATGCAAGGCGTATAAATGCACTGTTACACAAATTACACGCCAGTCCCAGATAAAGTTCGCCGTTTTACAAATTAATCTGTCTTACGGTAGTTATGGAACGTTATATGAATTGTATTTAGAGGAAACCATGGGCGCGACCATGAGGAGCCAAACTTTTGTGGCAACATAGCAGTTGAAATGCTAAATTTTAGTATAGAATATACTTTTGAGTCAATGTTTTCTAAGAAGATTTAGTATATTTTAAATAAATCAAAATTTAAGCCTAAGCCGTATTATTATAAGTCAAGGAAGGCTTTCAGTACATTATTTTTTTTGACAAAATTTGCGAGATCGCATCCATGTCACACTACTAAGCTTCTTCTTCAGTTCTCCTTGTCAATCATAGCCAAAGCCTGGCGTTAAATCTCGAGTTTGAAAGGAAAGCGAAGTACGTAACGTTTCGAGTTACTAGGCTCTTTTACTTATTCTGTTATATGAAGTGACATAGCGTGAAGCTGTACAAAAAATTAAAGTGTATACAATTGACTTAATCTCAATCAACATATTTTTGCTCTGCTGACTCGTGTTCAGATACAATTATATTATTTTATAACTCGCTTTTACTTTCACATTTACTTTCTGGTGTAATGTGCTTGTAGTGTTTTTGATTTTGTTATGCCGAATATGGTTTATATAATTTTAACATTTCAAAGTAAAAAATGCACCGTCTTCCTCGTTCCAGATTAACCATCTAAGCTCTCTAGCCAATTGAAACAAACGTTCCTATGGAACTATATTAAAATTCTTATATAGCATAACCTCGCCTCTTGAAAACTGTCAAAGAGATGCAGGTTCAAATCCAGCTGCGTTCAAATTTTTACTTGGTTTCTTTAGGTATTATTTCTATATTTAGTATTTATTACATCCACTCTTTATCCTGCACATGGCAGGTTAGGCAGAGGGAACTGCAGGAACCATAGGAACCTAGTGTTAAGACACTCCGTTACTTAGCCCCTGCTTTCTCCGTCCTCGCTTTCCGTCTTTTTCGAGGCCTTGCGTGTTGAGTGGTGGTTTTTTCCAGAGCGATGAAAATGGAAATAGAAAAATCCATCTTCCCCAAGCGGGAACCGAACCCAGAAACCGTCCCGTTACAGGCAGACGTTGCGCCTCTGCGCCACGACGGTCCTCAAATATTTATTAACACTTTAAAAATCATAAAAGTTACAAATGTCTATAACTAAGTAATGCTTAATCGATGTACAGTAGCTATTAAGAACAAATCGTTCGTGATCAAAGATCATTGTATTGATAATTATTTATCTTGGAATAGCGTGAGGCGGTAACCACTTGATTGTTGTACGTATCATACGTCAATAAAAACGTTTCCAAGTAATTGTGTTACGTAGCAAATTATGATTCTTTATAATCTTGTAATTATTTCGATTGATAGTAATTAAAAAAGGCTTTTATATTTGGTTTTGTACTTAATTTAGTATTTTTTTTTTTAGCTTCACGCTTTATCCCGCACATGGCAGGGTAGGCAGAGGGAACTGCAGGAACCATATAAACCTAGTGTTAAGACACTCCGTTACTTAGTCCCTGCTTATTCCGTCCCCACTTTTCGCCGTTTTCAAGGCATTGCGTGTTGAGTGGCGGAACTCAACGCCGCGCTTTGCCTTAGATGCCAGAGCGAAGAAAATGGAAATTAGAAAAATCCATCTTCTCCGACTGGGGATCGAACTCAGTAACCGTCGCGTTACAGGCAGATGTTGTGCCTCTGCACCACGACGGTCCTCTATCTAGTATTTATTTATAGGTATAAGTAAGAAGAGACGCTTCGTTGTCCTCTTTTCATCCTAATTTTAAGATATTGCGTATTAAATGACGGAATTTATCCCCGCAAACTACCAGTTTCCGGTTCGGTTAACTAAAGTTAACATCAGACCTGAGAAGAACCGGCGCAAGAGTCTTAGCGAGACTTTTTTTTTAAACAGTCATAGAATTTTACCCTGATTAATTTTTGATAATGACACTTTTGTAACAGACTGCAGCGAGCATTTCATTCCCAAGATGTGTTATCACTTAAAAATCATTTATTACGTTTAACACACAAAGGTCTTTTCACAATTCTTTTAAATTGAACATTGCTGGCCATTTTCTGGTATCCTATCGAAAATGAGTATACAGTGCCCCTGAAAAGAATTGTAGGCTCGCTGCAATCTAGTTATAGTTTTAGCCTATTTTTAGTCTTAATCATAATTACCACCGTATGACATATGACAGTAATATTCCAGAGGCTCATATTTCTATGAAGCAAATTCAAATACGAAACCGCTACAAAGTCGTATAAATCATTAATATTAAATTAACTAAATAATTTTTTTATTTGAATGAATAAATAAATTTACATAATAATCTAGAGTAAACAAAACTTTCTTCAGAAGATGGATGATCGAATGTTGCATATAACTAATGATCTAGGGAGGGCAACTAGGGCGGGTAGCCTTCGTAATATGAAGAAAGCTAATGTTGTGAAGAAATCGAATTAAAGTAATGGATCGACATGACTTCATTCACTTCTAATAATGTGATTAAATAATAAGCATTTTAGGAGAATTTCGTAAGAAAATTTTTTAATTTTTTTTTTAGCTTCACGCTTTATCCTGCACATGGCAGGGTAGGCAGAGGGAACTGCAGGAACCGTGGGAATCTAGTGTTAAGTTGCCAGAGCGAAGAAAATGGAAATAGAAAAATCCATCTTCTCTGACTGGGGATCGAACCCAGAAACCGTCGCGTTAAAGGCAGACGTTGCGCCTGTGCGCCATGACGGTCCTTTTGTAATAAGGGAATAACGAAAGAGAAAAGATTTTAGTACCATTATATATTTTTAATGCTTCCTTCAATGACAATTATCTAAAATCTTTAACCTATTTATAAGTATATTGTTATATATTTTAACAATATATTATATTAATGACATTACATAATATATGTTAACAATAAATAATAGTGCTTATATGATTGATTTACTGGCCAAAATATATAAATTAAAAAATTTACCAGGACGTCGTAACTTATGTAATATATACATATTCTCGATTCTAATTACTCGCAACAACTCAACGTGAAAAATCGATTTCAACGCAATCCGATGGCGAAGGGCAACACTAGCTCAATGAATTCATCAATCACAGCGCAATGCTAAATCATTTGTACGTGTAATGTTCGAAAGTAACGCATTATTGATGATAGCTTTTATGGAAAGTAACATAGGTATGTATGATATATATTTTTTGTATGACACAATAGAAAGTATTTAATGGCGAGACCTCAGCAGCTCTGCACTGGATCTGATTGTAAACGTGTTGACTTTGGATTCGATTCCCACTTGGGAGAGCTCGTTGATTTCCATTGTCGGTATGTTTATTATTACTATTGTTATTGTAGATTATATTGTGGCACAGTGAGACAACGTTAGTGTAAGAATCAGTTAATATTATAATGCGGAAATTATTATATATATAACTAATTAACTACTTAGTACCAAAAAGTCAACGTACGGTCGTGTACAAATAGTCATTTTTTAAAAAAAATTTGATAGAAAGACAGTACAACGAATCATTTCTATTATGGACATAAAAAAATATTATATCTTTTACGTATATAAGAAAATGATACACTAAGCTCAACAAGTTTGTAGGTTCGATGCCCGGTAGGAAAATTATTTATTTCCATATTCTCGCTTTGTTAATAAGATAAAGCAAAGTGTTCTTGTGTGAGAACAAACGCCGCTTCTCATAGCTAAATATATCAAAAATTTGTTAACAAATGAGAATGGAGTGTCTTAACACTACGTTCTCTTCAGATACTTTACTTAGTGACAATTTATAGAGTATCGGTAGTAAATAAACCCAAAAGTGAAGCATACGATAAATATTTAATATAAAATCATAGAAAGAAGTCAACATAAACACTATATACATACCTCAATATCAAACTGTACACGTTTTGTTATAAAAAACAATTTAATATTTAAAAATTTACTGACTCATTGTAATTCTATCCGATAATTACTTAGCAGATTAAACAAAGTAGGTCAATACGACTACAATTTAGTGTCGACCACAGATTATATTTATGTTTAAATTAATGTATTCAATACTAAAAATTTAGGTAAACGTTGAAAATTTTAAAGCTGAAAATAATATGTTTTTCCACTTTCTTATGAACGTTTGTCTTGGTTACAAATTCTCTTACAAGAGATTCGAACCTGTACCTCTTGTATAGTTCATTCAACAATATCCAAGATGCAGTAAATATGTTACAAAAGACATTAAATCTGTTAAGAGGTTTTTGCTACGGGTTCAGAGTTAAAATATATAACAAGATTACTTCATCTTCGCTTTAATATGGTAAAAATAAAATACGTATAAGCTAAATTTCCCTAGAAAGTTAATATAAATACAATAGAAAACATCTTAAACTAAACAATACCCAGAAAACGCTATAACATGTTTCGAGGTAGCGTCATTTATTATATTCACTATACATTTGAATATTCCTTACATACTAATACACTCTACACCATACTCTGCATTACCCATGTGTGTAAATAGTCGAATTTGTGTACTGTGTCCACTATACTGCATATATATATATATATATATATATATATATATATATATATATATATATATATATATATATATATATATATATATATATATATATATATATATATATATATATATATATATATATATATATATATATATATATATATATATATATATATATATATATATATATATATATATATATATATATATATATATATATGAATTGCGCATATGAATATAATAACTTTTCATATGACTATTGTGGCGCAAAGTTGTAGTGTAGCTTGTAAGCGCGATGGTTTGTAGGTTCCATTCCCTCTAGATGAAGACAGATTATTTTAGTTCTGTTTTCTTTACTATAAAAACTAAGCAGCGCGGCAATGACTTAATAAGGCGTAAAGCTAAAAAAATATATATTCGCTTCACACTGTCTATAGCCGATGCAGAGGGAACCTCGTGTGATTAATCATATTTAAAGAAACTTAATTTTCTCTTTATAATGCATATCTCACTACAATATTTGGGATTTATAAATAAATCACGTGTATATATGTATGTATAATTTGAAATAATAAATTAGATAATCTTATATGTATCATGTATTTGTTTATGTATACTTGTAATAGTTCATAGTTCTTTCTCACCTACCTCTTTTAGTGTAAAATATTTCTTTTCGCCCTAAAGGTTATCTGGAAGTCATCTACTAAGCCATAAGATCGCCTTTTGTGTATTTTTCTCATTTGTAAGCTATCATTTATAAATAAAGAAATAAATAAATAAATCACATAGATGATTACTGAATACACTATTATGATCTTTACATTGATTTGAGTTTTAAGAACACATTTTATTTCAATTTAGTACTAAAACGGCTTTTATTCGTTCAAATGTTAAAACAATACTTCTCTTTATTATTTTTTCTCTGTTTCCGTCTCTCCTTTTATTTTTTGTACTTATTTCTATTTTTTTTCCTAACATAAATTACGAAAAACAAAAAGTACTTCCTCATATACTCACACAATAATGGAAACGTACACTCACGTATAATATGGCAATCCAATTATGTGGTTAGTACCAAAGCGGATTGTCTGAACAGATTTTAAATAGATTGCCATATTATAGTAGGTAAGTCAGTTTTTCTAATGAATTATAATTAGTATTTATATTTTTAATTTAATATACATAATTATATATATAATTCTGGCAAGTAGGCAAATCGTGGCATTGAGTTCCGCCACTCTATAAGCAATGCCTTGAAAAAGGCGGAAAACAGGGAATAGAGTGTCTTAACAATAGGTACCTATGATTTCTCCGGTCACCACACTCTACCCAGTCCAGGATAAAGCGTGAAGCTATAAAAATGTCAAGAAATTGATAGTAGAGACCCAAAATATCACTTTTGTTTCAAGTTATGCTTAGGCTTTTTTGTATAGTAGTTTAAAACAAACATAACCTCGAATTGGGTTCAATATACTTTAAGAAATTATTAATCATAGCAAGTACGTATCATAACGCTCAAAATACTTGGAATATTACGTACTTTCACCACAAGTGAAACTGTTGTTACAAAAAGTTGTGTTTACAATCTTACAGTACCGCTTTTATCTAGCGTCTACTCTATTGTTTATAACGACGAGAGGGTATTATTGATGAGAATGGCGAGAATGTTAACGGTTAGAAGCTATCCCTTGCTACCTATAGAGGTTTAGACGGTATCTAAATTCATATACATACCTCTACCTGTAGGTATTACGTATATGACAAACATTCCTGAAATTATAATTCTGAAAGAGTTACTAAATTCGTCTTTTTTTCTCCATAAAAATTTATAAAGTTTTTCTTTTTTTTTTAAGTAAAATCACAAATAATGCAAATAACATTGAGATAGTTTCAAGATATTGAATAACGCAAGTTACCGACGCACTTTGAGTGGAAATCGAACTCACAATCATCGTTCTTACAGCAAGAAGCTATGTAGCCCTACTATGACGGGCCCATCAGTAATTACTTATACTTTTTTAAGTCTTCACGCCTTATCCCGCACATGGCAGGGTAAGCAGATGGAACTGCTGAAACTATTGGAACCTAGTGTTAAGACGTTCCTTTGATTAGTCCCTGCTTTCTTCATTCCTGCGACTTTTCTATGTATCATTTGTTAATGTACATATATTCTATAAATATAAATAAAAAATGGTTGCCTGTAAAGTGGGTTTTACGGGCGAAAATTTTACGTGACAACGTCTTTTTCTCGGTAGAATATTTATTGATATGAATAATAATTATAATATAAATTGCACAAATTTTAACTATAGAAAATATATTTTGTTTACTAAAACATTGTACATGTGTCAATTGATACGCGCGGCGGACCGATTATAGTTCGGTGACAGTTGACACATCGTTACGTTACCTTTTTCATATGTGACTCCGAGCCGCAACCTAATTTAAGACGTTGTCACGTCAAAAAAACAAATAATTTAATACAGAACCTCATCTCATTCACCTTACTAAAAAATACTTGTAACAGCGGTATACTAAAAAAATAAATTGTTCTCTGCTATATAAAGTTTATATAACATGTTACAGAAAACGATTACTCCGACATGTAATGTATGGGAACTGGAAGTGAAACTAAATGAAGACCAACACTTAGTTTCAACAATATTAAGAGACCATTGACATGACATGTCGTACAGTCGTCATTTACCATAATAACTTCGCACTTTCGCATATTGTTCAAAATCATAAGAAAAAACCTACTACATATTAACTATGTAGAAGCACGCGACGTGAGTTATGTTTAATTTGAAATGAAGCTTGCGTTTTCTATTTAATTGTAACATCGATTTAATATTTTTTATTAAATTATTTATTTTTATTAAATTAATTATTAGTAAGACACTGATACAGTTTATTTTTTTTGTAGCTTCACGCTTTATCCCGCACATGGCAGGGTAGGCAGAGGGAACTGCAGGAACCATACGAACCTAGTGTTAAGACACTCCGTTACTTAGTCCTAGCTTTCTCCGTCCTCGTTTTTCGCCCTTTTTTGAGGTATTGCGTGTTAAGTGTAACAGTTTTATGTTCGGCATTAATTTGTATATAGAATTTACATTATTTTTTGACCAACACTCCGATTCTGCACTTCAATTCTCTACTTTCTTCTTTTATTTTTATCGTAAATTATAAACTTTTATTATAACAAAATATATTATTGTTTATAAATGTTATTAATTAATAATGAAAAGATCAATAAATAACAATTATATAATTTTATTTACATTACGTCGTGTATGTCTTTTTTCATCTCCCGTGCCTAAAATAAATAAAATACTCGGCCTACCGCTTCTGGCCTGATGTAGAATTTTTTTATCGAGTGGCGGAACTCAACGCCGCAATTCATCTCATAAGATTTGTGATCACGTGTTAAAATCATAGACAACGCGGTTCCTATCAAATCCTGTCCCACTGGGCCACGCTAACCTCACACAATCCATATAGAACATTCAAATCGACAAATCAATAGTAAAACTATTAATTACAACATCGCTTGTAACAATTTAATTGCTATAGTTTCGTCTACATCCATTGAAATATCTTTTATATACATTTAAAGATATAGAGATAGTCATGTATAATTATAGTGGAGCTGGAACATATACGTGGTCTTAAATAAAATATTACGTTAAAATCTGTAATGAATGCTTGTACTAAATGGTATGGTAGGTAATAATAGACTCCATTTTTATTACTAAACGATTTAGGATAAAGATAAATAAATAACTGGAAATAAATTTATATACTATACTAATAGGTTATGCTGTGGCGCATTATATGTTATAGGTTACGTTCTGCCTGTGAAAGCGACAGCTTATGAACTCGATTCCTAATTGAGAAGGATGGATTTTTTATGGATGGATGTAACTTTTTTTTTTATAATATAGGTGGCAAACGAGCTGACAGATCACCTGATGGTAAGTGAATGCTACCACCCATAGACATTTGCAACACCAGAGAAGCTACAAAATGCGTTGCCGGCCTTTTAAATGGGAATACGCTCTTTTCTTGAAGGTCTGCAGGTCGTATCTGTCCGGAAATACCGCATGCGGCAACTCATTCCACAATTTTGTGGCAAAGCGTGTAGGCAAAGCGTGGCGTTGAGTTCACATGGGAACCTAGTATAGGTTCCCAATCGAATATTTGGTGATTGTCAGAGGATCGCTTGAAGGCTGACAGAAAGCAATTGCGCACTTATCGCAGAAAAATAAATATAGAAAAGCAATTTTGCAAAACATTTTTTGAAGAAAAAATAAAAACGTCAAAGTAAAAAAAAAATTTAAATAAAGTAATAAATGATAAGCACACCTTTCATTTTCATCTGATTTTATTTCTAAGTTACTTTTAACCTAATACCATTTAGCAAAGTCAAATATACTTTTCGTTTACACAATACACTGCAAATGGCCTTACACTAGCCCACGTCCTGATCGTATATGTGATTTACTCGTTAAGTAGGTCAATTCATTATAATATATACATATGTAATTATATACGTAGTATACTACAATATTAGAGTGTTCACTGATCTGGATTTATGGATCTAATTACAGATTTTAACAGGTACATTTTAAAATGGTTAAATTTTCTTTCACATAAATATCAGATTTTGTTAATCTACACATATCTCCTGCAGTTCGAGAATGGAGTGACTTGGCACTAGGTCCTTCGTGCCTACCACGAAGAACCTAGTGCCAAGTCACTCCATTCTCCGCTTTACGCCCAAATTTGAAGCAAATATTGAGTGTAGTGAAAGTAATGTATTCTTCTAAGTCTATCGTACCTAAACTTATAGTATTAACAGACGTTATCATCCTGCGACCCGATAGACTGGATTTAGTGTTGATGGACTTACAAAAAGATAAAGAAAATGTCCACCTCCAACTTTAACCTTTATGAATATGAATTTGATCTTCAGCCTTTTATTTATAACTTGATACGAGACTAATTGTTGACAAGAAACACTCTGGATAGTTATAGAATCTATAAATCTGTAAGCGCTTAAGTATTGCATAAAAACACATGTTATAGACATGGTCCATCTCACCTTGATTATATAGCTATGACATTTACTTTAATTGGAGCTTTATAAGGCAGCCAAGGTAGAACGGGCAATATTTTGACATATCGTTAGAAACTTCTAGAACACTAAGTGATTGTAATGAAACATAAATCTTTTGATATAAACGTAAAATTAACTATAATTACTAAAGTCATTAAGTGTAAAGCTTAAAATAAGTTAAAATTGATTGCACTTAATTGAATAAGCTTTTGAAATAACTAAAAGCTGTATATTAAGTTCCAGAAGCTCTAAGTTATCAAATTTCTTTAACCTTTAGTTTCTACAGTGGGTTACTTTATGTAATACATGGCCTAATCTCTGCCTTATTGATGAGTAATAAGTTAGGATGGGAATAATGAAATGTCAGAAATAAGTATTAAGATGAATTTAAAATTTAACACGCAATAAACATTGTATGTAAATATTAGGGTGGATCTTGAATACTGGAATTTCTTGTCATTAGGCTGCTTAGTACATATACTACATCATTATACGAGACCATATACGAGATGCAATGTGAAGATTAAAAAAGAGGAAAACAAGACCAATATATTTTTAATTTTCTAGTTCTTATTTTGTTATCTGTATTTTTTCGTAATATTTTTTGTAATTGATTAATTCTTTTGTTATCTTTATTTTTTTTTGTAATATTTTTGTAATATCAAAAGATAAGTATTATTATTAAGCAGCTAGATAGTATATATAGATAGTATCTTCAGCAGTGCTGTGTACGTCTGTAATTGATACATACATCAGATAAGTGTCAGTTTTAAATGTTTAGTTTGGACGTTGCCTACGCTTTACGAGAAGTATATCCTGGCATATACTCTTCAAAAAGGGCAATACATTCCCTTTTTACAAAAAACATCAAGCTGACGCCAATGTCCGGGGATCTTAAAAACACTCTATACCTGACTTACACACAAGAAGAAAAAGAATCTCTGATTAGCCAAGGATGGGGAAAAGAAACAGGTTCGAAGGTCCTGACGATTCATGAGGCTCAAGGCCTGACCAGCGAGACTGTTGTAGTTATTAACAGCAAATCGGTCAAGCTGCAGCTACATGATAGTGTCTCGCATGCGGTCGTAGCAATATCGCGACACACCAACAGCTGCACCTACTATAGCGAGGGCAAAGACGATGCAGTCATGAGACTAATTCGTAATGCGATGGGTGCAACAACTAAAAGCATTTTGGAGTACAACTTGAAGATGGCCATGAAAGACAGGAACGCAGCGGTCACAACTTCAATTATAGCGGACATGCCCTAATATTTATGATATAAGTCGCATCAAAGCTTAGTTTTTGTCATTATTGTGTAACACTATCAAGTGACCTTAATTTATTATAAAATTTAATTTTATTTAACCAAGGATAAAACGTATAGACTTGTGTAATTCGCTTATCATAGCCTTAGTTCTAAGTAATATTAAATATAAAAAAAAAAATGTAAAGATTATTATAGATGTTCATTATGATAAATATTAATTCTATGTATTAATATAATCAATATTTGTAATAAGAACATATAGTGTAAGTTAAAAAAGGGTACGGACCAAGTGTCTGTAGAGCTAATTATTTTGAAATAAAAAAAAAAAAAAAAAAAATGTTTAGTTTTTAAGTGTTTAATGCATGTACTGTTGATGTGCCATTCAAATAAATAAACAAAAATAAAAAAAATATATAAAGTGAGGACCGTCGTGGTACAGAGGCGCAGTGTCTGCCTGTAAATTTGACGGTTTGAGGGTTCCATTCCCACTTAAGGAAGATTAATTTTTACATCCATTTGCTTCGCTCTCGTAACTAGGCAAAGCGCGGCGTTAAGTTCTACCACTCAGTACGCAATGCCTGGATAAGGCGGGGAGCGGGGAAAGGAGTGTCATAACACTAGGTTCTCACTGTTCCCTTAATTCCATCTGTCTACCCTTCTATGTGCAGAATAAAACGTGAAGCTAAAAAAAAGATAAAAATATATAATCATAATATCTTTTGAACTTTAGCTGCTTTTTCTTCTGTGGATATTACTTAAGTGTAAATTCCCTATAAACGACATTTCATTCACAAATATTAAGTTCACACTATTTAAGTGACGATATCAAACCCGTAATGTATATATCAAAAAAATTAAGTTTCAAATTACTAACATCCTGACTTCAAATTTAGTTTTTTAATTAACACCATCCTATCGCCGGATTTACAAACGGTTTAACTTCCGACAGAACCTGTTTAAACTCATTTCCTCTGTTAATGCCGCATTCCCACTATATTTTGTTTGCTCGTCCCTTATAACTCAAAAGCTTTACAAATTTAGCAAATCGCAGTGTAATACGAGTAATTGTATTGTAATATTTTATATAAAGAAATCATGTCTCAAAAAAAGGCGGAAAGTGGGGACGGAGAAAGCAGGACTAAACAACAGAGTATCTTAACACTAGATTCATATGGTTCCTGCAGTTCCCTCTGCCTACCCTGCAATATGCGGGATAAAGCGTGAAGCTAAAAATATTAAATTATGAAATTTCCAAAAATATAACTGCAGTAAGAGATATTTTAATAGATATGCCATCTATATATAAAAAATATAAGCCCTCGAAACATAATTATATAGCGTCTCACGCAATAGTTTTATTTTCACTTAGTTAAGATAACTCGCTACGTTGAGTTGGCAATAAAAAAGTATGAAACTCTTAAAGGTTCGATTCCCACGTCGGGAAAATAGATTTTTCTATTTCCATTATCTTGAAGCCATTATCTTCCAATCCATTATCTTGAGAAAGCAGGGACTAAGCAACGGAGTGTCTTAACACTACGTTTATATAGTACCTACAGTTCGCTCTGCCTACCCTGCAATATGCGGGATAAAGCGTGAAGCTAAAAAAAAATGAAACTCTAAAGTAATACTAAGATGAATAATTACTAACAAAGAGTAAAAATATATAAAAAACTATTAGTGCTTTTAACACTATTGAGTATTCAAATGCAAGCGAATTTAAATTTTAAACTTTTTCAAATATTTCTACAGCTTTGTCTGGTTTTTATGAATACATTCTCTGGCTCGTTGTGCTAGGTTAGTATTATAATAGGTTAAGTTACTTCTTACATACGTTAGTATATGAAGAATTATATATAATGAAATAATACATTAATATATCATTAAATAAACTGGACCGTCGTGGCTGCCTGTAACTGACTGACTAAGTAACGGAGTGTCTTAACACTAGGTTCTTATGGTTCCTGCAGTTCCCTCTGCCTACCCTGCCATGTGCGGGATAAAGCGTGAAGCTAAAAAAAAAATTAAAAATAGTTCAATGAAGTGCAACTAAACGCCGTTTTTCTATTCCGACTGTATTTGTGTTAAAGCGTAAGAATTTTACTAATAATATATTCACCTTTTATCACATATGTAACAGCTGATAATGTAATTATACAAATGTAACACCAATCGCTATTTAACTTAATTAGTTTCACTTAATTGACGGAGTAATAATAATAATAATATTTAATATTATAAGTAATTTGTGGCGCAGAGGCGTAAACGTCTGCCTGTAAACGCGACGGTTTAAGGGTTCAAGGAAGATGGATTTTTCTATACCTATTTGCTTCGCTCTGGAAAGTAGGTAAAGCGCGGCGTTGAGTTTCGCCACTCAACACGCAATACCTCGAAAAAAGCGAAAAGTTGGGACGGAGAAAGCAGGGACTAAGCGACGGAGTGTCTTAACACTAGGTTTATATGGTTCCTGCAGTTCTCTCTGCTTACCCTGCAATATGCGGGATAAAACGTGAAGCAAAAAAAAATATGTAATTCGAAGTTTGAATCGATTATATTTTTATTTTTGTACAACTATCAATTATTAATTAACGTAATAAATATGTACAATTGACAAATTGTTAAAGAGAATAATATCTGTATTTTTAAGAGTATTACTATATATATAGTAACTTTGTAAATCTTGAAATACAAAGCATATAAACTCAGTTTTCTTTCACTAACCGACTCGACTTCGCGTTCCACATTCATAGCACACAGTATAAAAAAATAAATAATGATAAAAAAACATTTCGTAATTCGGTACTAGGTCATCTAAGTTATAAACTTTCGTTTCATTATAAAGTAGCAGCTGGCATATTAATGTAGGACCACCCAGAAACTTAAACCTTACACATTGTATGTAACTTGGCCGAAATATCAGGTACCATATGCTATTGAAATGCTAATACAAGTCACACACGCCTTTTGTTAACGCAATCTGTGTGTACACGTGCTAAGTGTGTTATATATATATATATATATATATATATATATATATATATATATATATATATATATATATATATATATATATATATATATATATATATATATATATATATATATATATATATATATATATATATATATATATATATATATATATATATATATATATATATATATATATATATATATATATATATATATATATATATATATATATATATATATATATATATATATATATATATATATATATATATATATATATATATATATATATATATATATATATATATATATATATATATATATATATATATATATATATATATATATATATATATACTTAGCTAAAATTTACAGAACTTAGCTAAAATTATTGCAATAACGAGTGCGGTCGAGTTAATTAGAAAATTCAAATAGTTCATTGTTTTAAACGTAATTTCAAAACTGTGTTGTAAGTCACAGTTGTCAAACTTCTAAACATGGAGCGTGGCTCGCGGCTCTATTACCTGTAGTTTCAAGATTAAGTAAATTCGAATATCTATCACAATTTGAGACTTAGTAGCTAGCAGTGGCTAGCAGTGTAATTTACGTAAAGTTTAGTCGGTATCAACAATATCACACGAAAAACAAATTCCATTAAAATAAAAAAATATGTGAGGACCGCAGAGGCGTTGCGTCTGCCTGTATACAAGAGGGTTTGTGGGTTTGATTCCTTTTTGGGGCTATATTCCCCAAGTGGGAATCGAACCCATAAACTGTGGCAAATTGGCAAAGCGCGGCGTTGAGTTCCACCACTAAACTAGCAATGTTTTAAAAAACGCGTAAGTTAAACAAAGAAGGTTCTGACCTCAGCAACCTTCTTATCCTTAGAATGGAATGCATCTACTAAAACTAAAGTATGTATGGAATATATTCTTGGAAATCAATATAACTCTGCCAAAGCAAAAGAAACCTGCATTCAGTTATCTGTCATTACGACCGTTAGTATACTGGAATGTAAATCTATTATATATCACTTATACTGTATTACAATCATATCGGTATGAGCTATGATTCTAGGTAACGAGTTCGATTACATTAGTTACTTTAAAATAAAATGAAATTTATTTCAGGACCGTCGTTGCGCAGAGGCGTAAGCGTCTGCCTGTAAACGCCACGGTTTGAGGGTTCGATTCCCACTCGGGAAAGATGATTTTTTCTATTATCATTTTCTTTGCTCTGGAAACTAGGCAAAAGCGCGGCGTTAAGTTCTGCCACTCAACACGCAATGCCTCGAAAAAGGAGGAAAGCGGGAAGGGAGAAAGCAGGGACTAAGCAATGGAATGTCTTAACACTAGGTACATATGGTAACCTGCAATCAAGTTAAAAAAAAAGTTATTTGCTTTTTCCTAAATAGAACAAGAAACTCAAAAGGAATCTAGTATTAAAAGATCAGTTCCCTTGCCACTTGGCTTTCGAGATATTGCGTGCTGAGTTGCTAAACGATGTTCCGCCATGTTCTTTTTCTCTAAGCTAAATGCGGAAGTGACATAAATAATAGTTATACGTTACAGATGAATCAATTATTTTAATTCACCTGCAATCTTGTTTTGACAGCAAAATTTGCGTAAATTTTAAGATAATTTTTTCCTTGCAAAATTGTAATAAGTACATTGTTTTAAAATCTAATATTAATATCGGCATAAAGGTCAGTTCGAAACACCACAGCGTATTCATATACGACCAATAAAATATGAACCTTGTATAGATGAATAGGAAGAAGGAAGTTAGTTCATTTTGCGTTGGCAACTGGATAGGTCATTCACCGGACAAACCAGACAAGAATCTAATACGTCCTTTATTCAATTTTCTAGACCTGATTCTATTGTATTTGTTCTATAAAAACATATATTTTTCTCTTTTTTTTAACTTCACAGTTTTCTCTAACAGTTCATTCTATGTCGCATTTTTTGCATGTCAAGACATTGTTGAGTGGCGTAACTAAACGCCGCGTTTTGTCCTACATGAGATAGAAACAAGAATAAGTTTCTGTTATAAACGAGAAGTACTTAGAACTTACTTTCAATAACTCTATAAAAAGTAGTTAATTTTAAAGAAACTCACGTAGATCACATGTTTCGAGCGTATTCGGACAAAAATTCTACGTGATTGTAGTACATTTAGTACTAAATCACTTAATAACAATATTTTAGAGGAGTTCGGCCCGTCGCCTGCATACAACATCCGCAATTAACATAATTTCATTTTTTTTATAATATTTATCATCTCTTCTTCTTTTACACGAGGCTCCTAATTTCAAATATAATAATTAACTCAAGTGAAATTTAAATCGACAAAATTTATATTATCGTTAATTGATATTATCGTTAATTTTTGCACATTGAACTGGTGTTTTTATTTCTTTAGTTTAAATATTTTGGAAAGCTAAGCAGAGCTTTCCAAAATTGATCCCTGAAAATTTTTACTGAAAAATTTAATTTGACGGAGAATTTACTGCTAACAATTCGTAGACTGGTTGTACACGCGACGGTTGGATTTCGTTTTCACCTTTTAAAATCCTGTCACTAGTAACAAGTGCACGGCGTTGAGCTCCGTCTCTCTACCTATATATTGGCATAATATCAAAATAAGTCAAAAAGTAGAGGACGGAGTGTATTAACAATAGGCTCTTAAGCTACATCTGCCTGAATAAATTTAATTTAATTTATTTTTTTGCACTTCTATAAATTTTTGTTATTTCATAAAAACGCAAAATTTTAATTCTTTTTTATTATATACACATTGAATTATTCTGAGGACCGTCGTGCCGCAGGGGTGCAACGTCTGCCTGTAACGCGACGGTTTCTGGGTTCGATACCCAGTCAGGGAAGATGGACTTTTCTATTTCCATTTCCTTCACTCTGGCAAACTAGGCAAAGATGGAAAGCGGGGACGGAAAAAAACAGGAACTAAGCAATGGAGTGTCTTAACACTAGGTTCCTACGGTCCTTGCAGTTCCCTTTGCCTACCCTGCCATGTGCGGGATAAAACGTGAAACCAAAAAAAAAAGAAAACGTCTCTAATTTTAACTTATCTACATTAAAGTTTCATACTTATAGAATATAAAGCCTTAAAAGTACGAAATATATTAAAATTTGTGCAATTATATTAAAGCACTTAGTATTTATTTTTTTTCTCGTATAACAATTATTTTAACTAGAGCAATGTTCGATCACACGAAGAACCTTACTGTCGGTCTATAATAATTAACTTATCAAATGCGTGTGAAGAAGGCATGTCAATCCGTTCGCTATGCTTTAACTGCTATAGTAAAAGTTCAATGGGTTTTAAACCATATATTCATAGAAATATAGTTTAAAATAGACTGATTCACACGTCTAGTACAAATCACAATACAAATAGAGGCAAAAAGTACGTGAGACCGTTCTATTTAGCACTAGCTTTTAATGAATTGATTTTTTTTTGTTATTTTTTAAAATAGATATAAATGAATGTTGATTTAAATTCGATACGTGGTTAATCTGTGAAAGTATGTTCTTTTGCAGGCAATTTTTTGGAAGATATGCATCGTAGTGATTAAACACTCCCTCTCTACTTTTCAGGATAAGAGAAAATATTTTTCATTAAGGACGGGGACGGAGAATGTAGGGACTAAGCAACGGAGTGTCCTAACACTAGGTTCTCACGGTTCCTGCAGTTCCCTCTGTCTACCCTGCCATGTGCGGGATAAAGCGTGAAGCTAAAAAAAAATTCGTTAAGGTAGGTTACACCTACCACTTACCACTTACTTATCACTTACCACTTTTCGTTAATGTAAAATAATATAAATCTGTACGGAACCTTCAGTATGCACTTGACCAATTTTCTTTAAAAATACTAGTTTTCAATGTTGTGAAAATATTTCAAGGATTATATCAAGTAAAAACTGAATAAGCAAATCAATTTACTTACGATTACAATCAAATTAATCATTACAGTATTATTTTTCTTGTAATTAGATTTTAATCATATCGTTTAACACGATATAGCACTTAAAAGGCTTTTTTGCGGAAATTGATTGATCACTAATATGTACACGTTACGCTCGGATTTGTGCTGAATTTACTTTATTTAATAAATAACTTGTAGGTTTATTATTTTTTGTTAAAATATGTAATTTGGAGACAAAATTTTAGTTAGTGTAGATTTTTTATAGTTACACGCTTTATCACGGTTTTGCAGGGAACGGAGTGTCTTAACACTAGGTTCCAATGATTTTATTTATTTATTTTATAAGTAACACACTATAAATACTTGTAACATCTTATACTAAATGTATGGGTCTGATACAGGCATGTACAGGTCAGTATAGATAATAAGTTAAAATTATGTATAGAGTTTTTACTTTTAATTTATTAAATACACACTAAAGGTTAATGCGATTAAGCGTAGATTAAATTAGATACTACAAGTTTATAAATTTCAAATAGTGACCAACGTGGCACAGTGACACAGCGTCTGAGTATTAATACAGTGTTAGTAGGTTCAGTAAATATGCATTACTCTCAATTCCTAGCCAGATTTATTATTAGAGTATGAAGCAACTAAAATTAATGACATGTATAACAACATTTTTAAGCTATTTTTATTAAAAAACATTGCAGAGCAAAAAGTATTGCTCATACAAGAAATAAAAGTGAACCAGGAAGCAGAAACTACTTTGAATTTTAGAAAGCCAATATGAATCATCAAATATTTGCCAGAATTTCCATGATCATACAACTTTATTATGTTGTGTAATATATATTAGTCACAATTCTGAAAGGTCGAGAAAGTTATTTAATTCTAAATTAAAAACAATTGAAATAACGAACTTTTTGGGTATTTATATAACTATATGATTTAATAATTAACAATAATTTACTAGATCTCCATCTTCAAACCCTAATCTCGCTGAGCTTAAATGGCCTGTCAATAGCTAATTTTAATTTAATTTGTTTGTTTGTAAGTATTTTTTATTTTTCACTGTGGCCCAGAATTCATGAGTACCCAAACCAAGGTTTTAAAGTGCCTTAAAGGCGCAATAACTTCGCTAGCAGCTTATGGAGAATAGCATTCTTAATGTCAAAATCATAGTAAACAAAACAGCAATGAAATGTAATTATAAGATGATGCATCTTATAATTAAATTTTTTCAAGACATACAACTTCTGAAAGGGTGGACACGTGTAATAGGCAACAAGGTAGGCCAAGATTTCGACTCTACAGAGCGAATGCAAAGAGTAAAATCGAATGAAGGCACCAAGACCACCTACACTCGAAAGGGAGCATGATATTTATGATTGATTTATTATGATTAACAATTAATTAGTAATAATTATTGTAGTGAAATAAACGTTTTGTAAAAAAATAAAGAGTTCTAGTTCTATTAAGTTAGGTTCAAGATTTTTTTACAGATTCGATTTTATCGATTCCTAATACTAATATTGAGATAAATCAAATAATAGATTTGATATAAATCAAATTACAACCAAATAAAAAAACAATCGTTTCAGCATAGAATTTTAACAAGAAAAAAAGACAAAACCGTTCGTTCACTTGTCAAATAATTCAGCCTGATTACAAGACGATAGTGCATCGTTTATTTAAGCACATTCACTGAGAGAAACGAAGCTTTCACCGGTTAGCCGGGTTGCTGAATCTGCCAATGAACAATACTTATTGATATAACAGGTTAACGATTTATCTTGTATGTTTTTGACTACTTTTAGTTAGCAGTGTTACCTGCTTTTTATTAATAAATCACATTGCAAGGTTTCCTAAATGGTCGATTAAAGAGTTATTTATTAATATTGTCGTTAATTTCCCATGCACTCTGACTTTTTCTTAATATTACTGGTAATATTATAAATGTTATTATAAATAAACAAGAACTATTATACTGGCATAGCGGCATAGTGTCTGACAGGAGAAGGTTGTGGGTTCGATTTCCACTCGGCGAGTTTGAATAATATTGACAAGACAAATGGCGGCATTGAGTTTTAAGAAAGGCAAAAAGTGGACGGTATACTTTAATATTAGACTCTGCCACAGTAAGCAAAGTATGCGATCGTCTTCTTGGGATCTATAAAAAATGACGAAATTTTACAAGGGATGCCTTAATATTATAACGTATATTTGTTGTTCAGCAAACGCGTCCAAAATCATAAGATTAGTAAGATTTTTTGTTAGCACTGAAACATAAACGTGACCTAAGAGGAGAGAGGCGACTATAGTCGTAAACTTCACTATTATGAGGAGGAGGCTAAAAAATTCCAAAAAAAAATGTACGTGATTAATATTAGGGCTCATCCCTAAGCTTAATTTTAGGATTGGCTTAAAAATTTTTCAGTTCAATTTCTTCTGTTTAAATTATGGACATTGTGTTAAGCTAAAAATATATAAGTGTATCTATACATATATTTTTAACGAACAATTTCTACTAGAGAGTTTATTGAACATAAAATAACTTTTATTATCTGTAACAAGTTTCTCGGTATGTCCATATTTGAGTATGCAATAAAAAAATTATAGTTTTCCTTATGGAAAGCATTACGAGAGTAAGTTAAACGGGTGACAGTAATTTGCAATAATATATAAATATTTAATATAATACTCCTTTAGATTAGCTTTCTATATACAATCGTAAATTATTTATTTCTAAAATCATTACCATTGAAGACCGTCGTGGCGCAGAGGCGAAGCGTCTGCCTGCAAACGCGACTGTTTATGGATTCGATTCCCACTTGCAGAATTGATTATTTCGTTTTCATGTTCTGGGAACCAAGCAAGCACGGCAAAAGCAGAGGAGGACGCTGGTTTTTTTGCTGGATAGTGTATATATGTGTCAAACATAATTATTTAACTGAAAAAATGGTTGCCTGTAAAGTGGGTTTTACGGGCGAAAATTTTACGTGACAACGTCTTTTTCTCGGTAGAATATTTATTGATATGAATAATAATTATAGTAGATATAAATTGCACAAATTTTAACTATAGAAAATATATTTTGTTTACTAAAACATTGTACATGTGTCAAGTGATACGCGCGGCGGACCGATCATAGTTCGGTGACAGTTGACACATCGTTACGTTACCATTTTCATATTTGACTCCGAGCCGCACAACCTAATTTAAGACGTTGTCACGTCAATAAAATTGAAACTGCTACAACCCAGGTGCAGCAACGAATTGTTTATATATTATATCATTCGAATTGTCTATATATTTATCGAAGTCCCACTGGAATGTCCACTTAGAAGTACTAGCTGATAAACTCGACTGTGTCGTAGTCGCAAATAAAAAGTAAGGCGAATGACAGGCATGGATAGTGGTCGGTTAATTTATTTTATAAATTTATATTTTTGAATAATAAATATAACTACAAAATGTTAAATCTCGTTTTCCAGAGAATCAAGAAAGTCTATTCAAGGAGCGAGTCTGAATTGATTAATAAGACTTTTCAAAATATCAGACTTCTACACTGCGTAATATTGTGTATGCGTCCACTGTCTTCGTAGCCACACAGTAATGGAAGTCGTCCTTAGCCACATATGTGAGTGTTACAAATTACAATTTTATAAACGTCAATTTTTTATATTTCATACACTTTACGCTTTACACTTGAATTAAAAATTGGCTTGGGGACAAAAATATTTATTGGTAGTCAAACAATCAATGAATATCATAACCGCAGAATTTATTTAATTATATATAACAAAAGCATATACTATATGACATACTTTAATCATCAACGTTGTTCCGCCACTCAACAGAAACAAGTATAAACGGAGTGACTTAGTACTAGCTTCACTTTAGATACCGTGCAATATACGGGATAATGCGTGAAAACTAAGAAAAATATAAAAAAAAAACAAGAATAATATACATCCTTATAAAATATAAAATCGTTATATTTAATTTACATACTTTACTATCCGTACAACAAAAACATAATTTACTTGGTCAGGTTTGTTTCTTTTTGTCAGTGTTGAATATTATAAATACAGTTTGATATTCTTATATTTTTTATATAAATGTTTTTATCTTGTATTTCCTAATTAATATATGAGCAACTAGCAGCTTCGACTCAGCATACGTTTTACGGAGCATTATAATATTTATAAATACGTGTATATTTAAATTAGCATTCATTTTATTTTAAATTGAAGTTTTATAAAACTCCATTTTTGATTATACCATATAGAGCTTGCGATAGAAGATATACATGTTTTGACTAAACTAGCTTTTGTTAATTAATTATCATATACATATATTTGTCTTACATTTATTAGATTTTTTATTATGACATATACATGATCACAATCCGTCATATACCATTATAGTCTGGCTTACGTCATCGAATATTTCAAAACCTGAGAAATGAACACGTTACCTTTTAGTGGGACGCTACGCCGCTGATACTAACCTATCAATTTTACCCTATTTCTCGATATATTACCAAACAATTACGTCTATTATTTTATGAATTATGATAGATTATATAATAATATATATATCCTTGGCCCATCCTTGAAACCTGTTCTAGTTTCTAAGTATATTTAGGGCCTCCCATTTAGGGTTACCTTGTCTTATACAAAATTTTAATAAAACGTACAAGTCCACTTTCATGATACATGCGTTGGTTAAAGAAACCTATTGCAGTACTTTATCTAATCTATATGAAAGGCATATACGTGAGGACTCGGGGATAGTTTTTTAATTTTTTATTTCCATTTTCAACTAGGCGAAGAGTAAAGAGCGTAAAGCTTTTTCATTTTATTAATTACGTAGTGAGAGAGAGCTAATTCAACTGGAATAGAGAAAGAGAACCTCAAAGCAATATTTTTTTAGCTTCACGCTTTAACCTCACAGCAGGGTAGGGATAGGCATTGCTTACAGAATGGTGGATTTCAGCGCCGCGTTATGTAATAAAAAATAACAAATTAATAGTAAAAAAAATAATATATTATTAATTATACATAATTGACAATATATAATTATATTTTTTTATTATTAATAATTTTATATATAAGTTATAGTTAATGTAATGGCAACCCTGGCTTAGGCACATACTAATAATATGTTTAAGCTGTCTGAGCACCGGCTGTATTTACATATTTAAGAACCGTTAAATCAATACTCATGTACAGTAAGAATTTTCAATCTAATTCCGCGTAAAAACTAAATAATTGCTTTTAATATATATATTTGAATATATAAATAAATGGATTATTAATAGCTATTTTTTTTGTATAGAAAGTCAATAAGTAAATCGAGTCTTTACTTAAAATCGATTTTTTAGCTTCTATACGGTTGATCCCTGACATGTGTTATTCTATACAATTGTTATTTATTATATCATCAAGAAAATTACACTTTAATTAAAATTGGTTAAAATATACTAATAATAATAAATAATGTTTCATAAATATAAACTAAATCGATATTCCCAAACCTTTAAATTAAAATCATAACACTCTGTGCCAATTGATATGACTAAGACATTGTTACGCCTAATATAACTTTCTGTGCGCTTGTTTATCATCTTGGTCTTAAAAGGTTTAAATAAATTAATTATTGAATGTGTATATTTCAACAGGTCTATATACACTACATATGTACATACAGCTTTAATATATGATTTTTCATCCAATTTTACTATATGAAATAAAATAAATGCTTTATATTATATGTATCGTAAGATTTTTCCGGTCCTAATCGTAGTTATGAAGAGATAATTGCTATGCACATTCAAGTTATAAAGCAAGGTCGCAGATTTGAATTCGATGAACAATAAGCTATTAGTTGTAGTAAATTAAACGCCCTCGGCCTTCACAGTTTCTAGAAAAAAGACCTGATAGTCGTTTCTAGATTTAAATAAAAGGTCATTAAATATCATTATCATAGTATAATCTATAAAAAAGGAGAAGATTCGTTAAATTTTTCAATTGTACAAAAATTCTCGTGGAACACTGGTAGGATTGGTTAGGTAGTGGGAGGAGCTCGGACAGTGAAGGTGAGCGTTAATGCATTTTAAAGGGGCCCTTTAAACTTACACTTGGGTTGCAAGCTACTCTTCCTACAACACGTTGGGCCCGGCACCCGCACGGTGATTCCATGGAACCTTAAGTTGTTTCTTCTCTCCAACTTGTGAGATGAAACGTTTGTTTGGCTTCATCAATAGCCTAATATGTGTGTTTCAAAACATAGTCGCGTTTAAATAACAACGGTGCACAGTTCACTTAACTAATAATTATATACAGAATATAATTAATACGTACCTAAATGTAATTTTTGTTGTTTTTCTTGAACTCTCACTACTTAAATAATTTTTAGGCGACTTAAAATAATCTCTTTGGCTTTTAAATACGAGTTATACTCTTATTAGGTATATGTATAAATTTGTTCCCGCTTTATACATACATATATCGCACATACTTCATACATACTTTAGTACCTTCAAATAAATCCGTTACGTTTCTCATTAATGGCAGCATTGTTTCCAAAAAAGTTGCACCTTCGGTTTGGCAGTAAACCTTTTTAAACAATTGTACATATGTAAAAAGATGTAGTTTTAGTGTTGCACTGTATGCACTGTGCATAAGGTTCACATAATTTCCCATTTTACCGTAAACAAGTCAAACAACTTGAAAAAATAAAAATAAATATCGTAAGCGATATTTGAATCTCCGCTTCTTGCAAATTATCTAAAAGTCACTAGTTCAAAACGTTTTTATTCTCTTCTAAGGAGTAATATTAATAAAAAATAATGTTTTTTTAAATTGGAACGAACCCATGGAAATACGACCATACAATATCGGAAGTAAAACGATAGACGTTTTATTCATCGCATATAGTCTAGTAAGCAGAGGAAATCACTAGTTTAGACACTACGTTCCCCATTTTTCGTTCCATTTTTAAGACAGTCTAATATGAAGAGAAGAGAGAGAGAGAGATATTTCACTCCCTCGAGTAAGAATTGAACCCAAAACCGTCAAATTTGTTAGATTCATGCTTTGTTCCGCGCAGGTAGCCAGAGGGAATTGCAAAAACCGTGGGAACCTAGTGTTAAGCCATTCTCTGTTTTCCAAAGAGCGAAGTGAACAGAAATGAAAAATTCCATCCTCCCTGAGTGGAAATCGAACCCACTAAAAATATATATACTTATTCATATAACTCGAAGTAGTACGTATATTTCAATTTCTAGTAGCGTTATATATTTGCAAAATTGACACATTACTTGCCGCTATAAAATATTAAATTACTAAATTAGTGTATATGTACATTATCTTTGTAAAATAAGCGTTTTATCGAATAAACAACATTTAAGTATCAAATTTATACTAAACATATTTAAACACACATCTGATGACTTAGGCTTAATATTTAAATACAGTAATAGACTCTTTAAATGTAAAAAATATTGTACTTAAAGAAAACATATATATTTTTTTAATATTTAAATATTTTTTCTATCCTCAGTGGTGATAAATACTTTAAAAATCATAAAAATAATTAAAAGAACAGCATTCTCTCTCGCCATACAATTGTTCTTTGTAATAATCTTTGGTTAGTGGAAAATTGTAAAAATCTCCTTACAGAGATGCTAATAGCCATAAAATTTCAGACAGATCTTGCCTTAATAATAGTTTATCATTAGGTAAGCTGATGCTGAATGCAGCGTGACACTTTTAAAAATATATACAATAAAATTGAACTAACTTCTAAGTAATAATAAATATAAAAAATAATATATACATAGTGACAAGAGTTCTTTATGATTAATATTAATTTTATATACTATGTGTTATCAGTAATATATTAATATATATGATAAGAACCTATAGCATAAGTTACATTTTTTTTTATAATATAGGTGGCAAACGAGCTGACAGATCACCTGATGGTATGTGAATACTGCCGCCCATAGACATTTGCAACACCAGAGGAGCTACAAAATGCGTTGCCGGCCTTTTAAAGGGGAATACGTTCTTTTCTTGAAGGTCTGCAGGTCGTATCTGTCCGGAAATACCGCATGCGGCAACTCATTCCACAATTTTGTGGTGCGGGGCAGAAGATTTCTGTTAAAACGCACAGTAGTACTCTGCCAACTGTCAAGGTGGTAGGGGTGGTAGAGTTGTCGCATAGATCGATGACGGAAAGAGGCGGCAGGGATCAGCTCGAACAGTTCTTTTAAATGGAACTAAATGTCTGTAGTGTAGATTAAATGGAACTTACAACCTCTGACATTTTTTTTAGTTTCATGGCAGGGTAGGCAGAGGGAACTGCAGGAACCATACGAACCTAGTGTTAAGACACTCCGTTACTTAGTCCCTGCTTACTCCGTCCCCGCTTTCCGCCGTTTTCGAGGTATTGTGTGTTGTGTGGAGGAACTCAACGCCACGCTTTGCTTCAGTTGCCAGAGCGAAGAAAATGGAAATAGAAAAATCCATCTTCCCCGACTGGGGATCGAACCCAGAAACTGTCGCGTTACAGACAGACGTTGCGCCTCTGCGCCACGACGACCTCTGACATATTATATAAATAAAATAATGCAAGCTTACATTCTACATAACATATTTAATGAAAACATTTTAGAAAAGTTTCATAATTCAAAGCACAGTACAGTCTAACATGCTATTTCATCGTTAAGTTGACGATAGAGCACTTAAGTAGTGAAATTGACGGCAATTTGTATTAAGCTTATCACAATAGTGAACGTGCTGCGTTGTTGGTTACATAACATTGATTTATAATCCTGTTTGATTATTTCGTCTTAATGTTGCCTGTAATTTTATTATGAAGATCATATTATTATATTAAATTGTTGTACAATTTTTCTTAAGCCACATGTATTTGTCAATATAAGCGTTTTATTGCAGTAATTACTTAATATGTGTGTGTGTGTGTGTGTACACATGTACACATGTATAGTGTAGGGCTCCGTACCTCAAAAGAAAAAATTGGAACACTTTGTAGGTTCGTCCGTTAGACACGATATCTTGTGTAACTATCTATCTGTCTGACTGTGCGTCTCAAGATTGTGGAAAACCCAAAAGAGCAAGCAAAAGCATTTGTTTTTGCTACAGTTAAATTACTACAAGTACTTCTCGTTAACTAATTAGTAAGTAAGAATACGAAAATTACAAATTTTCTGATAGCATATAGAGAACATTCTGTAATAAACAGACACACGATTTGTCCGTATTTTGTTAACATAGTAATAAAATGAAATAATCAAGTCCGCATCCGCCGTGTTTCAGTAAGAATGCCGCTGCGCCACGAATGCATTACATTAAGGTGATGTCTTTATTGTAATACAGTAGACGAACTCTTAACACGGTGCGTTTAGTTTTTAAAAGATTAATAATAACTACTTTCCCCTTTTTATATTGTTCATAGAGTGAACTGAATGAATTGTAGGAACCTAGTGTTTTTTTTTTTTTTATAGTATAGGTGGCAAACGAGCAGACAGATCACCTGATGGTAAGTGAATATTGCCGCCCATGGACATTTGCATCACCAGAGGAGCTACAAAATGTTAATATACTTAGCTACCAGCTTTCCTTCTTTGGAGGCCTTCCGTATTGAGTGAGGGAATTTGACGACGCACTTTACCTAGTTGCCAGAGCGAAGAAAACAGAAACGAAATAATTCATACTTCCCGAATGGGAATTGAACCCACAAGCTGTCACGTTTACAGGCTGTTCCTCTGCGCCACGCAGACGGGACAGCGTCGATCTGTCACAAATAGATTAGGATTAGGAGGATCCCCATTCGATGTTGGGGGGGGAAGTTAGGGTTTTGGTCTTGGTGGGAATCGCTGTAAGTGAGAACAGCATTACCTACAAAATGCCAAGGAACCATCTGCTGTGTTAGTGGCGGAACACCTAGTCAAGCAGAGCCCTAATAAGTCCGAGTCATCCACGTCCCCGCCGTCTCCCCCAGGAACTGCTACAACCGCGCTACCGCGTGACCGCCATCTCGAGTTGTAGCTGAGCAGAGGATGCAGGGCGAAAGGCGAATCTTCTGCGCCTCAAAACAGAACTCGATCACTAGGGAGGAAACCCGAGATAAAACCGAGCACGCCCATGGGCTCAAAGGTGGCAGCCCCACCAATGGGCTAGGGTGTAGTGGGCTAATCATCCGCTTACCCAAAAACCCACACAATGATTAAAGAAACAGAAACAGTGCAAAACCGGACCGACCAAACAACGACGACCTGGCATGAAAATACGGACACGAATTGCTTGCTGGAATGTGCGAACGCTGAGTGAGGATAGCCGACTAGCCCAAGCAGAAGTAGAAATGCAACGTTACAAACTGCAAATACTCGGTCTTAGTGAAGTGCGCAGAAACGGATTCGGAGAACTGAGAACGTCCAGAGGCCTTACATTACTTTACTCCGGGAAGGAAGATGTAGAGGGTGCCCGTGAAAACGGCGTCGGATTCCTCCTCTCTGGTGATGCAAAGAAGAGCCTTCTGGACTGGAAACCGATCTCAGAACGAATCATCACAGCTCGATTTAACAGCAAAGCCCGCAAGATAACCGTCGTTCAGTGCTACGCACCCACTAACTTTCGATTTCGAACGAACGATTTCTACAGTGCACTCAACCTGACACTGGAGAAGATCCGCAAACAGGACATAGTTATCGTCATGGGCGACCTGAATGCAAAGGTTGGTACAGACAACGACGGATGTCAAAGACACATGGGTAGAAACGGGCTGGGAGTCCGGAACGAGAACGGGGAGAGATTCTTGGAGTTCTGTCAAGACAACGATCTTACCATCAGGTAGATTATATATCAGGTAGATTATATAGCAGGTACTCTATTTATCCACGGAGAACACCTTAAATATACCTGGAATTCACCCGATGGAGTCACCAAAAACCAAATAGACCATGTGGCCATCAGTTCAAAATGGCGCTCATCTCTACTTGATGTACGCAACCGCCGTGGTGCAGATATTGACAGCGACCACATCCTACTCGTAGCAGAAATACGGCTCAAAGTAGCTGTGGCGCGAAAGGGCAATGTGACCACCAGGATGGGCAAACGGTTTGAGGTGAGCAAGCTTCGAGATCCTAAAATAGGTGAAGCCTTCAGACTGGAACTCCAAAATCGCTTCTCCACCCTCGCAAGGGATTCCACTTCTGTCAACGCGGAGTGGAACTACATAAAAATGGCCTACACAGAGACCAGCTCTGTCGTTCTTGGATATAAAATATTCACTCGCGAAGACTGGATGTCACAAAATACCTGGGACCTCATCAACCAAAGGCGTGAACTTCACCTCCAACTCCTAGCAACGGACGACGCTGTGGTGCATGAAAACCTGAGGCTCCAATACCGCCTGATACGCAGACGCATATACCGCAGTACACGTCGAGATCGACGAATATGGGCGGAAAGTGTAGCGGATTGTGCCCAACGCGCTGCTGACTCCGGTAATCTCAGGGAGATGTATAAGGCAACAAAAGCCTTAGCCGGAAACCGAAGTCAGAGGAACAAAAAGCCCTTAAAAAACAAGAGAGGCCAGCTACTCGTGACATCGGAGGTCGTGACAGCTTCAACGCTGGCGGGAACACTTTGAGGAAACCTTCCGAGTCCCCAACGATCCCAGTAATAAGTTGCCACCCGCTATCAGCCAACCTGCACAATGCCTCGACATTGACGTGTCTCCGCTTACTGGAGAGGAAGTAAAGGAGGCCATCTTGTCACTTAAGAGTGGCAAAGCTCCAGGAGCTGACCTCATTACGGCAGAAATGCTTAAAGCCGATATCCCTACCGCCGTAAACGCGCTTACACCTCTCATACGCAATATCTGGTCAGCCGAAGAATTGCCCGATGACTGGAACAAAGGCCTTCTCATCTCATCTCTCGACCCCATCCAAAGTGCTCTGCAGGATTATCCTGGATAGGTTGTCGAATGCCGTTGAACCCCTCCTTCGTAAAGAACAGGCTGGCTTGCGACCCAACCGATCGTGCACGGACCAGATCAATACTCTACGTATCATCCTCGAACAGGCATCAGAATGGCAGAGGGAAATATACATAACCTTCGTTGATTTCGAAAAAGCCTTCGACACGCTGAGGTGGAGCAGTATCTGGGACCGTCTGCGGGAAATTGGAGTCCCCGAGAAACTCACTAACCTAATACAGGCCATCTACAAGAATTACTCTTGTAGAGTGACACATGACGGCCTCATTTCGGAGGACATTCAAGTGCGAGCGGGTGTAAGGCAAGGGTGTCTCCTCTCTCCTCTCCTCTTCCTTGTCGTTCTCGATGGCATTATGCGTAAATATACCAGCAATAAGCGCCGCGGCATAGAATGGGGACTTTCCGGCACCTTAGAAGATCTGGATTATGCCGATGACCTATGTCTGCTAAGTGACACACGCGCCGATATGCAAGCCAAACTGGACGACCTACGTGGAGAAGCAACGGAGATGGGGTTAAAAATTAACACCCAGAAGACCCAGGAGATGAGGTGCAGAGCAACTAGCTTTCTACCGCTGCTCATCGGCCCAGAGGTTGTGGAAAGAGTCCACAAGTTTACCTACCTCGGAAGTATCGTGACTGAAGCTGGAGGGACCGAGGAGGACATCGTCTCGAGAATCGCCAAGGGACGAGCAACCTTCGCACAGTTGCGCCCCGTATGGCAATCCCGGAAATTGACTAGGAGAGTTAAGCTCAAAATATTCCGGTCCAATGTTAAAACCGTTTTGCTATACGGGTGTGAGACCTGGAAGGTCACAAAAGACATCTCGCGCCAACTCCAAGTCTTCGTTAACCGTTGTCTTCGCCGCATTCTCGGTATTTACTGGCCCGAGAAAATTTCCAACATACAACTCTGGGAACGCTGCGGCGAAACTCCGATCGACCAGCAAATCAAGCGTCGCAAGTGGGGATGGATTGGCCACACGCTCCGAAGAGATCCAGATCACATCCCTAGGCAAGCCCTAGACTGGAATCTCCAAGGCAAGCGAAAACGTGGCCGCCCTAAACTGAGCTGGCGTCGGACGGTCGCTGCAGAGGTGGCAAACATAGGGAGGACCTGGAGCGAAGTGAAGCGCGATGCTCAAGACCGGACGGGATGGCGACGCACTGTGGATGCCCTCTGCCCCATCTAGGGGACTTAGGACCTTAAGTCAAGTCAAGTCAAGTCCATTCGATGTTATAAATTTATTTATTTTTCCTTCGACCGAGTACAAACAGTTTCGAATAATCGACACTATATATATAACACATTAATTTAAAGTCATTTTGTAGGTTTTATAACTTTAATATTTCGTATTTATTATGTGGTAACTGGACAGTAGAAAAGTTAAGTTAAAAAATGTTGCAAGCTGTTTACCTATAATTTGTAAGTAATATAGCTGAGCTTGAGCGTTACAGGTTCTATGTTAGGATAGGATCCCCATTCGATGTTATAAATTTATTTATTTTTCCTAAATCTTTTTCCTTCGACCGAGTACAAACAGTTTCGAATAATCGACACTATATATATAACACATTAATTTAAAGTCATTTTGTAGGTTTTATAAATTTAATATTTCGTATTTATTATGTGGTAACTGGACAGTAGAAAAGTTAAAATGTTGCAAGCTGTTTACCTATAATTTGTAAGTAATATAGCTGAGGTTGAGCGTTACAGGTTCTATGTTAATATGTAATTTGTAATTAATATTACAGATATCCAATAGGCACGTTGACACAGATAATGTACAAATATTTGTTCGATTTTCATTCGTTGAAGCTTGAAGAGTTTCGTAAATAATAAAATTTATGTTTTTAAATAAACAACGTTAAATTTGAATATATATATATATATCTATATATATATATATATATATATATATATATATATATATATATATATATATATATATATATATATATATATATATATATATATATATATATATATATATATATATATATATATATATATATATATATATATATATATATATGCACGAACCATATGAACCTAATGTTAAGTCAATTCGTTGCTTAGGCCCTGTTTTCTTCCTTCCCGCTTTCCGACTTTTTCGAGGCATTGCATGTTGACTGGCGAAACTCAACGCCGCGCAAAATATACATGAAAAATGAAAATAATTTATTTACCAATATGGAACAATAGTCAGAACTGTCATGCTTACAGTCAGACGCTGAAACCGAACCGACGCCGACATCCCTTCGTCACAATCGCTTTGACGCGATTGTTATCATTCCAAACAAAAAAATTCAAATTCTACACGAAAGATTCACAAACTGATTTCACGAGTAAGTATGTAATATAACTATATCATTACTAGATTTATTGGAAATATAATAATTATAGACTAATCTGTCATTCAAGTAGGGCACAGTATAAGTATAAAAAATAAAAACGTCCATCCGTGACAGATTTTCCTGAGAAACGATACCATCGCACTTTACGCAGCTGTACACGACCGCGCCATACTTGGCAACGTCTTGCCCCTTACTTAGGGTTGCCATGCGTCGTTAAAATAATATTAAAAATGTATTTTTAATAAATTAAAAAAAAAATTACTTATCAAAATTATAGTGTAGCTAAATTTAAGCATTCATTAAGAAAATATACGTGTGTATACTTTGTTTATACAATATGTGTGTTTTATAATTATAAAATATAGTAGGCAGACAGAGAGAGCTACATTCTCCATTTTTCGCCTGAATTCTAGACATTACATGGTAAGTGGCATATTTCAAAGTGACATTTTTTATTTGAAAAGCCAAAAAGCAATATTAATTCTTGCAATATATGCATGCTATGTACCTAGCGATGCTCACAATATACAAATATTACAAGATCTCTCGTTGCAAGTAACTATTTTTTTATCTATCTATGTCTATCGGTAAATTTAATAAAAATATATTAGATTTACTTGTCGTAAAAAATGATTTTACAAAATACATTAAACTCGCCAAAGATAAGACTTCTAAAATTTATCTCAGTTATTTTGGTTTTTTATTATTGAAATTATGTTTAAAATTTAATTATTATGTTTAAAAGTTAAATGGTTAATCTAAAACCAATCCAAAATTAATTTATTTTCTAAATCCATAAATAATATGAATTAGACAAAAATATAGAATCACAGATAGTTATTCTACTTGTTAGCGCTACTTTTAACACTTTCAGAAACGAACTGTAAACTACAAGTGTCAATTAAAGTTCATATCACTTCAACAACCCTAACACTCAGCTATACAACTAATTTTTCACAAATTTAAACCCTATCGTAATGAAGTTAGATCGATTTTAAAGTGTCTGGAATTGGATCCAAGAATGCCAAAACAGTTGGTTTTCGAAAGAGCTCGCACTAGAAATTCCTTTAAGAGTAAAGTCAGGTCGAAGGAGACATTGATAGGCGTGGCAATATCCAATATATATCCAATATATATAATAGGTAGTTAGTGACACAAAGTATTCGCTTAGGAAGAAGTATTAAAAATCATTACTAAGTTAGTTAAGAGTGTAAACGTACTAAGTAGAAAAATATAGCCTTAGTCTTCAAACATCTCCACAATATGTAAAAAGAAATAGAAATAGCACTCTAATAGAATACTACACGGCCCCTCGTTTTCTGATCATAATGGGACAGTCTAATAGCTGGGACTGGGAAACTGCTTTGCATGCCTATCTTAGCATGCCCACCCCAAACTCGTGCAGTGGTGGTGGAATGTATTATGTACAATGTCATAAGACTAACTTCTTCTTAAGAATCTACGTTTTAATAATACATTACGCTCGTTATACAAGGTGTGATGAACAAGTAATGATAATAAGTATGAAATAAAAATTTATAATTAAAATAAAAAATTATATTATTTTCAACGTCGTCTCCTAACAAGTGAAATCAAGTGAAAGTGTTTCCCTTTATTTAAAAGGGTGATTCCCTTAGAAAAAATCTTTGTCTTGACCTTCCTAAAATGCCCCTTCTGCGGCTATCACCTTACTATCGTCCTCAAATTTGGTATATAAGAAGTCATTTAAAAACAATGTAGTCTTAGATCATAAAAACTATAAAAACAATGATATTTTGTTAATTTGGGGCTTTTTTCCTGCAGACATAAGGCATAAAAAGTCCATATTAAAGAGCTGTACTATGAAATATTTTTATTAATTAATTTATGTCATTAACTACAATTACGTAAAATCTCTGTCCGAATACACTCGACACATATAGCCTTCATATATTTGGATGTTTTTCTACTAAACTCTAACCACTTCTGGCTTTTAACAATATCATATCTAGGTGTCTTTATCTTGGTATCACTTAAGATCCTTCCTTAGGAAATATCTGAATATTTCACACAAATTACATAAAAGTGAGCATGTAACGTTATCCGACAGCCTATTTACTGGGCCTTGGGCTCAGTTGTTGCAACTATCACTGACATCTATCTCGACGTGTGTAGGTAATACGAATACATACGGCACGGTTTGTATTGAAAATCCATACTCCCATTTGGAATTTATATACTATTCAAATAATACTATAATGACTAAATTATTTATATTTATATATTATTTTTTATATTTTGTTTATTTTATTAAATTATTCGTTCATTCATTTACTTTATCGTACAAAAATATATATGATTATAGTAATTATATAATATACTATATGTATATTATACATTTCAACAATTCACCAAAGGTTAGGTATAAAGAGAGGTTATGTAACACTGATATAATATTTTTACATCACAATAGTTTTAATGTAAATTTAATTAATATTACTTGTTTACTACAAACTTATTGCAAATGATTTAAGAGTTAAATCTAAATAAATGACGTATAATTATAAAACACTTTCATTTAATTAAGGACCGTAGTGGCGCAGAGGCGCAGCGTCAGCCTGTAAACGCGACGGTTTGTGGGTTCGATTCTCTCTCGGGGTGGATAGATTATTTCATTTCAAACTTCGCTCTTGTAACTTGGCAAAGCGAAGCGTTGATTACCGCCACTTTCAGGCAATGCCTAAAAAAAAGACGAAAAACACTAAACGAAGTGTCCTAACACTAGATTCCTATAGCTTCTGTGGTTCTCTCTGCCTATCCTGCGAAAAGCGGGGTAATGCGTGAAAATATAGTATTTAAATATTGTGATAATAACAATAGGCTTATTAAAATGTTTCCATCATTTATTATTAATAAATATGTATAGCGAATTTTATTGACCCAGATAAGATAGTATTGACGTCAACTTCGTAAAGGTTAATAATCAATATTTTTTGTTATATTAATAAATTTGTATAAATAATCAGTCTTAAACACGACCTTTCCATTATATTCATAAAAAGATTTAGATGATGCAAGAAATGGATGGATCTCTAAATCGTATGAGAAGTAAACTTTTTTGTTTCGATTTAACATTTTATTCTATATTATCTATCCAGGTATGTGTGAGATATATCTGGATAGACAGATAAGAGTGTAGTGTCAAAACACTCCATATTAGGTTTTACGAGACCTTTAGACCATGCAAGGTGAATGGCACATTTATTGTATTACGATCCACAAAGCAAAAGACAATCACATTTTTATATAAATAACAACATAAACTAGAGCACAGTATACACGATTGCGTTATGATAATGCAGACACAGCATGCTTTTATAATGTAATTAGCGTGTAAATAACCATCGTAAGATAAAAAACCTTAAAAAAAGAATAGAATTTCTCTTCAAAGAGTCTTAATTTACAAGAAATATCAAAAAAATTGATATTAGGCATATAGCAACATAAAGTGATCACTTTATGTGAGAACAGTGTAAAATAAATACAATATTTAAACACGTAGGTACATTACGAATACTTTTATCTACACACTTTCAAAAGCAATATCGATCAGCTGATGGAACGGGTACATTGATAAGGCTTGAACAATCTTTACACAATATGCTGTAAATAACGTAAATATTACGTTTTTATTTTGTATGTTTTTGTATAAAGGTGTATCCATTTATTTATTTTTATACGCCTTCCAAACATTTTGCTTGGCGGCATTTTGTTTGAGTAGTATGAAGAAACAGGTTAAAAAAATTGATCATAACAAGCTTATTTAATAATTCTTAAAAACTTTTCAATAAGTTTTTGACTTATATCATACCACTTTAGAGAAAATAATGTTTATTGTCTCTAAAATAGTTTTATGTAACACTACTTAACTTTACTAAATTGAAATATTTGTCTAAGAATTAGTATTATGTCATAGTATTCATCAGCATGATATACGCTTGCGGTAAATCTGACCGCGGGTACATTAAAACGATAACGGTATAATAGAGCCTATATATACACCTTTTACTTCAAAATGGGCCAATATATGGGACGCAATATCTAGAAAAAACAATACTAAGTAATTAATTCATTCTTTAATCATATCATAACATAACAAAATTCAAGGCAAAGGCAAAGGCAGAGGGAATCATAGGATCCGTGGAAATATCATGTAAATAAACTATATTTAGTGATAAAATAATTTATTTTAATAAGGATTATTAGGGTTAGTAAAATAAACGCGTTTAAAAGGAGTTAATTTAAAAATCTTGATTTTTAAATAAAAAAATGGTTGTTGTGCCTCACTCGACAAAGATAGGTATAGTGTGTCGCGGACTTTTTTTAGATATTTGTAAGATCTACAATTAATTAAAACATTTTATGGTTCTATCTTTTGTACTTTAGGCAGCGTACGTAAAATAAGTAACTTTTTTTGTTGATTTTTACAGCTTCCTCCCGAAAAATCCAAATATGTTACGGAACCTTATTTTTTCCAAAAATGAGGTTCCGTAACATATTTGATTCCGTAACAAATAAAGCCCATGTTACTCGTGGATAACGTAGCTTAAAAATGGTGAAAAAAATTTTAAAATCGGTCCAGTAGTTTTTGAGCCTATTCATTACTACCAAACAAATTTTACCTCTTTATAATATTAGTATAGACTAGTATATATAAAAATTCTATGTTTAATAGTAGTTTATTAATGTCAATCTAACAGTGATTCTAAAACAAACACAATTTATCTTTCTTTGTACTGGTGGCATTAATTTGAATCATCGACACGTTATCAAGTTATCAGAAGGTTATCGACGCAATTTGTCGCCTTATCACTTATCAGTTGATAGCAAACATGATTACTTTGTCCACCATATAAATGTTTGTTATAATAAAATACTATTAGTCTAAAATTATATCACTAAAATATTATTTTTTTAAGATAACGCCAAACCAAGACTGTTGTTGATAATTGATATGCGTCATAAATAAAAGTTGGAATAAAAATGTTAAGAAACTAAGATCCAAACATACAAGTTCTTTTTCCTAATACCGCCCAATATCACTTTTTGACCTTATGTTGATGAAAACGTTATTAAAATTATTAAATCCTTATTTGTATACAGTACTACTAGGTTTTTACAATCACCTTCGTACGATAGGTCATGGAAATAAACAGAATTTTCTATTTATATTAGTAGTTTCCGAGATTAACCCATTTCAGCAAGCAATCCCTTCGCGACGGTTTCTGGGTTCGATTCCCACTCGAGGAAGATGGATTTTTCTATTTCCATTTTCTTCGCTCTGGCAACTAGTCAAAGCGCGACGTTGCGTTCCGCCACTCAACACGCAATGTCTCGGAAAAGGCGGAAAGCGGGGACTAAGCAACGGAGTGTCTTAACACTAGGTTTGTATGGTTCCTGCAGTTCCCTCTGTCTACCCTGCCATATGCGGGATAAAGCGTGAAGCTAAAATAAAAAAAATCTCTTTAAAAAATGTTTAAAGGAAACGTAAAACGATTTGAATAAAGTGCAATTTGTCCTAGTTGGACTATTGGATTTTGTATAAACATTCATGCTTTAGTATCTTTTCTATCCTTTGTATGTAGTAATACTTTAAAAGATCTGAATTAACACTCTTTGAAAGTTTATGTTAGCATATTAATAAACAGACAAACATAACTTTCATCTTAATATATATTATATATAGGTTAAGCGAAAGCTTTTACTTACTTTATATACAGAAAAAACATTAAAATTTTTATATTACACAATATTTTGTTAAGTAAATGTTACGATTGTTTTGTTTCCTTATTTTAAAGAGAAAGTGATAATAAAAGATATTCGATATCATCAAATTGATAATTTTATATGTATTATATAAACCGGATGCTGTACGAAATCAGATCAAATTTAAATTTAACCAAGTTACATACAATTACTTACACAATGCCCACATTTGTTTAAATTTTAATATCAAGCAATATTTATATAAATGGTTTTTTTGTGATATGATTAGTATTATAGTTATTTCCTTTGACAATTTTATCTTTAATCTTCTTAATCACTATCGACTGTGTTTAACTCACAATTAATCTAAGTATATGCACATTATAGTAATACTTAAGCTAATTAAAACTAAGTAACACAACGGTTGGTTGAATACTTAACAGTAACTACTGGTTCGTAATAAAAAAATGTGTATATGAAAGTTCCTTAATTCTTCTCCTTCATTTTTTTTATTTAAGTTTACAAAAAGTTTTATTAAGGCTACAAACAACTTGAATTGTCTCAAAGCCAAGGTAATAAATAAATACCTATTTAAACCAGAAAATTACTCTATATGGTTTACCTTATACGTGTAAGCCATAAAAATCCCCAAAGTGATGTCATATACCGCAATACACAGTATACCTACACAGCATATAAAAGGCATTGCAGATACTGCAAAGGTAAGGTTGTATATAGGTCGAGGTCGATCAGCCGAGCCCTTTTGCGGCCCATTTACGCTGTTATAGCAATATGCGTCCATATGTAAGTATTATAGCCTATTAGAACCTTGTTACAATCGGAGTATGAAAGGTTATATATTTATGTAGGACTAGGATTTGAAGGAGTTGACAACAAATGGACGCAAGCTTTGATGGTTAAAGATTTATGAGGAAAAATCGTTTAACAATGGACATTGGCACGGTTTAATGATATATATATATATATATATATATATATATATATATATATATATATATATATATATATATATATATATATATATATATATATATATATATATATATATATATATATATATATATATATATATATATATATATATATATATATATATATATATATATATATATATATATATATATATATATATATATATATATATATATATATATATATATATATATATATATATAGGGCCGATATAGTCGATAGGGCCCGCATTCGGGATGCGGGAGATTTCTGTAACGCATGCCATAGGGCCCGCAAAGTGTTTATAGTCTTTAATGGTCGTCAGGGCCCGCATACGGGGTGCGGGTGATTCCTATAATGCATGCGATAAGGTCGTTATTCTGAATGTGGATATCACCCGCACACGTTTAATCGACCGAGTTATCGACCAGTGGATTTCATTGGTTGTTAGCTCGCATGCGGGTACTCCGCGCATTCGGGCTAACTACCGACTTATCAACCAATGAAAATGCGCCCTCAGCATGTTATATGCTTGCGGTAAATCTGACCGTGGGTACATTAAAACGATAACGGTATAATAGAGCCTCTATATACACCTTTTACTTCAAAATGGGCCAATATATGGGACGCAATATCTAGAAAAAACAATACTAAGTAATTAATTCATTCTTTAATCATATCATAACATAACAAAATTCAAGGCAGAGGCAAAGGCAGAGGGAATCATAGGATCCGTGGAAATATCATGTAAATAAACTATATTTAGTGATAAAATAATTTATTTTAATAAGGATTATTAGGGTTAGTAAAATAAACGCGTTTAAAAGGAGTTAATTTAAAAATCTTGATTTTTAAATAAAAAAAGTTGTTGTGCCTCACTCGACAAAGATAGGTATAGTGTGTCGCGGACTTTTTTTAGATATTTGTAAGATCTACAATTAATTAAAACATTATATGGTTCTATCTTTTGTACTTTAGACAGCGTACGCAAAATAAGTAACTTTTCTTGTTGATTTTTACAGCTTCCTCCCGAAAAACCCAAATATGTTACGGAACCTTATTTTTTTCCAAAATGAGGTTCCGTAACATATTTGATTCCGTAACAAATAAAGCCCATGTTACTCGTGGATAACGTAGCTTAAAAATGGTGAAAAAAATTTTAAAATCGGTCCAGTTGTTTTTGAGCCTATTCATTACTACCAAACAAATTTTACCTCTTTATAATATTAGTATAGACTAGTATATATAAAAATTCTATGTTTAATAGTAGTTTATTAATGTCAATCTAACAGTGATTCTAAAACAAACACAATTTATCTTTCTTTGTACTGGTGGCATTAATTTGAATCATCGACACGTTATCAAGTTATCGGAAGGTTATCGACGCAATTTGTCGCCTTATCACTTATCAGTTGATAGCAAACATGATTACTTTGTCCACCATATAAATGTTTGTTATAATAAAATACTATTAGTCTAAAATTATATCATTAAAATATTATTTTTTTAAGATAACGCTAAACCAAGACTGGTGTTGATAATTGATATGCGTCAAAAATAAAAATTGGAATAAAAATCAAGAATCTCTGTGTTTTGAAACTAAGATCGAAACATCATTATCTATACAAGTTCTTCTTCCTAATACCGCCCAATATCACTTTTTGACCTTACGCTGAAGAAAGCGACCTTATTTTTATACATTACTACTAGGCTTTTACAATCAGCTTCGTACGAGAGGTCATTGAAAGAAACAAAATTTTCTATTTGTATTAGTAATTCCTGAGATTAATCCATTTCAACAAAGAAATCTCTTTAAAAAATGCTGAAAGAAAACGTAAAACCATTTGAACAAAGCGGGATTTGAACCTGTGCCTCTTGGAAACCGTCTAATTTGGACTATTGGATTTTGTTATAAACATACATCCTTTCGTATCCTTAATATGGATTAACACTTTAAAATGTCTGAATTAATACTCTTTGAAGGTTTATGTTAGCACATTAATTTGCTAAGAAAAATATTACTTTTGATGGAGCACAACTTTATAATAAGTTACCTATTTCTATAAAAAATGTAAGCTCAGTTAACGAATTTAAGTCTCAACTCTCAAAATATATACTCGAGAATACCCATTTCTACTGTAATTAGTATAAAAAAACACAAATTACAATATTTGTATTTCGTTGACTGGGCTTGAATGTAAGGCGATGTGAATTGTTACATTTATAACACTGTTCTCATGTAAGTTTTAAAACATAATAAAAACATTGTACATGTGTCAAGTGATACGCGCGGCGGACCGATCATAGTTCGGTGACAGTTGACACATCGTTACGTTACCTTTTGACGTGACAACGTCTTAACCCTTAATTTGGTGATGTATGCCCCAATATACATCAACTTTAAAAAATATTTTATATTAGATAATACATAAATAACGTAAAATTATACTTTTATACACTGCAACATAAACAACTTTTAGTAGAAAATATAAAACAGACATCTGGAATCACTAGTTTTTACATTAGTTAACGAAAATGGGGTGCCGGCCGCCGTCAGCTGTTCTCTCCAAGGTATTTATATAATTTTGTTGATTATTACCCAGTTTGGGAAAAGTTTCACGACTGAATCCTATGCTTGATATCATTATTATATAATTTGTCTAATAAGTTTGCAGTTCTAACTTCTTACATTGATATTATTTTGAATATTAACATGATGTATGCTGTGACATACATTGCCAAGTTTGTAAAAAAAATACTCCTATTTAATTTGTATGTCAGGGCATACATTGCTAGGTAGTTTTGCTTTGCTTAGTTTCTATATTAGCATTTTCTTTCCATGTCTGCAGCAAAAGCTTGAAACTCGTGGTGATAGAATTCTAGCACTTGTCCCTGCTCAAAATGCGACCTCTGATTATAGTGAACATTCCGATATTGAAGACGAAATACGTGTGCACACTCTGCACCTGAGGGTGCAGAGTGTGTTGGTATTGGTAGTTCTTTAGAAAGACTTAATCTTCTAGATGATGAAGACCCCACCAGCGAAAATATTCGCCTTACACCAGTTTTCCAAAATGTTTATTCAAGCCCATCTCTAGAACTGAATTGTAGTCAAGTACCAGTACTGAGTGATATTCCTTCCTTTCCCACAACGCCTGCAACCCCTGCTGCTTCTGCAACTGCTACACTAATTGCACCTAATGGACCCCCTGGTTTGGTAACCCCTAGCATGTGTACGAATGCCTCCTTGACATCACGTATTTTCATAAAAACCAGATCACAACGTCCCACTGCTCATGTTGCTAAACGACCTAGGCGAATGCAAAAATTTACTCTTAGTTATAATTGGAAAAAAGCTGTGTTTCGACATATGGCTTCTATAGAAGAGGAATCGGAACCTGTCGGGAATGTCACAGTCCTAACGCCCCTGGAGTATTTCTACAAGTTTTCTTCCCCAGATATTTTGACAGATATTGTCGAACAAACAAATACGTATGCAATATCTCAAATCTTGCTTTCAAGACAAGGAGATGGTATATCGGCATATATGCGCAACTTCTTGATATCTGTATAAATAACGCATGGCTTCTTCACAGAAGAGATTCCAAGACAAAGTCAATTGCTTTCAAGGACTTTAGATTCGAATTGTACGAAGGTCTAAAAAAATACCAGCGTTCTGAGGGTAGTAACAAAGGCACCAAAAAAGAAAACCGCAAGCAAGTCCAGTCGAAACGTCACGATTTGACAACGTCGGTCATTTTATGACAATGACCACACAAGGAAGATGTCGATTATGTTCAAAACTTACAGTCGTACAATGTATGAAGTGCCAAGTCCGCCTTTGTTTCGTAACTGGCAAAAATTCCCGTAATTGTCAACTAGATTATCATGTGCCTACGTAATTTCTATGTATTTTTTTATAAAAATAAATAATAAATATAATAGTTGATTTTTTTACATACGTAGTCAGTACTTACCTAATTGGCAATGTATGCACTTGCATACAACACATTTACGATTTGTATTCTTGAGTAGTTGACGGTGTATGTTGTGGCATACATGAGTTTTCAGGCAAACTAAGCTTTTCAGATTTTTTTTCAAATTTTTCTATAGTCGTTTTATATGTATAAATAATATTTCTGATGACAAAATTCAGGTTTTATAACATTTTATACTTTGCCAAATTAAGGGTTAAATTAGGTTGTGCGGCTCGGAGTCAAATATGAAAATGGTAACGTAACGATGTGTCAACTGTCACCGAACTATGATCGGTCCGCCGCGCGTATCACTTGACACATGTACAATGTTTTAGTAAACAAAATATATTTTCTATAGTTAAAATTTGTGCAATTTATACTATAATTATTATTCATATCAATAAATATTATACCGAGAAAAAGACGTTGTCACGTAAAATTTTCGCCCGTAAAACTCACTTTACAGGCAACCATTTTTTCATATGTGACTCCGAGCCGCAACCTAATTTAAGACGTTGTCACGTCAAAAACACACAAACATAACTTTCATCTTAATATATAGATTATATATAGGTTAAGCGAAAGCTTTTACTTACTTTATATACAGAAAAAAAATTGAGCAAGTGCGAGTTGAACTCGCGTGGAAAGGGTTCCGTACACAATATAGTGAAATATTTCCCCTGAAAACGTTTTTTCCCAAAAAAAATTTTTTATCGAATTTACCATTTTATTTTCAATTTATGAAATCCTTATAGGTTTTCCTGTAATCTACAAGTCTAAACTATATTCAGTAATTTTTTCAATTTTTTTGGCCCAGTAATGTCAGAGATTATGGGGGGGGGGGAATGGTCAATTTTCGGCTTTTTTCATGAATATCATCGAAACTACTTATTTAAAAAAAATTAAAAGTAATATATACGAGATCCTGATAACAAGCCATTTCATTTGATATATGGCTCAGTAAGGTTCGCAAATGTTATTTTTTTAATTACCTAAATTTATCCCCCGAAAATTACCCTTATTTAAAAAATATTTTTTTCGTTACACATCTGTGTTCGGGTCAGGGCATTACACCATCCTGCCAAATTTCACCTGATTCGGTCTAGTAGATTCAGAGAAAATTGGCTGTGACAGACGGACGGACAGGAACACGAGATATTCTATAAGGGTTCCTTTTTTTATTTTTGTACGGAACCCTAAAAAACATTAAAATTGTATATTACATAATATTTTGTTAAGTAAATGTTACGTTTGTTTTGTTTTCTTATTTTAAAGAGAAAGTGATAATAAAAGATATTCGATATCAAGAAATTGATAATTTTATATGTATTATATAAACCGGATGCTGTACGAAAGCAGATCAGATATTTAACACAATTGTTTAGAGTGTGCATTTTAATACCAAGCAATATTTGTATAAATGGCTTTTTGTGATATGATTAGTATTAGCTTCACGATTTATCCCGCAAACGGCAGGGTAGGCAGAGGGAACTGCAGGAACCATATCAATCTCCGTTGCTTAATCTCTGCTTTCTCCGTCCCCGCTTTCCGCCTTTTTAGAGGCATTGCGTGTTGAGTGGCGGAACTCAACGCCGCGCTTTACCTAGTTTCTAGAGGGAAGAAAAGGAAAAATAAAAAATCCATCTTCGCCGAGTGGGGATCGAACCCACGAACCCACAAACCGTCGCGTTTACAGGCAGACGCTTACGTCTCTGCGCCACGACGGATATTTGTAGTTATTTCCTTTGACAATTTTATCTATAATTTTCTTTATCACCATCGACTGTGCTTAACTCACAATTAATCTAAGTATATGCACATTATAGTATAAAACTTAAGATAACTAACAACTAAGTTACACAGCGTTTGGTTGAACAATCAAGCCAGTAGCTACTTTTTCGTAATAAAAAAAATATATATAGGAAAGTTCCTTTATTTTTCTCTTTCTTCTCCTTATAAATGGCCTTTCAAGCGTGCCAGTTAAGTTATTCGATTCGCCAATATTACTTTGAATGGAGAATGGAGAAACAAAGAAGAATACCTATATGGCAAAATATCATAAGTATTATATAACACACTAGAAGGATCCTTTTTATTACCGCTTTAATTGTCTTAAATCCAAGGTAATAAATAATTACTTGTTAAAACAAGAAAATTACTCTCTACAATTTACCTTATACGTATAAGCCATAAAAATCCCCAAAGTGATGTCATATACCGCAATACACAGTATACCTACACAGCATATAAAAGGCATTGCAGATACTGCAAAGGTAAGGTTGTATATAGGTCGAGGTCGATCAGCCGAGCCCTTTTGCGGCCCATTTACGCTGTTATAGCAATATGCGTCCATATGTAAGTATTATAGCCTATTTGAACCTTGTTACAGTTAGTTAGTTGAGTTAGGACTAAGAGGAAAAATCGTTTAATAATGGACATTGGCACGGTTTAAGGAAATATATATATATATATATATATATATATATATATATATATATATATATATATATATATATATATATATATATATATATATATATATATATATATATATATATATATATATATATATATATATATATATATATATATATATATATATATATATGATTTTTCAAATTAAATTAACATACTTTTCTATAACGTCAACGAAATATTAGAAATTCGTTCAAATGAACACTTAGTTTTGAATTAGAAACCGGATGTATTTAGTTGCATGAAATAATATATTATGCATCCGTTGTGAAAATAAAAAATGTACTCGTATATCATACATATGGAATTAGAAAGTGATTATGTTGATAGTTTAAATAGATTTTTTTATAAATATACTCAAACTTAGTACTGTACCACCATGGTAAAGCGAAACAGTACAGCCTTTGAATCCCGCCTAAGATGAAAATTATTTTATTACTAATAAAAATGATATAAATGGAGAATGGAGAAGAATTAATGGGGAACAAGTTATCTGGATGGTACACAAAAACATGTGATATGAAAAAAAATTGCTCAAGCCATTGTTACGTCATAGGATAATATCTAGCTGGCATTACAAAATTCGATATTAAATTCCGTTAGTTAATGACATACCGCTTGTCTGGAATTCAGGCGGAAAAGAAACACAAGTGTCTCGCAAAATCAACAGGAATAAGTTACTTTGAAAATTTCCCTAAAGTTTAGAATAAAAACACGAACATAAAAATAGACATACAACAAAACATTGCAAAAAGTAACAAAATGTGAAATGGCGACCAGTCTTACACTTTAGGTGATCTCTTCCAGGCAACCTAATAGAGAAATAAAAAGATCTTATTAGAGCGAGGCGTGGCGAATAATATGATAGTGACCAAAATACCTTCTCCTCTTCTTGAAAATGGTCTTCTTTTTATTTTTATATATTTTTAAACATACACATAGTGTGTAGGGATTTAACTTGCGTCTCATATACAGGCTTAAGCTACTTAGTATGTGTAATAGAACGCCTCACCGTGCCTTGCATATGACATACATGCCTTACACAATATTGAAAGATCACCCACTGTTTGTTTACAAAGTGGCAAGTTCATCTTGCGTAATAAATAAATTTTATTAGACCTTCACAACAATGAGTATCATCAGTGCAGGTGTTTCGCTTATCCGTAGTCATTTATCACGTTTTAACCATTTAGTAAGCTTTTCTACGATTATTTTAACGATTTTAAGGAAATAATTAATCATATATGTATATTTTTTAGTTTAAGTACAATAGAGCAGAGAGAACCTAGAGCCATGCCACTCCGCTCTCCTTTGAAAAAACTGTTTATGGTCATTACATAATTCCACTCCAGTACGGTTCATTCCAGTACGTCCTCAATCGGGAGGCTATCTTTTGATCTATACAATTTTTATACACATTTCTACTTCTATACGAGGTATATAAAATTATCAATTAAAAGTTAACACAAGAATAAATTTTAACAGTTGATATATAAATCTAGCATAGAGGGCTGTTTCTTTAAGTTTAGGAGTTGAAGGTGAAAAGCACTTAAAATATTTATTTTCTCCACTCATTGCCGAAGGTATACAGAGAAAAGCCAGTGACATATATATTTTGGTCAACCGAAGATATTACGGCGGTCACCATACATTGTGATATTGGCGAAGTGAATTGTGTTCAACTGGCACGCACGAGACGTCAAAAGTCAAAAGAGAAGAAAATAAACCAATATGTATTTAAACATTTATTAATTTTATTATAAGTATAAAACGATATTTCTTAGGAATTCATAATTTGTAGTTCGGTGAGAATAATTTAATTCACTAAACTTTGAGTACTCTAAAGAACATACCGTTTGTATACAACGTCACTGGTTCGAATCCAGCTATGGTCCAATTTTTCTATGATTTAATTTAATATATGTGATTATAGCATTGCATTCTTTCTATATATATTCAATAATTTTCTCGAAGGGTCTTAACTATAGAAAACAATGGAATAAATCATATTATGTCGATACTTTTTAATATTTATTTTTGCTGTAGATATTCAAAAAAACAATAGAAACAATAAGTAATTTAAAAAATATATATCGATATACATATATATGATCATCAGTTTTATTATATGATATCGTTATAATTAATTATTAACAAATTAAAACTCCATTACAAACGTATTAAGGTACAAATTGTCTTATAGGACTTAGTATTGATTACTATAAATATAAATTAATGGCACAGCTAATTGTTATTCTATTAGTGCTGTTCTCAACAACTATGAATATGTTCTAGCCTATTTATATTGTATTATAATTAAACCTTTAGTCATAGCAATTAGATGAAAATGTATTTATAGATGGTGCTACATAGTTTGAATCAAGTCAAATCAAGTTAGTCTGATAAAGTTTAATGTTAATACCACTAATTATGTCATTTTCATATTTAAAAAAAAAGCAGATCTAAATCCCGGTGTGTTTTTATGTTTTCTTTAAGTATTCTTCCCATTTTTAGTCTGGATTAACATTTTTTTAGTTTCACGCTTTATCCCGCACATAGCAGGGTAGTATTTCCGCCTTTTTTCGAGGTATTGCGTTTTAAGTAACGGAACTCAACGCCGCGCTTTATACTTGTATTCTTTGTATTGTACAAATTTTATTAAATATTTATAATGTAAATACTTACTACGTATTAATGTTTTTTTCTGTGGCTTCGATACCGTGGATAAATAGTTTTATTCGACTTTTTAAGTCCTTGTCTGCCTTTCAACTAAGCGTACCTACTCCACTTTGCTCGTCCTCCTCTCCTCCTCCATCATCGTGGACAATATATTGTCTCACATTTCCTGCTTCACTACGCCCAGCCATCGTTTTTTCGGGCGTCCAGATGGTCTAACTCCGGGGACAGACTATCTTAAATAGAACTAGAATTTATATAGAATGCAAATGGACTTATCAACACTCAAAGAATTTTTTAATTTCAAACAAAAACGAAAGAGAGAATTCTCGAGATAAATGCTTTTGACCAAATATTTATATTTTATGATTTCTCCATTAAAAAAAATATTAGAACTACAAAATAAAGACTTCAATTTTAACTTAAACTTTCATCAAATAAAAAAATATAACTGTCTTAAATTACCAAAACCCTGTTTCAACTGAACTATGAAATTCGAATAAAATCATTATTTATATTTTTTTATTTAAAACCCATACATTTAGTACAGTTAAAAGTTTATAAAGTAATGTTGACTAAGTATTACTAATATTGGTCTCTTCTTAGGTTTCAAGTAACCCAATCAGAATTGCGTAAAGGCAAGTAATAAGACACGGACTTTGACAATCTATTTATTGCGAAAACCTTAACGAATTAACATTCCAACTATGAACTAATATAATATAAATATTTATTTTATTCCTTAACAATAATTAAAATAGGAATCTTCGAAATATACAAAATACATGTTTTAAGGCATTCTTCATATCACAATATCGGTTTTTGGAGTGTGTTTTTGATCCGTAGACTTTCTATATAAAGACAGTATTATTTTGATCTTGATTTGGAGCTTTTGCTTCTAAAATACAAGTTTTCCATTCCATTGTTATACATAAATGTCTAATATGGATAAATTAACTTACTATATCAAGTTTAACGGCAACGTCCCTGGCACTGTTCTAAAATAACTTAAAGTACACTTTAACCGCAACAACAATTAATCTCATAATTGTATAAAATTACATTTAATTAATTTGACTATACGTTATATTATGCATAAATTGAGAGCAAATTTATCTAAATACGTCTTTTTATAAAATTCTATGGAATTTAATTAATGCTAGGTAATTGTATAAAATACATATATATGTATATAAACTTTTACAGCTTTTTCCAATGACGCTTTCAAACTACACATATTAATTAATTCAATAATTATATTTAATAAAAATTCAATTTAAATTAAAAAAATCTTCGAATTAGCATATTTAAAAATAATAATAAAGACGTATTTACATAAATAACATTTTATATACATAAACATATAAATGTATATAGCATTATAAAAAAGTATAGACAGACGTAAACATACATATATCTAAAATTGTGCTGAAAAATAATTATTTCAATAAGGCACATGCTATTGACACTAAGATAATATTATCTATTATTAAAATGAATTCATTTAAGTACATTATGAAGCGTAATATATCTACAATTATATATAATACAACACTATATGTTTCAATGTGTCATATTTTGGAGGATTATTATCAAAAATATTTTAAAATTTTCAGCTTTTAAGAAAAAAACCAATAGAAAGCTGTATAAAACGTTACTATTACGTAAAACGTACAGTTACAAAAAATAGACAAACGTTTTGACTAGTAAAAATTGATTAATAAAAAGGTTGCTTTCACGCTTTATACCGCTCGTAGCAGGGTGGTCAGAGGGAACCGTAGAAACCGTAGATACCTAGTGTTAAGACACTCCGTTTTTTGCTTTAGTGCGAGAGCAACGAACAAGGAAAGAAATAATTCATCCTCCCCGTGTGGGAATTGAACCCACAACCTATAAACATAGGCAGACGCTGCGTCTCGACAGTCCCTAAGACTACTATAGCTTATACATAAAAATATAAATGTTCTACAAACACTTATTCTTTGTAAATATAGGTTTATATGCTTTAAAATAGCTTTGGCTATTAAAATGTAGCGGGCTTTGATAATAATCCTTTCATACATTTAAATAATGCTAAAACTCATGTACTTATTTCGTTGATAATTTATTATGAACAAAAATTTAAAAAAATGCATAATTTGTATTGTATCTAAAATATGTATAGAACTATGTTTTGTAAATAAAATATGACATATAATATTTTATAATAATAATCTATGTAAAACGTACTGTTGCACTTGTAGTTTTGTTTTGATGGAAATATTTTTTTAATTTTAAGTATATGGATGTGAAAGTATTTTTTAAATAAATAAATTAGTTCTACGAGCCGGCAGTTAGTTAATTGCAATCGAAAATATCAGTGAAGAGCTACCGTATGCTATTTTTGCATGTAAAAGTTATTAATTTAATTTTGATCTTCATCTATAGTTTAATACTAAAACATATAAAGAGCTGAACATACCCTATAATGCTCCAAAAGCAGTGCACAGTTATTTCATAAAACGTAAATAAATATCTTAAAATAAATTCAGTCGAATATTAAGAATGACTTTTCAAGAAACGATACGAAGATAAACGAAATGCGATAAGGGAAACCGAGGTAGAGTTTCTAGATATCGATATTTCACAAAAAAAAAAAACTCTTTCCATAAAGCTTCCCATAGACATTATAGCTACGTGTGAATCAATTAAACTACGCGAGAGTGCCGCAAAAACCATAATTTCAACAAATATCGAACAATAGGAAGAAATTGTACTCACATGTGTCGCTTTCCACGAGATAAGTAATCATTAGATGCATTGTTTGAAAAAAATGTGACAATTTTCTAACTAAGCTATTTGAATCAAAACTACTCAAAAAGTAATAAAATTGATGTAGAATTATAAAACGGTACTCATGCTGTCGGATTCGTTTCCAATTTATCCAAACCAGCCACGTTATAACACATTCTATTTGAAAATATAAATCGTTATCGCTCCACAGTATCGTGAATCAATTAGACGTGGGCTCAATACCCGTTTAAATTCATCCAATTACGCGTTGTAATGCAAAAACGGTTCACTCGTCATACTGACGTTACACATAACTCGCGATTTGAACTGACGTCACACTATGCATCCGTTATGTTAGCACTAAGCGGCTCCGGCCTCTTGCTTTTGTTGGATAATCGACTCCCACTGTGCTATAAGACGCGTTGAACTTGGCGCTAGGAACTCCTGACCTGGAGCTAGATCACATAATTCGGCCAACGATTTGGCTGGCTTCAAACTTCCCAAGGAATCGTGGCCAGAACTATTTCTAGGCGATGGCGATCTAAGATCGTCATTCAAAGCCTCATACAATTCGCCTATAGATTTAGTAGCTTTCAATTTGCCGGGTAAAGGTATATCTTCCTCGTCTGACTCTGAGGTTGTCTCCGTATCACTCAGTTCTATGTCGAAGGGTTTTTGCTTCTTGCGCATCTTCTTCAACTCGTGTTCTCTATCTTTCATCTCTTGCAATTCTTTCTGTATTTTCTCTTCAACAGGTACATACCCTTTACGTACCGGTTTGCCTTCAGGTGTACGATTTATGACCGCTGGGGCGATAATTGGTTCGATTTTAGGTGTAAATACAATAGGTTGCTGTGTAATTGCAGGTGGAGTGGTAGCTCCAGGCGATGTCACAGGCAGTTTTCCTTTATTTGCTATGAACCTTTGCATAATTCCTTTTGTACCATTTTGTGGCGTGAATCGCCTTGTATAGCCATTAGTATTTAATAAAGTTGGCGTAGGAGGAGGCGAAGGTGCGATAGGACCTAGTAAATGTGACGTAGACACCGCCCTATTCAATGTTTTTGGCCTTTCAGCGTTTCCGTTGACGTGGCCATTTTGTTTTGTCACATCAATAGTGGACTCTGAAAAAAGCCTATTAATTCTGAAGTGGCCCTCCTTGAATTCGCGTTCTCGTTCTGTCACCTCGATGATTTCTCTTTGGATTCTGGACAAAGGGTCCTCCTTCAGCATTGACTGTAAAAATAAAAACAGTGGTTAGACATTTCATTTAAGATTAAAATTGTTCGGTTAACATATATTGTATAATTTTGAGGTGATCGACAAGAACGTATATCTTAATTTGTCATCATGAGTACGGTACGAGTTAGGCCACGCTCAAACTTACATAGATATCTGCATATTTACCACACCAAATGTGTGCATAACCTTTTGAAACTTCATCTAAGTAGGTTAGACTTACTTATCAATGCATCTATTTTCTACCTAGATATAAAATTTCATAATCTATTTATAAAACAAAAAGCAATAAAACTCTACACAGCTTACTATCAGAATAAAAGTAACATCGCAAAACTCGTCTGTAACCTAGTTAAGTAACTAGCAAGCAACGAGTATGTAATATTTTTAAGGCTACATTTCAAGTCTGGGTCTTTATCGACGCTATACTTGTTCGTATTGACCTTACAGTGTGACACAAATACGAGAACACGTCTAGTTGCTTATAGGGGTTTTTATTATGAAACTTTTTAGACTGTTATTAAGTACTTAATTAATATAATATCGTTGATAAGAGAATTTGAAATAAAGCCTTTGAGGTAATTCTAGAACCTTAAAGGGATGGATATATCTTAAACATCACGTAATATAGCTTATATACAATTAGAGAAGTAATAAAATTGTATGAAAGATTTTATAAACATTACTATACGTTTCTGTATACCACAGCTAAGTATAAATAAACAGATGATAATCGTAAAAAGCCTAGTAGTTAATATCCCTTATGTAATTTATAGGCAACTCTGATTGATATCCGAAAATTGAACAGCTTATTTAGAACGTGTTTATTTCAAGACGCATGTTACTATGTAGTAATCACCGATAATTTAAATTCGACATTTTAATTAATTTACACAATTATAAAAACGTTAATCAACATTTAAATTAATTAGTATTAAAAAAGACCTCGAAAAACTCATAAAATGCTAACAATTAAACAGTAATGATGCACTTGTATATAAAATTATAAATTTTCATAATTCTTGCTATTTTTTTATTTTCTTTACTGCTTTATCTGTTTCTGGCTACAGATAATAAAATAACGTCAAACGCATCAGCTCCGGCATATCTCTTTCGCCTCATCGATTGTCAACAATCTCTTCATACATGTCCTTTGGGAGGTCTTCACGTTTATTATGTGAACTTCCTCCAGTATCACAAACACTGTTCTCAAGGTAACCAAAGGTCTTTCCATACTTCTCTTACACATACTCTTGCGTCATAGAAATTTATATAATCATTTAACATCATCATAAAATTTTACATTTGTTCTAGAAAATTATTAATAATTAAGAATCATTTAATCGATACGGCATTTTAATTTCGAGTCATCATTTTTTTATAACTTTAATATCTCATTTACTTGATAATTGCGCTGTTGTTTGTAGACTTTTATCTTTGTACGGCTTAGAAATCTAAAGAATTATTATCAACTTTAAGCAAGTATAGAAATTGACCGATAAAAGGCTGATAGAGTTTCTTGGCACTGGTTTTCTTTGTCTAAATTGCTATATATGGCATAAAACGTTAAGTTAAAAAATCTTATTTTGAAAATAACCCGACGCAATTGTAATTTGGTAATAAAAAACCTAAATTATTTTTTGAATCTTAATCAAAACTTGTGTATCGTATTTATTTCAACCAAATATATTCTTTAATTTTAATCGGATAATCGGATAAAATTGAAAAATGGAGTTCGAATACCAAAATATATGTATATATGGTATTCGAACTACATTTTTCAAACCCATGTCTCGATCAGTTTACAGTTATCCCGTAATCACAGAAATAGTTACCATTGTAAACTGAGGTGCTTTTCATCTGTCAATACAAGTATTCAATAATTGGTGAAAAAATTAAAATCTGTGCACAATATTAATTCTAATCTTGTCTTCTAAACTAAGACATACCTTATTAATACCAAACACTTATAATTTATGTATTACATTTTAAAATCCTTATGTTACATTGGCTTGATTAAAATAATATAAAGCTTATATGTATGTATGATAAGGAAAATTACATATTAGGAGTTAATATATAGTAGATATTGAAATATCGTTTATCAAGTATTAGATCAATTGTGAAGCGTGAAGCTAAAGAATTAGGGCAGGCAGAGGGAACTGCAGTCGCACTCGTGGTAGGTTCAGGGTAGGCAGAGGGAACTGCAGGGACCTAGTGTTAAGACACTCCGTTGCTTTGTCCCTGCTTTCTACGTACCCGCTTTCCGCCGTTTTCGAGGCATTGCGTGTTGAGTGGCGGAACTCAACGCCGCGCTTTGCCTAGTTTACCAGAGCGAAGAAAATGGAAATAGAAAAATCCATCTTCCTCGACTTCTTGATTCTATTTATCTATTTAAGATTACTTTAATGATTATAGTACCTATCTACAAATATATAAATATGGCGGATCTACAACATGTTATTATTAATTTAAAAAGTAATCCAATTATTAAGTAAATTATTAACTTAAGTTGTAAAACAATATTTTGTTATTTTTTTTTACTTTTTTGACGTGGGTCTCACTTCTATTAGAAAAATATATATATAAACATTGTACATAGCGAGATTTGATCCTACAAGTCTTGGAGACCGTCCAAGTGCTTATCGCTAAACTATACGTTCTCTGAGATGAGATTTTTTATATGGAAAATAATGTTTTATGTGTACAGCTTTTATATGCAAATAATTGTTTTTAGTAACTAAAGGAGATGTAAGTATCTAAAGGAGACGCAGTAGTGATATGACACTAAATTTTTTCAATTCGATGCAACTCGAGATGCGTTTACTTACATTCATATATAGGTACATAATATTATATATTTTTACGTACATTAGTTCAAAGCAAGATTAGATTATCCTTATCAATTCACGAATTTTGAACAAGCATTTTCTTATCATAAAAATATAACCTTGTTGGCATATCCTTTTAGGTGCGCTAAAAAAGCTGCAGTCGGTTTCTAGTTCGATCTTTTTTTACACTATGAGTATTTAAATTATGTGCTTAATAAAGTCAAGAATAATAGGTACATTATTAAGAAATTTAATTGCCAGTTAGAAACATTAAACGTTCCTTAAATTGATTAAGTGTTTGGATAGCACTGTTTTAGTGCTATTTTTCTTTATTTAGCATTTCAAGGTTTCAACTAATCGTAAAAAGTTTTTATTACGAATTTATATGGATATTATATAGTATTTTTTTATGTCCATTTTTCATCCATTACATATACGGGATAAAGGCTTTGAGCTTATATTTTCAATAATTATGTCAATTAAGCAACAATAATTAAAATATAACTAATACGCGGGTATTGAATCTGTCACAATGTGTTGTAGTCAGTCTCCACTGCGTCATTATGGAGTCATACATACATACTATCAGAATTAAAAAAAACAAGTATTTCTACCTCCTTTCTTGTGCAATACATTTTTTTTCTACAGATTGCTGTTGTATGATTATAATATGTATATTAATATACAAGATACTGTTACGTATATATGAATACGATAATACTTGGAATAATGTTAAGTAGTCTTGATAAGTGAAATGGAAACAATCGATAGTCACGTTATTACTTATTAGCGTTAGTTACGAGAGATAAGACAAGACAATGTCCACTCAATTTTATAGCTCAATAAATAAAAGAAATACCGAAGATATAATATCGTGTTATCAGACACACAACGGTAATGGCTAATCTCGATCACAAGTCGAGGTCATAAAAAAAAAGCTTTCTAACCGGCATACATTCCGAAACTCGCACAATTATTTGCCGTATGAAAGTAATTAAATCCGACACGAGCTAGCTAGTGACCATAAGAACGATGACCTACGAACTCAATTGTGGTATACTTAAAAAAATTACATTAATCGTGTATATACTTACTTCGCCCATATTATAAGCTTGTTACAATCCGATAAAACGAAAAGTCCACGATTACACACACATCACGAGTCACGACTTTTGCCACGGCTGTATACCAATTGAAGTTTGAAGAATAATGTAAGCAACGCGTCAAGAACCGCTCGCGGGCTAATGTCCTCTGCTACGTTTTATTAATTGGCGCGAAAGAGATAGTGTTACCTGTTGTGCTGCCATATCTGTTGTACCGTGTTACCCTAATATTTTTTTAAGTATAAATGTTTTTAAAATAAATAAAAGAACATTATTGTAAATCAATTACTCTACATCTTTAGGTTTTGAGTTTCACTATTCTTCATATAGTATTTCAAATTTGGGTAAACCTACAAATAACAGAGTGTCTTGGCACTAAGATCTTTTTCTATATGCTTTGTTCTGCAGAAAAAAAATAGTGAAAATTTATTGCCTATCTTTAATACATTTGTATATATATAAATAAATAAATATAAATATATATATATATATATATATATATATATATATATATATATATATATATATATATATATATATATATATATATATATATATATATATATATATATATATATATATATATATATATATATATATATATATATGAATGTATTTATAGCATAAAAACCAATAAGATGAATTCAAATAATAATATATATATATATATATATATATATATATATATATATATATATATATATATATATATATATATATATATATATATATATATATATATATATATATATATATATATATATATATATATATACATACATTTTAATAATTTTCAACAATATAGGGTAAAATGTGAACAGTGGCAACACAATTTACCTATAACAAAGTTTTTACCTGACACTGCTTTACCGACGATAAGTTCGTGGCACTGTTTTACCGACGTTATTTGAAACTCGAGCGCGGAATTACGCGCCGGTGAGTTTGGAAGGGAAAAGGGCTGTTTCGGGAAGCTAAATTAAACCAGGTGAGACGAAACAAAATAGAAGTAAATTTTGGAATGGTCTTAAAATTTTATTGGATAAAAAACAAAACTTTGAATACCAAAACGTATCAATATATGAATCTGCGTACTTTGATTAGGTAAGTACAGGGTATTTTAGGGACGTAGTCATTCAATAATACTATAAATAGTTATTATTAGGACGTTGTTTAAATAAAAGTTTTATTGAGGTATAAATAAGTTTATGAATCAATAAAATGAGCGTGATTCATCAGAACTAAGTGTTTTTACATTATGTAACTATGCTAGTAAATATTTTCCTATAAGAACTCAATGTTAAATAATATAGGACTTTGTACATTATTAAATGATAAATACTTAATACTTACAAAGTACATTTTTAACATGATTTATATACACAATAAAATATTTTACAGAATAGAAAAATGGAAGATTTTTTTTTTATTTTGATTCATTTTCTATACAAATAAATAAATAAACTAATGCTTAAAGTGTTTTTTTAGTTAAATTCCTATCACTAATGACTAGTATTTCACTTCAGATTGCCGACAATTTAGATTTATTTAGCTATAACTTATAGATTTGGGCATTAATATTTTCAATGATGGTTTGTAGGTAACATCCATATGGCTAGCTCTTAAATGGCGGGAAAGATCACTCATGCGGAAAAATCGTCTAGGGCAGTGCTGACAAATATATGGTGTATGATTAGTGTGTTGTTTTAATAGATGGAATTCTAACATGGTTGCTGTTGGAAAAGTTTTTACGCAGTCACCTATAGAACATTTAAATTTCCCAGTATTTTCATGCTTAAACATCATGTGATGGGCAAGACTTCTCTTAACAGCAAAAGCCTGCATTACAAATTCCACATATATATGGCTTTTCACCTGTATGTTTACGCATATGCACTTCTAAATCTGAGAATGTCTTTAAGCATACAGAGCATTGACCAGATTTTTCTGAATGGATTCGACGAATGTGTGTTTGTAAATTGCCTTTCATAGCAAATGCCATGCCGCAGAAACTGCAGACATTTTGTTTTTCATTAGTATGAAGACCTATATGAACATTTAGAGCAGTTCGAGATTTAACTGATTTATTACATAAATGACATGTATATTTTCTCTCATCACTGTGTACACTTTGATGCTTCTTAACAAGGTTTTTATGAGCAAATTTTTTATTACATATTGGGCAAGGATATGGTTTTTCACCAGTATGAACTTTTTGGTGTCTATTTCTAGAAGCAACCTGACGGAATCTTTTGGAGCAATATAAGCAAACATATGGTCTTTCATCTGTATGTACCCTCATATGCGTTATGATATCATTTTTTCTAAAAAAACTACTGCCACATGTTTCACAAGTAAATTTTCGCTCTCTAGTTGAGTGATATGTTTCATTGTGCCTTTTAAGGGAACCTTTTGTAGGATATTTTGAACCACACAAGTTACACACAAAAGGCTTTTCTCCAGTATGGGTTCTCATATGAATCTCCATAGCAGAAGGACTGGAAGCCATATGCCCACAGATAACACATTGTATTGGGCCTATTTTTCCTCTTTTCATTTTCTTACGGCGACATTTACGCCGACCTATCTCACAGTCTTTAGGATCAGTCTTGTCACTAGAGTCTATTTCAATATTATTGAAATGGTCAACTTTTTGGCAGTCTGTATTTTTTTCAATTTCATTAGTAATATTATTATCGGCATTACTGTGTACCACAGAGTTTTCACTTTTATCTTTAAAGTACTCTTTAGAACAGCCATCCAATAGGAAACTGTTTGTAAAACTATCATTCTGGTTATCACATTCGTCTAGCTCATGTTTAATATCTTCTTCTTTGATACTTAGATCGATGTCTGTTTGGAGGTCTGAATACAATTCTATGGGAGCGCTTAAACACCTGAGTGCCTTATCTGACGCTTCGCACTTCTGTACAAACTGGTAGGACAGAGACAACTCGTTTGCACAGCTATCGCACATCATGTTAGGCAATCCGTCGTCTTCTGAGACCATTATGTTGACTAATCGCATAAGTTTCGCACTATACTGTATATTATCCGGTTCATGCTCAAAAACAGATATAGTGCCGGATTTATCGAGACAAATTCTACAAATTAGCGACTCCATTTATGTGATATATCTCTCAGTAAAAATATCCTATAGTTTAATTACTAAAAACGTATAATTTTGTATATTTGCAATGATAAACAAACATCGTTAATGTAGATTGATGGCTAGCATTGAATTTTCACAATATTGGTGTCTGACAGCTTTAAATATACATGACAGTCAGAAAAATGTCAAAGGTTAAGAAGCATTTGTAAGTTTAATTATGTTACTGTAGTTTTTGTATTCATTTGTTATTTATGAGATAAAACGTAATAATTTGAATATTAAACACCACAAAGTAAATGTTTTAAAATATCCAAAATTAATTTTATTTAATATTTTTTTGCCCAAGGAATAAATCGATATTATTTTAAAAAAATGACGTTAATAAATTATCTGTATCTTTTCATTTACATTTATGTCAATATCTGATGCAGGGGGGTGAAACTCCCATACAAAATAAGTTTCAAAGGAAACCAGCGCCAACTCTCGCCCAGGACATAAGAAAGTTTGATATTTTTTACGTATGATGCCACTAGATGGCATTAACAGGTAGGATAAATTATAAAATTAAAATTATTTCATTATTTTTTATTTTCTTTACTAATAATTTTATTTTCATTTTTAATGTTATTTTATTTTTCATATTTTAAATAAAATTAGTTTATTTATTTTAATGGCAACATTCTATAACTACTAAAGTATGGCAGCATACTTAACGTTTTTAAAAATTTGTGCTCGCTATTGTGTTCTGGATGTTACTGAAATTTTCTTGGTGTTTATTTTGATAATTTAATATCACGTTACCTTTTACTGGACTCTGATACTTGTTTTGACAATCTACCTTAGGAAGATACTCGAATCTTTGATTTCTTACCTCTACGGATTAACTTGTTATTTCCTTTGCAGTAATGATGGTAAGTGTGACCAACAGGTTTTTTTAATTATATCGTTAACGATAATTAGCCGAAATATGTATTTGTGTAAAACATTTATTCATTTTCATTTAAAAGTGAGGATAATATATAATGGAGATACTAAATGTAACTTCTTAGTAATCTAACATACACATCGTATATGTTTATTTACTATACTCGTATATAAATTTGAGTTCGCCCATATTAATAAAAATGTTTAAAAAGATTGATTGACACTAAAATCCATTGACACTAAAATCAAAACTGTAAATATTCTAAGAAACCTATAAACATCTATATTAAATTTCACTTTATAATACTCATTTTTTTTTAGTTAGTTAACATAATATATATTTTTTATTGATAAATTATTGTTGTCAAATTATTTTTATAATTGTGTAAGGCTTTAAATATTGATTTTTTATTATTTCAGAACACGACACTTCCCAACGAATGTCAGAAAACTGCTGAATTCTTTTATCTCTGATAAATTGTTTGATTTGCTTAATGGTCATTCTTATAAAGGCATTATCATGTTGATTAAATTGATTAATAATATTGACATTAAATTAATTACTCATAGTTGGTGTAAATGTGTAAATAGTCTTAAGTGGCAAATAAACAACCTTTAATATGAATGACCTCTTCAAAGTATAAGCATATGAATTTTGTAAAAAAGAAATAAAAATTAAACTGTAATAGTCAAGTGTTTTATTTTAAAATATACTTTAAAAATATATAGTAATTTAAAAATATACCTAATATTTTAAAAATATATAAAATTCCAGATATTCTAAACTGCCACCTAGTGAAATTTTTTAGTACTAATAACGCCCTCTCTCGCCCAGGACAAAAAGGTTTGTATTGAAAAATATCGAGAGTTGCGCATCTATACCAGTATTAGTGTATCATCTATGATCTGATGTCTGGAAATCAAAAGATTGTAGTTGTATTTATTTACAAAATATTTATATTTATGAGGAAAATATCCAATAAATGTTTAGAAAAATGTTCAATATTTTACAATATTATTAAAAGAGCATAGAACAATAGTGTAATAAATAATAATATGAATAAAAGTTCTTGCCGGTTATGCATTGAAAATTCTGGTGTAAGTTTCAATATATAGTACTAATGACGGAATACAAATAAATAAAAAAATTGCATATTGTTGCAGTGACATAAATATTGAAGAAAGCGATGATTTACCGTCATATATTTGTAACTTGTGTGTATCTGAACTTAATAAGTGTTATAATTTTATTTCAAAATGTGTAGAATCTGATAAAAAATTGCGCTCAACCCAACCTATTTACTTTAGAATAGAATGTGATACAAAAATTGAAATAAAGAGAGAAACTGACTTAACACATAACTCAGGCATTGATGATGTTATTGGGACTACATATGAATCACCTATTGAAGAAATTAAACAAGAGTTTGATAATAAAGTAAAAACTGTGAAAAAGAAAAAGGTTAAACTATATAAGAAATCAAAAGACTCTAATATATCCAAATGTACTGTGTGCGGGAGAATTTGTCCAAATGCTTCAACACTTTTAATACATATGAGATGTCACACTAATGAAAGGCCATATGCTTGCTTGTCTTGTGATAAAACATATAAAGACAGTGGTAGCCTCAAAAGGCATACTGAACGCACTCATTTAAAAGATAAAAGAAAACGTAATTTTATTTGTGAAAACTGTGGGAAAGGTTTCTTTTCTAAAAATGAAGTTAAAATTCATATGCGAGTCCATACAGGAGAAACACCTTATCCTTGTGCATACTGTCCTGCAAGATTTACTCAAATAAGTGCTCTACAAAGGCATCAATTCCGACACACCGGTGAAAGAACACATACATGCCTGACTTGCCATAAAAAATTTTGTACTAAAGATGAACTCAAATCTCACTCTGCAGTTCATTCATCAATTAAAAAATTCTTATGTCCAATATGCAATGCTCTTTTTAAATATAGAAATAACTTAAGAAAACATGTAAGAAGCCATTCAGAAGGCAACAAGTTTATTTGTAATTATTGTGGTCGTAATTTTAGTATGAAAGGTAATTTGAAGTTACATATAGAGAGGTTGCATTCTTCAAAATCTGGCTACTGTAATATATGTTTGAAAAATGTATCAAATATGGAAGCCCATATGTGGAAACACACTGGTGAAAGGCCTTTAAAATGTGAATTATGTTCCAGTAGTTTCTCTGATCAAAACTCATTGGCTCGACATACTAATTTCAGGCATACACAACCAGATAGATATATGTGTACTTTTGATGGATGTACACTTAAGTTTCCATCTCGGCCAATGTTAGATTTTCATGTGGCAAAATTGCATAGTACAGTGAAACCATTTCAATGTGATAAGTGCTCTAGGGGGTTCTATAGAAAAAGTGATTTAGTTAGACATAAAACAGGCACACACAAAGATAGACTTACAGATTAACCCGGCAATTTATCGCTTAAACATTACATAATGTTAAATTATTTTAAAAAAGTACTATTTTCCTAATATTGTATTTATAAATAAGCTATCTTTTTTATTACTCTTGGTCTATATGACTAACAAAATGATAAATATTTAAAAAAAGTCCCCTTTAGTAAGTTTATTAAAAGACCATTGTGATATAGTGGAATAGTGTACAACTGGAAATTTGATGTACCCATAATAGTTAGATTTATTTGGAAAAAATCTATTTTCACATTAGCTATCTGAATACAATGCATGGAATAAGGCATGAAGCCATAAAAATATATATTATACTTGTGTAAAATCTTTATATTCTCATGAGATTACTTTTAAACCTAGACTTGTATGTTTTGTGTTAAAGTATTATAATAACTCATTGCAATTGAATCAATAATTTTATACTGTATAAATTATTGCTACTTATAAAGTTATACTTATCATCTGGTATAAGAAATGCAAATATTTAAATATTTTTAATAAACATATTTCTAAGGCTAAACTAGTCAATGAATAAAACATTAACAACTGTCGATCTATATATATATTTATTTCCAGTACTGTGTATCAGTACACTAGGTATCACAGAAAATAAGTGAAACAGCAAGAAAATCATAGTCAATAATAGAAAAAGATATAAAATAAAGACAAATGTAAGAAATAAAACAATTTGTTTAGTGAATGGTTATTTCATTTCACTTAATATGCTTAATACATAATTATGTCAACACAAATTTCATTAAAAATAAAAATAAACATACATCGGTATTGTATCATGGTACACTTAAAATTCTTTAAAAAAATTGCACAATCAAAAAATTTTTGATCCAGTCAAAGATTTCATAATATTATATAATATAAATATTTTAAAACGAAATAAAATAATCATAAATGGAAATGAATTCGCTAACATTATAAATTATGCAGTCAGTCAACAATTTACCTATATTTCTAACTCACGAGTATCGACCGTAATGGCGGCCGAATCGTAACAGATAATAAATGTCAACAAACACTCCACAGACAACAAGTATAATCTACATTAAAACCTCCAGCTAATATTTAGGCCGACTTGTGCCCATTATAAGCTCTGCTATATTACCCAGTGTATCTAAATTTAAATTAAAACCTAGCCCTAGCTTTACGACTAATGACTATAATGAAAAAAAAAAATACTTAGCACCAAAGAAATTAGGACACAGGCAATTGTACAATTAGCTAAAGAATCTCTTAGGATATTTATAATTCACATAAAAAGTGAATTATCTCAATGTAAACTAAAATGTATGAACATTTTTCGTCTCCATATATTTCTATGTTCGACAGAGGCGGATAGAGTCGATGTCAATGTTTCTCATTAGTCTACAGCTTATTGACTATTTTCACAAATGTGCTTTCTTACATTAAATGAATATATTATATATAACTTACTATAAAATTATTAAAATAAATAATAATTAATAAAAAATAACATCCATACATATTATTAACTAACAATACATTATAGTGTGATAATAAACAACCAGCAAATATGCAGTTTTCATCATTTTTGTTTAAAATTTAATTTACAAAATAACTCCACAATCAAGCAAGTCATTGTGCACTCTGCCATCTTAATATATTATTGCCATATTAAAAACGTCATAATTACACCAAAGAAAATAAAATAATATGTGTACTTCGTCAATGTAAAACAATTTGAATATGATAAATCTTGTCAATATATCAATTAGATATCCTATCTAATTTCAATGGTTGATCAACCATATCACATGGGATTTGTAAACACTTTCACTTTTACACTTAACAAGTCACTTTGTCTTTACAGTAGTAGTGGGTTTGATGCCCTGACAACTGCTAGTCCTAATTGTGTCATGGAAATATTATATATAATTTATATTAAATGACACTCTTTTCTTGTCCAACTATTAAATCTTCTATATATACCATTTGAGAAATGGTACAAATATACCATACATTTTGTATGTCTAATCAATAGTTTGTTCAGTCATTTATATATCATTTCTGGTACAATCACCGACAGATGGCGGGAGTGAGACACATATTGGGACTCTTCTATTTTATATAAATATTGAAGGAAACAACTCTAGTTGATAGCCTGCTCAGTCATTTGCATGCACAGTGCGTCCAGGCTGGAGTAGTCGTCTGCGGAGGGGGGAGGAGGGGGTCGGGGGAGGCAGTGCGCAGGGGGGAAAGGGGGGTAGGAGTGGGACTTGCCGCGAGGAGGTGGCGCCCAACGGCGGGGGCGCGGGCACGGGGGGGCGCGCCATCTGGTGGAAGAGAGAGAATTAATCAATATTTGATATACAAATTATTATGAAGAAAATATATAATTACAAATTGACAACTAAGTTAAGTACACATATAGACTGATGACTAACTGAATAACATATCCTAAATTGTCTCAGAATAATAGTATGAACATACATTAATAATTTTGTCCTTTTTACAAACGAAATTAATAAAATGTTGCCAATTTATTTTTATCTAGCTGTAATTTGTTATTTAAAATACTTTTAATACTCTTCCATACCTCACTTAAACAAAATTCATGTTTAAATTACTTATTTCAACTAGCAAAGCACAAGCATTGCCTTTTACTATGAACTACAATATTCCGTAAAATAAACTATACTATTAATATATATTCTTCTTACAATCAAATAGAACACAAAACTCACCTATGTTTGAGCCGTCTGTGCGGTGCGTCTCCCACTAAGTGGAAGAACTGTCGAGGAGGCAAACGGTGACGGAGTCTCCGCAGAGCTGACTGCAGCTCGGGACTGCTGAACGACTCGTGGTGGAGGGCCTGGAATATATTGTAGGGCCATATGATTATATTAGCTTTTTTTTAATTTTGATCTACTTTAAAATAGATATTGTTTTTGTTATTGCTGTTGCTAAATTGTTATGTATTTATATTTTATTTTTAATTTTACGCTTTATGCCTCTCATAGCAGGGTAGGCAGAGGGAACTGTAGCAACCGTGGAAACCTAGTGGGAACAGAATTCAACCCCGCGCTTTGCCTAGTTTCCCAATCCATCCTCCCCAAATGAGAATTGAACCCACCAACCGAGTTGCGTTAACGGTCGTCGGTCGATATCGAGGGTCTTCTTATGTATCCATATTTTAAATAAATTTAATTATATTGTAAACGCCTTAATATTATTAAGGAACGAAACTATGCTAGGTTTTTCAAAAATCTTCGCCTCGAAAAATACGAAAGCGAGGGACTAAGCAACGGAGTGTTCACTAGGACACTAGGTTTATATGATTCCTGCGGTTCCCTCTGTCTACCCTGCCACGTGCGGGATAAAGCGTGAAGCTAAAATAATTAAGTATCAATAAATAAATAAAAGCAATACCTTTTCAATAAGCCAACAATGTAACGACATAGGGTCTACCGGCTCGGGCTCGCCGTCGACGGCCGCGCTGGCGCCCGCGCCGTTGCTATTGCTCAGGCATTTTGACGCTGGAATCATTTAAATTAAATTATTAATATTTTTAATATATATTAAGTTTGGTTGTAGATTAATGATATTTATTTGTGGCATAGAACCAACATTTTTATGACTCTTATGTGGTAACACTAGTTAAGGATAGAAAAATTATTTATAAAACGATACTTTGAACGCAGCGGAATTTGAATCCGCGTCTGTTAGAAAGCGTTCACATATTATTAACCGTTTAACAATCGTAGTACAGTAAACCAATAGATGTAACTTTCTATTTTCATTATGAAAAATGGCCTTTTAACATCGAAACTGGCTTTTCGCTACATATAGTAGTATACTTAGTAAATTTTTAGTAGTTATTTATAAACAAAAAAAGAAAGACAAATTACCCAGTTATTTCTAAAAAACTAACAAATCTCACGTACCCAGCTCCAAAGCCTCAACAATGACTCCAGGCAAGTCGGAAACCGGCGGCATCGGTGCCAAAAGCGCTGCACGCACTCGCTCCAGCGCTCGCAAAACAGGACCGCCCGCCGCCAGTTCAGAGCGAGCGCTTTCAAGCGCTGCATTGCGATCGTTCAGCTTTTTGATGGAGAGTAGGATTTTGTGACGAGCGCCTTTTGTTACACCTAGTAATGGAAATGATTAAGATGAAGGAAATTACTTTAAAATTGATAAATTAGTCATAAAAAAGTAAACATGATGGTCTATCGTGATACAGAGGCATAGTGTCTGCCTTTAAACGCGACGATTTGTGGGTTCGATTCCCACTCGGGGAAGATAGATTTCATTTCCATTTTCTTCGGTCTGGCAACTAGGCAAATCGCGGCGTTGAGTTCCGTCTCTCAACACACAATGAATCAAAACAGCGGAAAGCGAGGAATGGAGCGTCTTAACACTAGATTCCCACGGTTCCTGCGGTTCCATCTGCCTATATTGCTATAAGCGGAATAAAGCGTGAAGCTAAAAATAAAGAAAAAAGTAAAAATACACGTGAATATGGAGGCCGCCAGTGTGGTAGTAGACTGTAGATGCGACATAGTAGGTTCAATACCTACTCAGGGGAATTAATTATTTTAATTTTACCGTGAAAGCACAAGCATAGACGTAAAATGAAATAAATCAACATAAAAACTCACCCAATTTCTCCAAATACTTCTCATCCATCGCCATCATCTGCTCGTACGTGACGTTAGTGAACAGCCACACATACTTGTGTAGACGTAGACTCTTCAACCACTGAGCCACTGTGGACATTCCTGGGTGTTCCGTATAATTATTACACCTAAGATCGTCCAACCGAGTTTCACTGCCTGTAGTCCCGTACATTATACTTATCGGTCGTAATTGACTTAAACTGTGTTCACTTGACAGAGAAAAACTCCTAGGTTTCTGGACAAACGCTTCATCACTCAAATTCTCCGCGGACGAAGACATTTGCATAAAATTTGAAGACGGAGGCGTTAAACTGTTCGATCTTTGCGACTTAGGCTGTGCCACGGCCGCGTCTAAATTAAGCATTTCGTCCATACTGAGGTCGACGTCGCGTCCGTTTTTTGAGAAGGACTCTTGCAATATGTCCGTATAAGACGAGTGGTCAGAGTCTAAAATTCCTCGAAATTCGACATTTTTGCCGATTGTCCGCCTAAATGTGTTATTGTTCGCCCAAATATTAGTGTCGGGCAGAAGGCACGGGTCTATCCTTTGTTGCCACACGGACTCCGTGTTGCGATTGCCAGATATATGATTTTCTAGATAGCGTAGCCATTGCGTTAGTGTTCTGTAAAAATATATACCTGGTTATAAAGTACACCAAACATAAATTATATTTTGTTGCCATATAACTATTAAGTGTCGTCGACCGTCGTGGCGCAGAGGCGCAACGTCTCCCTATAACGCGACGGTTTCTGGGTTCGATCCCCAGTCGGAGAGGATGGATTTTTTTATTTCCATTTTCTTCGCTCTGGCAAACTAGGCGCGGCGTTGAGTTCCGCCACTCAACACGCAAAGCCTCGAAAACGGCAGAAAGCGGGGACACAGAAAGCAGGGACTAAACAACGGAGTGTCTTAACACTAGGTTCCCACGGTCCCCGCAGTTCCCTCTGCCTACCCTGCCATGTGCGGGATGAAACGTGACGCTAAAAAACAAAAATAAAAGTATTAAATCATTTTTACAATTTTCAGCACTCATATTTTAATGTAAGATGTTAAATGGAATCCTAGAGAAATAATGCTATAATTTCTTCTATTATATATGAATTTAATAACATTTATATTATTTTAATATTAGTTATTGTGAGTTTATTGCTTACTAGATCAATTTTTCCGTAAAATATCAGAACAAACTGAAGCTTTGGTTGAATTCACACCTTGGGATAATTTGGTCATATCCTAAGTCAAAACTCACCTCTGATCGTGCATACCAAGAGCTGGATGTACCAAAAGGTAGGACAGTAGCTGTCTACACAGATCCGGTGCTATAGTCCGCCGTGGAGCGTCCACGCATCGCTGTACCAGCGCCGGTGCTGCTGTCACGTATACGTTTTTTGCACGTTCGTTGTCTGTACGTAGGAGGGGGAGCAGCGTAAGGAGTTGGCGGAGACGTTCGCCATCTGAAAGTGATATTTACTAACTAAATTATCTTATTATTGCCTTCTGAGAAATCAATTATTAATTACCTGTGAAGAATTAATAATTAGCTACTATATTAATATCAGAATCATCGCGGCGCAGTGGTGTGGCATCTGCCTGTAAACGCGACTATTTATGGCTTCAATTCCCACTCGGAGAAGTTAGATTTTTACATTTTTATTTCCTTCGCTCTGGCACCTAGGCAAAAGCGCGGCGTTGAGTTCCGTCATTCAACATATTATGCCTCGAAAAGGCGGAAAGTGGAGAACGCAGTCTTTTAACACTAGGTCTCCACCGTTTCTGCGGTTCCCTCTTTCTACCCTGCTAAGAGCGAGATGAAGCTGTGTGTGTGTGAGTAATTATAAATTATCTGTGAAAATTTAATAATTAGCTACTATATATATATATATATATATATATATATATATATATATATATATATATATATATATATATATATATATATATATATATATATATATATATATATATATATATATATATATATATATATATATATATATATATATATATATATATATATATATATATATATATATATATATATATATATATATATATATATATATATATATTATATATATATATATATATATATATATATATATATATATATATATATATATATATATATATATATATATATATATATATATATATATATATATATATATATATATATATATATATATATATATATATATATATATATATATATATATATATATATATATATATATATAGGCATATTTTGAGATGTTACTAATAAGTGGCTCTAAGAAGACACAATCAGCAAAAACTAAGTTAAAAGAACGCTTAATATTGAAGATGATATCTTATAAACTATCTATATCCAATAATCTTCCTTCAATGTTGTTAATAATCTAGCCTTTATTTTAAGTTAGTAAAATTTCTGCTCAACCGAATATTCTGGGGTGAGCTTCCCCTCTCTGTACACTCATAAGTTGCTGATACTGTACACTATATAAACTTAAATATTTACAAACTTCCTGGTACAAGATGACTATGACTTACATATTTCATTTGAATATGATAACAAATAATGGTGATAAAAGTATAAAAACATAGAGATTCAAATAAGTTATATTTATATAAAATGCTCTACTTATAAATTATAACTTTCATGAAATGCCAATAACATTTAATTTATGGTGAATTACTGAGTCAAATGGTTACTATTTATTTTTTTATTTATCCTTTATTGCACACAATACGAGAAGTAAACATGCACAAAAGGTGGAGTATATACACAATACCCAAATAGTATATCAATAAATAGATAGCATTTACATAATTATCACTCATTTGCCTTAACGAACCCTGCTTGCATCACATTCTGTCATGATCAAATATTAAAATTCAATATAATAGTTTCATAGCACTTATAATGTTTAACTTTTTCTATGGTGTTCAATGATATTTAAAGGATTCGTTGTCATATATGACAACATCAATATCTTAAATATATTTTCATTAACAGACTGGCATTAATTTTTTTTATTATAATAATGTGATAATATCTACATAAAGTTATGACATAATCTAAGCTTATCATTTTCAAATTATATACAGACATTTAGGCTGACCTTGTTCTCCATTTAGTATTATCAAATCATTGTACAATATCTACAATATTATTGTTGTAATTTGGTCAATGGCAATTATATAATTTTCCTTTCATATACATCAATTTTTAATAGTTATTTAAATTATATTAGATATATTAAAAATAAGAAAAGAACTATATTTCTTTAGAAGTTTAAAATTTTCACTTTAATTTTTTTATTTTTATGCACAAGTGATTCTTTTAATAATGCATCTGAATAATATTAACGGATGAAGATCTATATCACTTGGGGTCAATAATATATCAGTAACACTATAAGATAATAAATATAATTGAATGTGGGTGGATTCACTCTCATATAAACAGACTTTAAACTAAAAATGAATTGTATTTTATATTTGTATTGTCTATTTCAATTTAAACAATAAGTTAAAATTATAAACAATATTTCATGTTTAACAGTAGGGGAAGTCATTCTGGTCATGTCACACACTGACACTGTTGAGGTGGGACTAGTCTGCATATATTGTAGATATCTGTGATTTGTTATAGGTGAAGGATTTAAACTGGATCTCTTTTAAACATGAATTCTCGAACTGTGTAATGATATCTCTTTTTTACCGTACATTCTCCTTTGTGTGTTCTCCATTCAACATGACATTGGCGAAGTGGATTGTGCTCAACTGGCATGCTTGTAATGCCATAAATAAAGTAAAGAAGAAGAAGAAGAGGTGGGACGGTGGCAGACCCGGTGTAGTGGCAGACCACTGTTTTGTCAATTTCAAAGTTCTTTGAAATATTTGTATAATTATATTTATAAACCAACATACATTATAATACTGATAAAGAAGTCAATTGATTGATGTGAATTATATTCAAATACAAAATATTTACTATTTTCAATGAACAGTTACTAGTCACACAAAATTGATACTTTTTGCTTATGTTTTAAGATATATATGTTGTTGATAATTAAATAAAAACTTTTTCTTAACTGACTATTTTTAAATAGAAAGTGTACTCTAGAAAGAAATCTAAAAGAAAAGTTGCATATCTAATGCACATGAGTTTCACTAATTTAAATACTCTGAGATGTTAGTATAATGTAACATAATATAAAATTGAGTTTATTATGTTTAATTATTATCAATGCTGAATAATTCTTATAAATTGTATAAACTAGTTTATAAAAATCTAATAAGAATGAAAATTACCTTCTTCGTCATCGTCATCAGCCCTAGCAGTTAGAAGGCTTGCTAAAAGCGTTTCATCATTAGCATCTCTCTCTAGCCTCTCATCTTCGACATGATGCTGTAGAGCCGCTTCCACCGCCCTCTGTACCAAACGTAGACCTGGCCACGGAACTCTTCGAGCCAGAGCACATGCTACTACTGTACGCTCGCATGTACCCCACTGCTCGAATAAACCAGCCACACCCCCGAGCTGCTCGTAAAATGTCCCGTTCATCTTGCCAACAGCATAGCACCTTCTATATCAGATTTGTTTGTGTTCAACAGCTGATTGTTCTTACTGATTCTGTGTTCCGAAAAGAAGCGGCTGCGGTGGCGGCCACGCGTCCGTTGTGGTGAAATGTGCAATTTTTCTACTAATTTTGCAGGTAGAATGAAAACATAACATCTACTCTGATTCGACGGACAGCCAAATTATCAAGTTCCAAAATGGCCGACCACAGATTATTATGAGAAATAAAAGAATACATACGTCAAAACATTTGCTTTTTTGTATATGTTTTATTGTTGTGTTTCTGTTATTGTTATTATAAAATATAAACAATAAATATCATGCAAAAAATATTTATATAACAAAAAGTATAGCCAATGAGATTATAATATCTTTTTTTTAAATAATATTTCAAAAATAACAATTAGATTTTCTATTTGACAAGAGATGGCGTGAATTTCATAGAAGTTACAATACAACTCATAAAAGTTACAATATTTTTCATTAATTAAATCAAAGTAATATATCGGTTATAAAATAAATTTAAGACAAATTTTCTTCGTAATATTTTTTAGTTTCTATGTATACAGACCACGCGTTGGCGTGGCTGGTCTCAGCGATTTGTGACTGCTAGGGTCTATTAGATTAGTCTAAGTGATTCCAATTGTGTCTTTAGGTCGCGGTTGGTTTGTTTAGAATCACCTCCTTTGCTCACTCGTTGGTCGCAAGCCCAGCTTCGAATCCTGCAGGGAACGTTTTTATCGCAGTCGGTTCCTTTCAAGCAGACCCTCTTTCTTCCAACAACCGAAAAATATACAAAATTTATAACAATACATAGAACATTAACATGATTTAATTAATCTTTAACATTATTTGGTCTTTTATGTGAAAAAAGTGATATAAACACCAATCATAAGATGTAAGAAGTCATCGGTAGTCAAAGATTCACTTACGACAATTATTTCTGCATAAACGAATATTATTTGACATAAGCATTAACTTAGCGTCCCTTTCTTTTGAGATTGTACAATTGTCTCCTTTCGCCTTAATCCAAGGTGGTCTTGTCCACTCATGGATTAAAAAAAGTATGCAGATCTGTTCAAGTATATTTCAAGCTTAAAGGTAAGTTGCATCATTCAAATGGGGATTAGTGCCTTGCATTGTTCTCTTTAAAATACATTTATACTTATATAACAAATATTGACGCCAGGTCTAAAAATTTTAGAAGAAAAATTGTAGGTACTATGTACTTAGATATTCTTATGATAACATTTAAGTATCAAAATATTTTATTAGTTACTGAAATACAATCAATCTGGTAAATTATGTTTGTAACTGATGACATGACTTCCTTAGAAGAAGATGACAATCGATTCGATACGATAACGAAACAAATGTCAAGCGCGTAATGAATCCACTATTGATGATGTACTTTGTGAGTATACAAATTAGTATGTTACTTATAAAATATACATATGTAAAAAAAGCCTGTCGTAAAATATATGTATATATGTATACAAACTTTTCATTATAGACGAACGAATTTAAAAAAATCCTTTAAATTTCGTTGATGGCGATTTATGTGTGTCTAATACCTACCTACAATTTTTAGCTCATTATTTCTTATTAATTATTTTATAAGTTTAATAGCCTGCTGTGATTATAAATTTGTAATAAGCACATAAATTTCGCATGAACTTTTCTCTTATATAAAGCAATCTCTTTTACAAGTTAACTGTTTCTTGTACCTACCTACTTCTTACATAATTTGTAATTTTTGAAATAATATATAAAATAAACTTTCAAAGTGTTTACAATTGTTATGTTGAAAAAGAAAATTATTTTACAGGCATGTGCCAAAGAGTAAATATTTCAACCTTAAATATTTGAGTACAAGTACCTACAAGTTATCCACGTGATGCATTTCAAAATGAGAAACAATATAAGGTAATAATGACTAGTTAATATGACATTGCAAATTTTGTTCCCAAAAAGGCAAAAGCTTAATTGTGTAATGCCTCCTTAGAAGAAGGCGGAAGAAAGCAAATCATTTGTAAATGTCAATATAAAACAATAAAAATTGTAACTGTCAAAATGCATCAGTTGTCACCCGCCGATTTTATGGGTTATTGCAAAATATTAAACAATACTACGCCATTGTAGTCAGAGAAAGTAGAGCTCGTTCTAAGAATAATTTAAAACTGTGCAACCCTTTGTTGCGAATCGAGATGCAAATTATACAATGTGTTGCGTTAAGAATTGAAGGATTGTACTTTAAGGTTGTATTTTAAACACCGTCGTAGGGCGATTTGGAGATTTTAAATGAATGTTGAATTATTTTCTTGCCATTAGCTACATGAGTAGTATTTTAAGTAGAAGATAGTAATTTTAAACCTTGATTATATTCATGAAGATACCTGGGCTGATACACGAAAGCTTAGCGTAAAAGCTCTAGCATTTGCAATAAACTGTTAGGTATACTATCCACTTACCAACCACCTAAGTAGAATTATTTGAATATAAATTGTATTTTAAAACTGAAATATATATTGCTGTTATAAATTATTATTATTTTTATTTTATTTTTTTTAGCTTCACGCTTTTATCCCGCACATGGCAGGGTAGGCAGAGGGAACTGCAGGAACCATACGAACCTGCTTACTCCGTCCCCGCTTTCCGTCGTTTTCGAGGCATTGCGTATTGAGTGGCGGAACTCAACGCCGCGCTTTGCCTTAGATGCCAGAGCGAAGAAAATGGAAATAGAAAAATCTATCTTCCCCGACTGAGAATCGAAACCAGTAACCGTCGCGTTACAGGCAGACGTTGCGCCTCTGCGCCACGACGGATTATTTTTATTTTAATTTGAAAATTATTTTTCTTTTTTATTTCAATTTCAAATAGTATTAAGTAGAGTCAAAAATGTAAAAAATTGTCTAATTACTTAAACAATTTGCAAGGATACAAAATCTCAGAACTAAATCAATCTTACGTAATATCTAATTTAAAATAAAACTCACTTCACTGAATCCTATAACAATAATATTGTACATTCTCTTCTCTACAAAATGCATAACCCTTTTATATATCACTTAGCGAGCTCGTGCTCTAATATTTTTTCAAGGGCTCGTGCCTGTGTTTTCGTTGCAAGATTCGCGTGTGAAACGTCCGAAACGAAATAAAAGTTATTCTCAATATTGTTACAGATTAAAGTAAACTTCACTTCTGTTCTATTTATACAGGGCTTATATTTTTGTAGATAGATTTATAGTATTCATTTTCAACTGAATGCCGTATCCAGCATATACTTCGTAGTGATGTAATAAATGTCATTCGCGAATGTCGATAGCACATATTCGTATTCGTGAATGTTTCACGAATAAGAATATGAACTATCGACATTCGCGAATGCGATATTCACTATTTTTTTTTAAATTTGGCGCCAATTGCTTACTACAACAAAGCACTTTGGACGTCCGTTTCGTTGTTACTTATTATTCTTATGAAAAATGTTTATTTTTAAAATTTTAGTTTAGATTGCATTCAAAAATTATTAAAAAAATATTATAAAAAAGATAATTTTAAAAAAAGGATGAACATTAAATAAAAACGAAAACTTGAAGAGAGTAGGGGACAGATTCACAGATTATTAACTTTATACTTAAATTTTCAAAAACATATAATATACCTATAACATTTTTAAGATAGTATTTAGTAAGAAGTGGTAGTTATGTTTATGTATATACCTACATATATTATAGGTATTTTATAACAAACTTACAACTTCTTTGTAGTTTAAAATTTAGCACTTATAGCTCGTTAAATACGTACAAGGGGAATTCATTTGATTGTACACATACTTACCTAAAGGCGGGGCGTGCGCACGCACAGATGAAAGTTTTTTCCACCAATCAGAGCACACTTAATATGTATTGATTTATTGTCATAAGAATTATTGTCTTACTTATTATTTTATATTAAACAATAATTATATTAAGTAACTTACATTTAATACTGTTTTTAAGTATTTGAAAAACTAAATGCAGACAAAATTTCATTTAATGTGTGGACTGTAAAATGATTCTGTTGGAATTTTAGAAAACCTCTCTTTTCCTTTCCTCAAATATTCACTAAGAACTTTACATACCTGTCAGTCCTTCAGTAAAAATTAAAATAAGAACTTAACATATTGAAAAGATGATAATAAGATGTACCTTGTTGTTATCTAATAACGTAATAATACATAAGTAACGTTACATTAACGATCATGAAATAAATGTTTTGGTATTTTATCACATTTAGGAACGGCCGTTTTCTTTCATAAATAATTACTCAAGATCTATTTCAATTAGTTTCTTTACGATGAATCCCTAAAATGACTATAATAAAAGTAGGTAATAAGTCACAAGTTGCCGCAAATATAATCAAAAATGGACTTGTAAGTCCAGAATTTATGGCGAGATTACGCTCGGCGTGCAGTAAACATAGTTTGAAATTCATTTTTCTCTGAAAAATATAGTTCCTTAAGCTTTAAGTTTAATTTATAATTTGTGTGGCTCTCTGATGGTACTATGTACCTAGTTTAAGCTCATATACAGTTAAGTGGTTTAGATTATGTAAAATTAGCTGTAAATTGTATCTTACAACTATTTTGCACTGTAAAATGTCTAGAAATTTAAAAATACATCCATAATCAGTGTAAGGATAATATTTAATTGGTTTTTGAACGAATAATTAATAATTTATCTGGATTTACTTAATATTTTCTTTTATTAACTTATAAACAAGTATTTTTTTTATTTTTATTAATGTCTGGCTCGAATACGAATCTATGAATCTTTGTTTTCTTTATTGCTTCACGTTTTATCCCTCACTTGGTAGGTAGGCAGAGAGAACCGCAGGAATCTTAGGTACCTAGTGTTAAGACACTCTGTTTCCTGCTATACGCTTTTTTTCAAGGCACTGTGTGTTTTTATGCTAGCCGCGCTTTGCTTAGTTGCCAGGGAGAGTGGGAATCAAACTTAGAAACCGTCGCGTCAATAAGCGTCCTACAAAAATAATACAAATAAGAGTATTGTATCAAAAGTTACAAAATCGTCACGCGATCAATAATGCAACTTGAACAGTTACAAAATTGCAATACGGAAATGCCATCTGCATTACATTAAACATTTTGTTGACAATTAAATACATAATACATAAATTGTATTGGTAGAATATTTTACTGTTAACGCATTGTTTTTTGGGATTTAAAACCTTATAATTATATTAATAAGATTTGAAATCGTTTACACAGCTTAAATGCCCACGCGCCTGCCATTTGCTTTAACCCTTTAGAAACCAATCGCGGACCGTTTGTTATGTTGACATATTTCAAGATGGATGATATTACTGTTTCAATATAATAGGTGTTTGATATCTATTTTATTTTCCGTTATTTCTAAACCTTGCGGTGACGTCTACTTGTTATATGTATAACAATTAAAAATATATAAAGCGTTTATTATCAAAAGGGGGTATATGTTATACATTTAGCCCATTTATCCCAGATTTTAGACAATTCATTAATAAAATATTTAAGAGAGAGCAGGGACCTTCTGAATTTCCCCCTGCTATGTGCGGGATAAAGCGTGAAATTGAAAAAAATGAAAAAATATCGTATAAATAGAAATACTACAAAGAATTTCTTATTAATGATGTAGGTATTTGGGCTTATATATAAAAAATGTGGTTATTGCAATAGTTTGGAGTGGTGCAAGGCTATCAATATAAATTATTTAATCAGAGAGAAATAGAGAGAAAGAAAAAAACCACATCTCGATTACAAAATACAAATACAAATGTTAGTAAAATAAATGCTTAAGAGAAGATTAAGAATTATTATGTTATGTCATTTGGGTTTCTAACTATTAAAAACATCACATGTGTCCATCAAGGTCCAGTACAATAATTTTCAATAATATCTAAATTATAATTTGCGACCCATTTCAAATTTAAAGTAAACTAAATAGATTTTTTTTCAACGTAACATGTTATAATGATGTCCAGCGCGTGCTTTCATAGAAATCACCGAAGCATCATCAAAACCAACTGTCGTTTTGCGTATTGTTGAGCTTCCGGCTATCCCTGCGATTCTTACGACTCTCACTACAGTATATCCGGTGGTGGTCTCCTTTGAGGAAAGAGTTATAATGCCTTAATCGTTTCAAGTGACATCTCTACAATTATTGAATAGATTAAGCGAAACCATGAAAAGTTATATTTCAATTGATATGCAGTTTTATAATACGCTTTTATGAGTTTTTTTTTGATTTTATGGATATGTGCTTGTTAACGGTAATCGTCATACGTTCATATATATATATATATATATATATATATATATATATATATATATATATATATATATATATATATATATATATATATATATATATATATATATATATATATATATATATATATATATATATATATATATATATATATATATATATATATAAGGAGTGTTCTCTTATAAATTGCTACTATTGTATTTGCGTCTCTACACAGATCTCAGAGATTATCTAAAGTACTTTATATAGGATTACTAGCTGAGACGCTGATTAAATCTACCTGTATTGTCTTAGAATAATGACCTAAATTGGTAACAGCTATTAATATTATTGTATTATTGAACGTTTTAAACTAAAAGTACAAGTATTAACTATACATAATAGAATAATATAACAGAAATATATGCTCTTGTGACTCTTATACGCCGTTGGCTAAAGCTTCGAGCTCTACCTCGTTGCCTACAGTAAATAAAGCGAGTACGTTACTTCGGACTTTAAAATTTAATTTTTGGCTGTATCAAAAACACAGCAAACTCAGTACCATCACGGTAAAATGCTGGCCTCTATTCTTGTCGTAAATTGATAATAATAATATTTTTTTTAACTTCACGATTTATCCCGCACATGGTAGGGTAGGCTTGGGAACCGCATAAACCATAAGAACCTAGTGTTAAAACACTCCGTTCCCTACTTTGCGCCTTTATATTATAAAATAGATAATTAATAAAGTTATTTAAGTGAATAATTACTTGTGTAATTTAAGTGAATAATTACTCTTTTACCACTTTTCAATTATTTAAAAGACGCAAAGGTTCCAGAATTAATTTGGTGCCAAACAACTTTTGTTTATCCACAGACGATACAGCACGCTTTCATCAAATAAAGTCGCAATTGTTCCGAAGATTAAAACGTGTTGTATACATTAAATGTCTCACTTGTCTTAAATTTTGTTAAATGTTAGAAAATTAAAAAACTTAACTAGAAATAAAATTAAGACTAAGTTTATAAACTTAATTGAATAAGATATTATGGTAGGCAAAATTAAAGAAATTATGAGATAACGTGTGACTTAGTTGTTAGAGTGCTTGGACAGTCCAAGGGACGCGGGATCAAGTTCCGATATGTTCCTACATGTTCCAATATTTTTTTTAATCTTCTGATGTTCTTCACCTTGCAGGGTTGGCAGAAGTAGGGAAAAAGAACCTAAAGTTTCACATTCTTCATTTTTTTATATCATTCTTTACTCTTTTTCTAGTGTAGAATTAAATTTAAAAATAATAACATACAAACGATATAATACAGGTTTATAAGTATAGATAAGTTTAGAAGTCGTCCCGACGAAGAGTGACAGAATCTGTTTTGATCCATCATACAGGTATTTAAGAGTTTTATTAAATCGTGGCGGCGATATATTCCGTCTCTCAATAAATAAAATGAGATATTGAAAATACAAGCAGAGAACGGAATGTTTTGACACTACACGGGATAAAGCGTGTAGCTAAAAAATATTATTAAAGACAAAAAGTTTAAGAATATATAATGCATCCAATGTTGTAAAAATGTTTATTACAGATGGTCCATTAAAAAAAATTAGTAACACATGTTATAAAATGTTCTAAGTTGATAACACAATACGGTTTTAAATCTACACTTCCAAGTAGATCACACTTTAAAAATTAAAATAAAGTTATACTGTAAAATTTAAGCATTCATCAAAATAAATGCAAAATACATTCAATTCCCTAGTTATTTTACATAACGAGTATTATAATTTGCAGAGTAAATATTATTGTTTCTTCGTCTTTGGGATATTCCTAAATCCATAGTCGCAACAAGATCAGACTACAGAAATATAATACTATTGTTTAAAAAGTAATTTAATATTGATGTCGCCTTGGGTACCGTTATGAGTACCGCAGGTAGTGGATTAACCCTACCACTGGAGTGAGACTCCGCCCACAAATACTAATGTACTAACATTCAATACATTAGCTACTAAGATTTTTAATTTTAATATTGTAAACCAATGATAGGATCTCAAAGTACGATTTAAGAATATACTAGTACGATTTAAGACGAATGTTCTTAAATCGTACTTTTTTTATGTTTTTGAAATTGATTAATTTTCAGAAATTTAAAAGATTTACGTTGTTTTATTTTAATATACTTATAGAATATTAGTTATAGTTAATAACTTTATATAAATAACTATGTATTTTTCCTTCTTTTCCAAAATATTTGAGGTTCTCCTTAAGTGGTACGAAATAGGCAAGTTTACCCTATATATATATATATATATATATATATATATATATATATATATATATATATATATATATATATATATATATATATATATATATATATATATGTATATGTATATATATATATATATATATATATATATATATATATATATATATATATAATATATATATATATATATATATATATATATATATATATATATTATATATATATATATATATATATATATATATATATATATATATATATATATATATATATATATATATATATATATATATATATATATATATATATATATATATATATATATATATATATATATATATATATATATATATATATATATATATATATATATATATATATATATATATATATATATATATATATAGGGTAAACTTGCCTAATTCGTACCACTTAAGGAGAACCTCAAATATTTTGGAAAAGAAGGAAAAATACATAGTTATTTATATAAAGTTATTAACTATAACTAATATTCTATAAGTATATTAAAATAAAACAACGTAAATCTTTTAAATTTCTGAAAATTAATCAAATTTCAAAAACATAAAAAAAGTACGATTTAAGAACATTCGTCTTAAATCGTACTAGTATATTCTTAAATCGTACTTTGAGATCCTATCATTGGTTTACAATATTAAAATTAAAAATCTTAGTAGCTAATGTATTGAATGTTAGTACATTAGTATTTAGTAATACAGCCAATGGTTTCTGTCAATTCCTGTCGGTCATCACAGTAATAACATTTAATTTTTTTTGTTGTTCCTGCACATAGCTTATGTATCCATAATTCTCAATTACTGCATTTAATCATGTTTTCTTTGTTTCTGTTGAATAATGTTGTAATCATCATCCAACTGTCATTTTCATCTTGTTCTTGTTTGTCTATTTCTTGTTTTTTTTTTTTTAAGTATTTTCGTTTTCTTTACATTTAGCTTCTTTGGTATGGTCTTCTTCTTGGTTTCTTCTACTTTAACTTCAGGCTCTTGTTTATATGGACTTCCTGTAATAACAAGAGTGCCTTTGGCTTTTCTTTTAACTGGTTTTAATGTCCCAGAAGTGAATTTATTGACAACAATACTCCAAGTGTCTCTAGAATTAGCTTTGAAGAAAGAATGTAGTTATTTTTCTTCTATATTACCTTTTAAACATTGATCTTGCTGTTTTTTTTGACATGTAGCCCTAAAATAGTAACAAAATAATTGGATACAAATAAAATACAAAAAATAACTAAAAATTAAAATGAAATTATAAATAGTTTTCCAAAATCGTACCGGTACGATTTAAGAAGTTGCTGCGAGTACGAAATAGGCACAAGTGTCAACTGAATTTCAAATTTGCTACAAAAAAAAATGTCAACAAACAAGGGAGTTTTATTTTGTGAAATACATTCATAAATATACGCATAATTATATTATAATAAGGTAAACAGCTTAAGAACGATATACTTATAAGACAGTTCTTGTGAAATATGCGAAAAAACTGTTCAAAAAGTAGGAATAAACTTACCTGCTTTATATTTTAGTCGGGAACAACGTAGCAGATTTGTATTTGTCATATGGCAATATGACCGCCAGTTCTTAATATTTTATGGTACTAAAGGCACTAATAACTATTACCCAAGCCGAGATATAGAGGAGGTACGATTTAAGCGCAGGTACGAATTAAGCAAGTTTACCCTATATATATATATATATATATATATATATATATATATATATATATATATATATATATATATATATATATATATATATATATATATATATATATATATATATATATATATATATATATATATATATATATATATATATATATATATATATATATATATATATATATATATATATATATATATATATATATATATATATATATATATATATATATATATATATATATATATATATATATATATATATATATATATATATTATATATATATATATATATATATATATATATATATATATATATATATATATATATATATATATATATATATATATATATATATATATATATATATATATATATATATATATATATATATATATATATATATATATATATATATATATATATATATATATATATATATATATATATATATATATATATATATATATATATATATATATATATATATATATATAAGGAGTGTTCTCTTATAAATTGCTACTATTGTATTTGCGTCTCTACACAGATCTCAGAGATTATCTAAAGTACTTTATATAGGATTACTAGCTGAGACGCTGATTAAATCTACCTGTATTGTCTTAGAATAATGACCTAAATTGGTAACAGCTATTAATATTATTGTATTATTGAACGTTTAAACTAAAAGTACAAGTATTAACTATACATAATAGAATAATATAACAGAAATATATGCTCTTGTGACTCTTATACGCCGTTGGCTAAAGCTTCGAGCTCTACCTCGTTGCCTACAGTAAATAAAGCGAGTATGTTACTTCGGACTTTTAAATTTAATTTTTGGCTGTATCAAAAACACAGCAAACTCAGTACCATCACGGTAAAATGCTGGCCTCTATTCTTGTCGTAAATTGATAATAATAATATTTTTTTTTAACTTCACGATTTATCCCGCACATGGTAGGGTAGGCTTGGGAACCGCATAAACCATAGGAACCTAGTGTTAAAACACTCCGTTCCCTACTTTGCGCCTTTATATTATAAAATAGATAATTAATAAAGTTATTTAAGTGAATAATTACTTGTGTAATTTAAGTGAATAATTACTCTTTTACCACTTTTCAATTATTTAAAAGACGCAAAGGTTCCAGAATTAATTTGGTGCCAAACAACTTTTGTTTATCCACAGACGATACAGCACGCTTTCATCAAATAAAGTCGCAATTGTTCCGAAGATTAAAACGTGTTGTATACCTACATTAAATGTCTCACTTGTCTTGAATTTTGTTAAATGTTAGAAAATTAAAAAACTTAACTAGAAATAAAATTAAGACTAAGTTTATAAACTTAATTGAATAAGATATTATGGTAGGCAAAATTAAAGAAACTATGAGATAACGTGTGACTTAGTTGTTAGAGTGCTTGGACAGTCCAAGGGACGCGGGATCAAGTTCCGATATGTTCCTACATGTTCCAATATTTTTTTTAATCTTCTGATGTTCTTCACCTTGCAGGGTTGGCAGAAGTAGGGAAGAAGAACCTAACGTTTCGCACTCTTCATTTTTTTATATCATTCTTTATTCTTTCTCTAGTGTAGAATTAAATTTAAAAATAATAACATATAAACGATATAATACAGGTTTATAAGTATAGATAAGTTTAGAAGTCGTCCCGACAAAGAGTGACAGAATCTGTTTTGATCCAACATACAGGTATTTAAGAGTTTTATTAAATCGTGGCGCTGATATATTCCATCTCTCAATAAATAAAATGAGATATTGAAAATACAAGCAGAGAACGAAATGTTTTGACACTACACGGGACAAAGCGTGTAGCTAAAAAATATTTTTAAAGACAAAAAGTTTTAGAATATATAATGCATCCAATGCTGTATAAATATTTTATACAGATGGTCCATTAAAAAAAATTAGTAACACATGTTATAAAATGTTCTAAGTTGATAACACAATAGATACAGTTTTAAATCTACACTTCCAAGTAGATTACAATTTTAAAATTAAAATAAAGTTATACTGTAAAATTTAAGCATTCATAAAATAAATGCAAAATACATTCAATTCCCTAGTTATTTTACATAACGAGTTTTATAATTTGCAGAGTAAATATTATTGTTCCTTCGTCTTTAGGATATTCCTAAGTCCATAGTCGCAACAAGATCAGACTACAGAAATATAATACTATTGTTTAAAAAGTAATTTAATATTGATGTCGCCTTGGGTACCGTTATGAGTACCGCAGGTAGTGGATTAACCCTACCACTGGAGTGAGACTCCGCCCACAATTGGGACAAATCTATGCAAAAATCTGCAATTACAGTTTTAGCATCGCAAGTAGCACACGCCATGGCTCTGTGGACTCCTTATGCGGAGGAAGCTTTGGATTTAACCAAAAATGACAAACAAGAAGATCATAGAGTTGTTCCAGATTATAAATATACAGAATATAACAAATCGGATGAAGACAGATGTTATAATTACGTTTATGGATATAATGTGCCACCGTCGCAGATATCTCCAGTGGAAAGCTGGAACAAGAAGGTGCCATCACCACCTCCTTCCACAGATTCCTTTGAAACTGATTCTCTGTCAGAGGATGTGGAGTACCAATCTTTTGAGCGAGACGCCTTAAGAGCAATGGCTGAGAAAAACGGCGGGACGCTTTTGGGGAACAATCCTAGAATGCGACGCGCCGTACAAACTAATCAAGCGGCGGACGATTCGTATAGAAAACAAAGGGAAAGAAATAATTTTGCAGCGAAACAGAGTAGAGACAGACGAAAACTAAGAGAGGTTCGTCTCGCGTTCCAAGTGACGTATTTGAAGAAAAAGATCGCGGACTTAAAGACCAGGCTAGAGGAGCGAGTGTGCTTACGATGCCAGCAGCAGTGTAGGTGTTAATCATTAAACGTTGTGATAAATTGTGCCAAATATTTATAATCGATTTTAAGTGTAATTTAGGTGATGTAATTAACAAAAGTCAATGAACTGTAAACTGTATGTTGTAATGTATGAAAGGAATGTTAAGTGAACATTATAATTTGTATAGTCGAATAATTAATTTTAATAAAGTTATTTTATAATTACGAAAATAAAATATTATACTTTTTATAACCCTTTTTATTTTTGTCAAGAGACTTGTATTTTAACAAAATACACAAAAATAAACAACAATAATAATTAGAGTAGTTATTACCATTGCAAATATAAAGTGGATAATATAAATTCCCGACTTAATTTTATTCAAGTAAATGTTACATACTTTTTAATTTAAGTTAATATTAAATATATTTACCCTAAAATGTAGAAAATATATTCAATCTATAATTTGATATAATTTATTAAGCGCATTTTCATTCAACGCGTTTCATTTACCTAACCTGCCATTTTTTATAATATAAAAATCTAAAAAAAAAAATTATTTTAATACCTGCCCTGACAAATCATAGTATAATTTTTCGAAATTGGACAGAAAACAGTGGTTTACGACGACACTAGGTCTCATATGCAAGAAACATTGTGAAATTAAAAAAAAAACGATTTTTGAGCATTTGCATTTTATTATCAAACCTATAAATTATATTTTATATCAAGTATAACAAGTTAATACAAGATATTTGTATCCTGAGCACCGGTCGTGGCGCAGTGGCATAAGCGTCTGCCTGTAAACGTGACGGTTTAAGGGTTCGACCCACTCGGAGAAGATGGATTTTTCTATTTCCATCTTCTGCGCTCTGGAAAACGAGGCAAAGCGCGGCGTTGAGTTCCGCCACTCAACATGCAATGCCTAGAAAAAAGGCCTCGGAAGCGGAGACGGAGAAAGCAGGGACAAAGAAAAAGCAGGGAGTGTTTTAACACTAGGTTCCACGGTTCCAGCAGTTCCCTCTACCTACCCTACAATATGCGGGATAAAAAGCGTGAAGCTAAAAAAAATTGTATCCTGATAATTTAACAAGTTTGTTTATTTGCATAAATACGACTAGCATCGATTAGTTAACTATTTTGTTTTTCCATTTTGATGATATTACATCATTAGTCATATGAGTAAGGTAACGATCGTAATATAGGCTTAATGTATTTTAAAGGCAAAGTTATCTAAATGAATAAATATTTGGCCTAAATTTCACAATTATATATATTCATAAATATATTTATTCCCAAAAAAATACTATATATATAAGATTCAAAAATATATACAGACACTAAAAAAATATTAATTCAACACCTTAAGTGTGAAATAATATAATTTATTTTTATTTTTAGCTTCTACAAGTAAAGGTGTTGTGAGTCAGTCTCCGTAAGTTAAGGTGAGAAAAAATTAGAAAGGATTTTCTTACTACAAGTTCTTGGTGTCTACTCTGCTACATTTATTTCAGCGTGTGAAACAAAAAGAGCTCCAAACCATTTCTTTTTTCATTTTAGACTTAGTAATAGCTTTTGATTGATGAAATTAAAAGCTAATAAAATTACAAGAAAATTTAAAATATATTTTAACCACCACGTCTTTATAGAATTCGTGCGGGGACGGAGAAAGCAGGGACTAAGCAATGGAGTGTATTAACACTAGCTTGGTATGGTTCCTGCAGCCCCCTCCGCCTACCCTGCCATGTGCGGGATAAAGCGTAAAGGTAAAAAAATGTAGCGGAATAGCGTAGACCAGAGTGTGAAAATGATAATGCATCAATTGCCGGAGTGGAGAATTGAATTGATTTCACATTCATAACGCAGTTAGAAACTATCCCAATTCACAACGATGATCTGATAATAATAATAATATGTAGGTGCATACTTAACACAAATACGTAAGGGTCCTCCTAATAAAATAACATTGCTAAAAGTTTCAATTCACGTATTTCCGTTACAGCTTGGAAGCCACGCGTGTTGTCGCGTGCTCTTTTTTTTGCATGAAATGATCTCATGTCTATTATAGTTCTAATATGTCCTTTTAAACATTAGTTTTTGGTTTCCTTTATAAAAGGTGACATTATAAAAGAAACCAAAAATTTGTTTTTAAATCTGTCAGTTTAATTCTGTAAATATAATAAATTTGGATTCAACCTCTATTGTTCATACTATTTTGGTCTATTTCAATCGGTCTAAGATTTTCTCCACTTGCTGGTAATGTCCCAGATAGGAAATTAATAAAAACTTGCTAAGCCTTGTTAATAATTTATCTGTAATCAATGAAACTTGCTCTAGATCTATTAAAATACAATTATATTTTCGTAGTTGCAAGTAGTTGTTTAAAACAAATAAATATTTTCTGACTACATTCCTTAATAGAATCTGCATATCTCATATTTGTACCTCTTACATTATTACTGTCCCTTGTGTTTCGCAAAACTGTCAAAGATATAGATCTCATTTTAAGGGCACGTGGAGTTTAAAGATAACAGAGATCTATAATACGATTGTGGAACATGTGGTAAAGGATTATGGATGCAGCTTTTGTCGCACGAGCTTTTAGCTAGCAGAATTTTTACAGGATTTTGTCGACAAAAGAAATAATCAGAGATTTCTATAGCATACAAGTCCAAATTTAGTGTTAAGATATTACTCTACTTTTTGAGCTTCTTAAATATATTCAGATCAATGTGGCGGAGTGAGACAGCGTTTTATTGTAATCACGTTTAATTCGAATTCTTCCGAATTTTCCAAGAAAAGCCGGTAACAGGCGCCTAGTGTAGTACTAAATCTTAATTATTACGATAGTACAGTAAACCAGCCCCTTGCCTTAACTTGCGCAGAGGGTCACTAATATGGGCCTGGGGTATGGGCGGTGCATAACAAGAAGGGTGCGACCCTCGCTCTATCTGTTATGTAATATCGATCGTGTTAGATAACTAACTACATTATATTATGTGGAAATGTTAGATTTGCGAGCTTTCCTTTGTGATTTGAAGCTTTTTTTTAAAGACTTGTCACATGTAGAATGTAGGGTAAAAATAGGTAAAAATTAAACTAAATCACACTTACAAATTGTGACTGAAAATGATTTCTTATTTTTTAATTTTTTATTCTATATGTATTTTTTAAGTTTTTTTTCAGTTTTTGATCCTATATATATTTTTTAAGTAGTGGCACACTGGGGTAGCGATAGTTTCAGGTTCATATCTATTTTGAAGAGCTAACTTATTTCATTTCCCCAATCGCCTGTCCCCAAAATGCTACGAGTATATTCCAAAAACTAAATTATTTATGTATTACCTACAATTTATATAAAAAATATAACACTGAATCCAAATAACAAGTAATCTCTAGTGACTCCGTTCAAAGTTAAGATGAACCGTTAGCTATTTCTTGGAAAATATTTGCATAGCACCCTTTTGGTTAATCTGTTTGTCTGTTTACACGTTGGGACGTAATGTACAACGAAAAAAATGGCATGGCAGGGACTTTTTGACAATTTAGAATAGTAGATACAAAGTATGAAATGAGTTACTACTCATTGTAACATGTGGAAAGGATTTGGTCACTGTACAGTCACAGCTGAGTATAAGTAAATATAACGCTGTAAACCGCTTATTGCATCGTAGTCGGAGAGAACTTATATTTCTCTCCGTTTTCCAAATTCGAGACATTGCTAGTTTAGTGGAACATCACTAATCAGGTGGGGTTGTAAATGTAATTCCACCGAGTTGACAATTAACAGAGGATATTGGGATATTATACAGTAGATTTTTAAAAACTATAAATACATATAAACGATAAACAATATACTTTTACTTGACTCTTTTTTTTATAGCTTCACGCTTTATCCCGCATATTGCAGGGTAGGCAGAGGGAACTGCAGGAACAGTATGAACCTAGTGTTAAGACACTCCGTTGCTTAGTTCCTGCTTTCTCCGTCCCCACTTTCCGCCTTTTTCGCGGCACTTCACTCTTTCTTTTCCTTATTCATTCTTATAATCTTTAGCAAAAAAAGTTAACTAGTATAAGGTCAGTATCTAGAAACATGTATGTATGTATGTAGTTCATATTTACGATTAAAATTTGATTCATTCATATTAAAAGGCATTTTAAACCTTTTAACAACGAAGCAGACTGAACGGTACTTATAAAAAAATTCGTGTGTGGCGAATTTAGTTCATCAATCTTCTCTAACTGCTTACTTAGCTCCGATATAACTGTCAATAACATCCGTCCCAGTCGTAAATATTGGTAAAAAAATATTAAGAAATTCTTTTATAAACTTTGTCTCTTCTTTCTCTCTGTTCTTTCGTTCGTCTTTTTTATGCGATATACCTACTATTTTTTTAAGGAACCATATGTGCCATATTTCTGATAGTATAAAATTTACAATTCATTCCAAAAGTTCCTGAGATTAGCGCATTCAAACAAACGAATTTTAGCTTTATAATATTAAGTAAAGATTTTATTACACGCTTTAAATAGCCTAACTATGTAAATGCGGGTCCGGCGGCACATAAGTGGTATTAAAAGTGTACATAAATATTACTTAATCCCGTAGACATCACTAAAAGATCTTAAATAGGGGCAATAAAGTAACCAAATCTACGAGTTTTATTGTTATACTTTTGTAAGATTATAATTATTAGAAAACGTTTCGAGATATTTCTAAAGAATATATTTATTCACAGGATCCGAACCTGCACCTCTTACTGTTACAATATAGCTATGATAGTTATATTGTAGTGCAGTCGCCGCCATTTAAGCTACGTAATGGTTATGAATGCATTTTTTAGAAATAATTATTAAAAAAAGACCGTGGCACACGACCGTGGGATAGCATCTTTTAATACGACAGTTGTGAGTTCGTATCCATTTTGTAGAATTAGCTTATCTCATTTCCCCAATACCCTGTCCCCAAAATGGAATAATCAACCTAGTGTTAAAACATTCCGTTGCTTAGTTCCTGCTTTCTCCGTCCTCACTTTCCGCCTATTATCGAGGCATTGTGTGTTGAGTGGCGGAACTCAATGTCGTTGTTGATACCGGTTTTTCTTCTAAATTTCGTTTTATAAGTACAATTAAGATAAAAAATATCTACAAACTTAAAATAGTTACATTCTCATCAAGCTACATAATATTTCTTACATATTTGTTCCAATTATAATTTGATAAAATATAATACTACATAATAATCGTTAATAAACGTCAAAATAGTCTTTATATATATAATGTGAACAAGTCCACAATATTCCTACCTAGGTAACATAAGCACTACCTGTTGAGATTTAAGACATGCAAACTTTTCTAAAGCTATTTACTAGAAACCACACGAAAAATTGGCCGCCCAAAATCAACGTGGCAAAGGTCAGTGACCAAAGGAGCTACAGTCGACCTGAAACGGGAAGACCTATGTGAAAATGCCCAAAAACCGTTGTTCAAAAAAATGTTCTGCGGGCCCTATGTTTCTTTTAAAAAATAACAAGACACAATGAATGAATGAATGAATGATTGAGGTCGTTTTCTTAATATTTATAAAATAAAATAATTAAATTAATAACTAATTATATCTATATCTACTAATTCAATTTAAATTCAGTATTTTTGATATAGAATTATCATTAACGTGATAAAAATTAAATTTGAACTTACAATCATCTCAAGCCTTCACACATCCCTCTGAAACTTAGCTCTCTAAAACTATAAGTAAATTGAAAAATCAATACAATCGCAAAAAAATCCTGTTCCGTTAAGCGGCTTACCTAAAACAATAGTGTACGTAATCCCATATAATACGGGTGCAACTCATTCTGCCGCTGCGCAAGCTTTACGACGCCAATAAACGGCAGGTACGCGGCGCGTGTCTGTGAGATTAGATACTTCTCTTGTATATAAAGTCATAATTTAACTGTTAAAATGGGTTTTTTGTCAACAATAAGCGAATAAAATTGCTGTGTAATGTTATGGAAGTTTTAGAAATTTCAAGTTTATTAATATTTGAGAATTTAGCGGTATTATTAACTATATATTACAATTTCTTCTTCTGTAAATAGATTTGCCTAATGGTTTAGATAAAATAATTATAACATTGATAAATAATTGACTGTGAAAATTGGCAGAGGCTTAGCCTCTCAGTGCGCTCAACGCGACAGTTAGTTGGCCTAAGTAAGACTAAGCTAGGCTACACTAGACTTTAAAAAAATATAATTGATAGCTTTGTTACGTTTTTTTTATTGAAATAAAAAAATACTAAAGATTACGTCAGGTTACATTCAGCTTTATGCTTTATCCTTTAAATACAGAAAGTAAAATAAAATTCCCAGATTGCGAACAAATAAAATAAAAGTAAAAAAAAAGCAACTAAATTTCACCCCCAGATGGGAATCGAACTCACAACCATCACGTTTATAATCACAATGCCTCAGTGCTATATTATCTTAATAATAACATTTGCCTTAATATTAAAATTTGTATTATTTTTCTATAAAAAAGACTTAATTATTCGACATAAGAGAGCATTCGAATATTATATCCGGAAACTAAAAGTACAGTAGATATAGTTACAGAAGATGACATTTGCTTCCCATAAACGCTTCACTGCCTACTGTGAATGGCTCTACAAAATTATGTACCATTGTACACAGATGTTACATATAGAGCTTACATAATAATTGTTCTATTCGAAAATGTATAAATTTTTGAGACAAACAAGCCTTGTGTATTTATATACGTTTTGTTTTAAATTTATCACAAAAATTAATATTAAAAATATAAAATATATAATTATTAAGTTTTAAATATTTAACATAATAAAGATAAATTAAAAACGGAAAGCAGGAAACGGAGTGTGTTTACTATAGGTTTCTATAGTTACTGCGGTTCCCCCTGCCTACCCTAAGATGTGCGTAAAACTAAAAAGAAGAGATGAATTAAATGTAAAATAACTAAATAAATAATAGTATGGAATTAGACGTCATCACGGTATATTAAAGTACAACAGAAAACTTTATAAATTCTTAAAGTAGAAGGCAGCTTTTGCTTTGGGCGCCTAAGATGCGCCATGATTTATCCCACATAAGAGTGTAGGCAGAAAGAGTAGTATTAGGACACTCTTTATTATACTTTTTTCCCTTATTAGAGACGTGTTAAGTGACGAAACTTAACACCGCCTTACTGAACAAACAAGAGCTTAAAAACTCATTAACTAATGTTACAGATGCAAAATAAAATGATAAACAGCAGATGATCTAATGCATCCCCATCTCGTAAACAACTTAGCCTAATGACGAATAGTTAAGCGCAAAATAAACATTACTTCATGTAATTCTTTCGAAATTTTACAATTTTAATTGATACCTTAATTATTCTGTTTTGATTGTTACGAGGCGTAAGATATTCAATAACAAGATTAAGTATTTGTTTACAATATGATTTATTCTAATTGTGTGTATTTACATACATCTTAATGAGGCCATCGTGGTGAAATGGGACTGTAACTGATGTTTAAGCGATACTTTTGGGTTCGATTCTCATCTTTAAGTAGGAATTAATTTCATTTTCCTACCTTGATAAAAAAAAACTGATGTTAAGTAACTCTGCAGGCAAAGAGCTCGTGTCCGAGCAGGGAGTCCTAACAATAGGTTCTATAGGTTTAGGTTCTATAAATTAAGAGTACTAAGTAACCAATGTTCTTTCGCCATGTCCTTCTGTACTAAATATTCAATGTAAAGCAACAGGCTTATCAAAACTGTTGAGTTATTTAATATAATGATTTTATATATTTAGTTCATGTATTTATTATGTTCTCCAAAATAATATTAACTGATTATAGTTATAAACAAACTATGAAATAAAAAACCAAATGCCATTTGCCATACTGATGTGTCAAAAAAAACTGCCTATTAGGTGTCTATAACTTGTGTATCACATATGTATTACGTCACAATCCATTAACACCTAATAATACGAAGTGTTAAAAAACAACAAATGAAAAAAAAAAGAAAAATAAAACAAACTTAACAAAAAAAAGCTATAAACCCCAGTCAATTCACCCCGTTATGACAGGTAGCGGGACCTTAAGGGTGGGGATGAAGCCACGCCCACTGGCATACAAAAAGACAGGGGGCATTTCCAACCCCATTAGTTACCGATCATCCTTGTACACGACAACAACATGGCTTTGTGGACGCCTTACGCAGAAGACGCTGCCTTAGATTTATCAGTGAAGTGTAAAAACGAGCAATTCTATACAGAGTTGCCGTACCAATATGCGAATCCGATACCTCAAACTGTGCAATATCCATATATATATCAACCTATGTACGTGCCGTTGGCTGAAGCGTCGCCTATATCATCATGCTCAGGGTATACTCCAGCAAGTCCGGCAAGAAATGGCGTTATTTCTCCACCAGAATCTCCAAGTTCCATCAACGAGAGGAAACGTCCCAGCTACATGATGGATGTAGACACTCTATCAGATGACCCCGACTTCCAAGCATTTGAACGTGACGCATTAAGAGCTATGGCGGAGAAGAACGGAGGAACTTTACTTGGAAACAATCCGAGAATGAGACGCGCAGTACAAACCAGTCAAATAGCTGACGATTCGTACAGGAAACAAAGGGAAAGGAACAACTTCGCAGCAAAACAAAGTCGTGATAGAAGGAAGCTGCGAGAGATTCATCTCGCTTTGAAGGTTACTTATTTGAAGAACGAATTGACGAAACTCAAAAGCATGCTCGCTACAAATACCTGTATTAAATGTCACCAGACCTGCCTGTGTTAATTATGATTTATATATAACTTATTTATTTGTGTCGGGTCATTAGATATAAGTGAGCGTGCAATGTTGTAAATATGTAGAGTTAGTTAATTTATTATATTTTTGTATGGAGAATGGCAAATTATTATATGAGATGAAATAAATGATATGAATTTACTTGAAAATTATGTTTGATATTACCTTTTTTACCTGATTTTTAATATGTTTATATTATAATAATAAAATGAGTATACAAATAAATGACTTATTCAATACATTTTGGCAGCAAACAAATCGTAACACGTACAATATAGTAATTTTATATAAAAAAATTAATCTATTTTTCTATATTTTATGCAAATATTTTTATATTTAAAATATTAGCTCATTACCTATCTTTAACACCTTCAAATATAAATAACGATCATGTTTCTGAAAAACTTTTAAATAAAACTTGTAAAAATTGTATATTAAATACATAGAGACAGTCCACTATAGGTATATAAATCATACGGTAAGTAAATTGGGCGCGGCTTGCGCAAGCGCTTTGTATCGCACCGACCAATCGGAATCCAAGCATCTATATTATATAACGACTATAAACCGGGCTTTACAACGGCTGTAAATATGTTTTTTTGTAAAGATCATATATATTTTTTTTCTTTTATATTTAGAAAAAGATTTTTTAAGTACACAATGTATATGAGTGTAATATAGTAGGGTAGGTAGAAGAGTTTAGTGTCAACACACTCCGTTGTCCGTTTACTGCTTGAATTACAGTCACTAGTCACTACGTAACTTCTTGTGTCTTCATATTCTACGTGTATAGGCGTAATTCAACGCCGCTTAAACTAAAGCCATAGAAACAACGAAAATATTAATACAACCTGTCCATTCAACATAGCCCAAAATTGACACCTGGATTAGCAAAAGCAAAAATTTATTTAGTAAAAAAATATATTTATGATACTAAATTTAGGTAAAGAACTTAACAATATTTTCATTTAAGTTTTATTTATTTAACCTATATGCCTACGACTTTTAACATATAATCACTTACATTTAGTAAGGAATAGAACAATAATAATGAAGTAATAATTTTTTTGGTAGTGGAAATTTGTAAAAAACGCACGACTTGGTGGCTAGAGCGCTTGCGCAGCTTACAAAGGCGCGGCTTCAAATTCCGCTGCGTTAAAATTTTTATATGTTTTCTTTGAGTATATTTACGTTATTTTTCATCACAATAATCTCTTATTGTGTCTCTTAGTTGTGGATAGTCAGTGACCCTGTGCTGTACCACAGGTGTGTGTGATGCGTCTAAAATGTATTTTCGACTGACTACTTAGGAGGTTACTGCAAGAAGATCACGTTAAAACCATGAGATCCGGGAGAGTATGTATAAAGTACCTACTCATCAAAGACAGTGGATGAGGGGAAAGAGGTATGCAGAGAACGCAACGTTTGGCGCTCCGTTTTCTCTGACTACCCCGTTAGGAATAAATCGTGAAAATATGTATGTACCTATGTACTTAGGTAAATATACGATAGGTAGTAGGTAATAGGTATACGTGTCTAAAAATCGTAAAAAGCCAAAGATCTCATTTTATACCATAGTTGTTGCTCGAATGCTTATATACCGCTTAGATATATATAAAGAACAGGTGCGAGTTCAATTCTTGCTATACAACTAATTACAATAATCTAATAATATATACTCTAACAAAAGATATTGTTAGAAAAAATAAAACTACATATAAGTTACTTATACTAAATTTATTTTGACTACAAATAAAATATAAAGATACTTAAATGAATGAATATTACGCTTTCTGTTTAACTACGTGAGGTAAATCAAACTTGCCTCTAACACACTTTAGTTTTACACCGGGACAATCTTTTACTCTGAAAAAAAAAAGAATATAATATATTAATATAGGTCATACTAAAAATAAATAAATTTGTACTTTTAGCAGTATTTTTTTTATTCTAACGCTACTATCATTTTATACACGATAAGTTGAACAAAGGGGCAAATATCAATTAGCGTAATTTATTTTATATTGGGTATATTTTCCATATTTTTCATAACATTTATATAGGAATCTACGCTCATAGTTCGCTTTGCTCGATATAAATGTTTACATTTAAAAAAATGGATTTTATTTACACTTTCACACTCTAATTAGTAAATTAACTAAATTTTTTGCTTTGTCCCGCCAGAGCAGAAAAAAAAATTAAAAAATAATTCCTCTGATTGGCCAACAGACCATGAATTAAAAGCCAGTACATAGCCATAGTGTTTTGAGCCAGATGAACTCCATTTTACTGTACTACTTTTTATAGTTTCACGTCTTATCCCGCAGACAGAGGAAACCTAAACGAGAGAACCTAGTGTTAAAATATTCCGCTTTCCGCCTATTTCAAAGCATTACGTGATGAGTGGCAGAAGTGGCGGAAAGCCGCTGTTTCCATTTTCTCCGAGTGGGAATTGAACTCGCGTCGCGTTTATTGACAAACAATCTGTCTACGCATCTGCACAAGTTTTTTTTTATATAACTAAATTAAACTTTTTATATAAGTACCTAATTTTAAAAAAGTGAGCAATAATTCAAATCAATTATTTTAATATATATCAAGATATATAATCTATTATTTAACAAAAATATATATTCACCTGCCAACCCTCACTAGCACTATATTATGTTCCTGCAGATTATGTCCAATGCCGGGCACGTACGCGACCATCTCACGTCCATTGGAGAGACGGACGAGGACGCATTTACGATTAGCAGAGTTGGGCTTTTTGGGTTTCTTGATCAGTGTTTTTAATACAACACCCTAAAAATAGTATGAAATCATAAATATATAATTTTAAATAAAAAAAATATTTTTTTGAATTATTTTAAAGCTAAATTTCATTATTTTCTTAAAGATAAATAATCTACATTGTAGTAATTTACAACGTACCTTTGCACACTGTACTTGGCATTATAGACAATACAAAGAACCTAGCGAGTAATTTTTCTGCCTTTACTAACTAAATATAAAAATAATAGTAAAATAAATGATAAATAAGTCCGCCATATTGCCCAGAAACAAGGCACGAAGTGTGGCGGAAGTCAACGCCGCGCTTGCAGTGTGTACTGTCACTATAAATCTATATATGCTATATTGTAAACATCACGACGACTGTAAATGCGGTTGCTTTAATAAATCGAATGGTTCAAGATTCATATATGTATGTGTAAACACAATATAGTAGAAAAACACTGGTAATTTTGAGTTTTTTAGGACAATTATATGTCGATATTTTCGTTTTCGTATTGCACCCGGGCGAAGCTACGGAGGGTCGCTAGTTTATAAAATAATAACTTCCAATAATTTATTTCATTTACAACGAGTTCGCTAAAGTTAATGCGACAGAACTGAGAATAACCGGCGCAAGAAACACAACAATTTTGTCTATTTTTGGTTAATTTACCAAAAAAATACATTTATTAGAACTTACCTTCGCAAAAGGATTCCCATTTAGTGGGTTTCTAGACTTCCTCTTTTTAATATGTGGCCCAGTTTTGTGCATCTGAGCGAGGGAAGCCATTGTCCTTGATATTACTGTTGACGATGGTGTCATTTGAAGATTTGATGTTAATATACTAGATATAGGCGCTAGTTGACGGAGTTGAGGCTGTGTAGAGATGACTGAAAGAAAATACAAAAAAAATTAACAACAAGTGTTTAAAGAAAAGTCATAGTTTGTTTTTAAGCGCTGCAATCAAAATGTTATATATCTTATCTATATTTAGTGTGGAATAATACTTTAAAAATCGTAAAAAAATAATAACTAGTTATCTACTATTGTTGTTAAATTGATGTAACTGCTATGTTAATTTTATTGAAGTGGTTTGGGATTTATCAAAAAAAGAAGGAACTAAAATAGATTACTTAAAGGTAAGTTTATTACCTATGACCTAGTAACAAACGGCATAGGCAGAGTATGCTCCCTGCAATATGCGAGATAAGAGGGAACTGCAGGAAACGTATGAACCTAGTGTTAAGTCCCCGCTTTCCGCCATTTTTGAGGCATTGCGTGTTGAGTGGCGGAACTCAACGCCGCTTTTTGCCTAGTTTCCAGAGCGAAGAAAATGGAAATAAATACGCCTCTGCGCCACAACGGTCCTCAAAACATATTTAATATGGATTTATTGGCTATATGATATTTATCTATGAAGATAAGCATATCCTTCCAGTTAATATTTACAATATTTCTAAAACTATAACAAAAATTAATAAATAGAGATTCAATTGCAAAAATGAATAGAAAACCGCTGTGAAACGTAACGGTACAACACAAGGACAATGCGACCAAAACAGCAGGTGTTGAAAGAAACACTATAGATAATCCCGTCTATATACGTAATCTTCCACAAATTTCCACAACACCAAAAAGGGGCATGGGATTATAAATATTCTAATATTACCAAAAGCTACCTAAAGGGCTAAATGAATCCGTTATTTGCGAGTGTATTGTAATGTCGTGGTTTGAAGGCGTTTCTACAATTGTGTCAATTGTAGCGTTCACTGCGGGCGTTACGCTTTAGCGGGACTCGTGTGATTGACATATTCAAGGTGTGCGATTTGATACAGTATGAGAGATGTGAGCATCAAGTGTGGTCCGTTATGTATAAGGATTGTTGGTAAAGGTGTTTCCATGTATGGATTTGTTCCTGATTCACTGGGGACCGATAAACTTTTTTTTGACTTGGCGTTGTATCACATATATGGCAGTGTAAGCAGAGGAACAGCAGGAACGTAGTGTTAAGACACTCCGTCCCCCTCTTTCTACATTATAAGGCATTATGTGTTGAATTACCGAGCTAAACACTTTGCTTGGTTACTAGAGGGAAGAAAATAAAATAACTTTACAAGCACATAGAGTCTGAACGCGGGTTCACAATTTTTATCCGTGTTGCCAGTTCCAATAAACTTTTGTCCAAAGAAAACATAAAGAAATAAAATTACTTAAATATGAATTTTCAAATGGAATTCACAAGAAATAACTTTCCATTGCGTCTATTTCTTACAAAGTTGTATTGAACGTAAACGTCATATTTGTACATACAATTAGTATGACTTACCAACTACCATTTAAATCCTACCGAATTGAAAACTCAAAATAAATACTGCGGCTACTTAATCAAAGTTTTCTAGGAAGTAAAAAGTCAGAAGTTGATATTATTTGGCAAGCAACTAAAATAATAAACGTATTCCTAGGACCAAGGCGACATCACGTAGTGACCAGCGGACTGTTATTGTTTGTGATAATCGTCGCCAAGTGTCTCCCGAGACTTGCATCTGTCTAGCGCAAGCGAATGTCTACCGTTTGGCCCAAAATAGGGAATTAAGCGTTTGTATATTTAAGTTAATCGGGGAAAAATATATTTATATAGAGCATTTAAAAAAAATAACTTTCCTTATTAATCATTTTATACTTATATATTTGATAAGTTATTAAGGTTTCAATAAACAGTGTACCTAAAAGGAAAATTTTAAGTCATACACAACTGACTGTAAACTATTATATAATAATTAAATGGATGAATGCAATTTAAATTTTTATCTTCACATTTATATACAAAAAATAGCTATTCCGAAGTCATAACTATTAGGTATGGTCATTAAATAAAGCAACTTTTAAGTTGAAATAAAAAAAAAACATAAAATTAGTAATAAAATAATTAAATATCACCAAAACACAACAAAACCTAATAATCGCTAAAGTCTAGAACTTGAGTACTTGCTGAAACAGTACCTGCTCTTTTTGCGGATTAGAACCCGCTAATAGTGGGCATTGTCCACAGATGACGGACACAGAGATTTAAAATTATCCTTTATGACAAGGTTTCCATACAATGTCACATAAAAACTTGTAACACTCAATAGGCAAGAGTTGTGCATAGAAAGTTCCCAGAAACGTTGTAAATCATATTTGTATAAGAAATGGCACAACTTTATCATATATAGATTTTATCTTTTCAGTTGCAATTCATGTTACACAATGCGTTTGGTTTACTTTAAATAACTGCATATTATTATCTCAACGCATCCAAGGATTCATACAAGCTGTAGCATCCTAATATTAAAATATGTAGCTATTATTTTCGTAAACATTCAACCCTTAAAATGCTACAGTTGGATTTATTACAATAATCTTGTGTAACTAAAATTAAACAGCACTTTATTTAAAGATATATCGGGAACTTAAAATTTGTGTTAATATACATATATATATATATATATATATATATATATATATATATATATATATATATATATATATATATATATATATATATATATATATATATATATATATATATATATATATATATATATATATATATATATATATATATATATATATATATATATATATATATATATACATATATAAGTTTTAAATTAATATAAGCATAAAATATATTCTTGTTAACATAAATACCATAAAACTATGCATATAAAAGAAAGAAAAGTAATTTACAATCCTTATTTTAAAATAACAAATTAACTAAAGTTATACTTAAATTACAATTACTAAGCAAATATTTCCGGTTTTCAATAACTTATGCTCGAAATAAGCTTCCGCGTCTTAAACTTACAAAAACACCATTAAGCTTCTGCGGCGAAGCGATCTAAAGTGACACAATTGATACTTTCTATGAGAAAGTTTGATTTGGGGAGGTCCCACGCGTGGTACCCGTTAATAATATAATAATAAATACGTATTAAAAGAGAAATAAATGATTAATATATTATTTGTAAGTTTGTCAGGACGTATGTGACTGTACTTGAGATGAACAGGAAAATGGTCGAGACGAGAAGAACTCTTGTTACAACACCTACCCAACTTGCTATACGAAAAAATATTACTTTTTTAGTATACTAAGCCTTGTAGTTAATTTATTTGAAACATGTAGGTGCTTAAAAGCAACTTTCAAACGAAACTTGGCTTAGGTTAGTGTTTAATAAATAAGAAAATATGTAAAAGCTTTAATATAATTTATTTTTTAACTAAGCCGATGCTGCATAGTGGAGGTAGCTACATATTACTTAGGTGTACTTCCGTAAGGTAAAGCCTGAATCTATTTGATATATATTTTTTTAATTTCCCGCGTACCTCGCACACAGTAGAGAAAGTAAACAACTTATCAACAAACATTAATCGATTTCACAACCTTAACGTTTAATTTCCATAGCAGTTGCTGCCAATATAAATTAAAAAGCTTCACATAATACAAATATTGAGAAGAATATATATTTTTTTCAAATACATAACTTTTTATAATAAGCCACAACGTCAATCTAATGAAAGAAATTCCAAGCATTCTGTAACTAAACTAAGCTTATCTCAAAATGAAATGGCGTTGTCATTGTCCAGTGGTTTTGTATATATATTATATATATTTTTGCAAGTAACGCAAAGTGCGACAATATGCACAAAGGATAGGTGTGAATGAGATCTTCATCAGTGGTCAGCGCTGACTCATGCCACGTATTCAACCCTTATTTATGAATTTTGGAAGTACTGACTGCAAAAATATAAGTAATACTTGGCTGTAGTTACAATAAAACACATCACAAGATACTTGAACTTGAAAAATTAAATATGTACAAGATATTAAAAAGTAAGAAAGTAGCATATGCCTTTTTAAATTAAAGTTGAAATAAAATTAGATATGATTACGAAATGCAAAAACATTGCAGACCTTAAGAGTTTAGAGCGTTCAATCAAACAATTTTTTTAAATTGACCGTCATGACGAAATTTAATACTAATATTATAATATTAGTATTAAATCTCGTCACCACGGTTAATGTATATAAATCGAATTCTTATGATACTAGAAAATGAACCGATATCGTCCAGATTATATAGATTGTTTATATATTTTTGCTTGGTAATTACAAGCATATTCGTAGTAAAATAGTGTGAACACACAAATCACTATTAACCTATACCACTACTTAGCTCTGTAAATATAAGTATATTATACTTAAAATGCTAAATATTATAGTGTATTATATAGTTTTCAAAAAAAAAAACCGTTTCGTACATCAAATCTAAAAACAGGTACCTCGCAAACGCATTCACAAGATTATTATGCATTTTGTATGAAAAATGCTGTCACAACCTATGGGGAACTCCCCGTGAACCTAAAGTTTTGAAATTTGGAAGGAAATTAAAATTTGTAGCGTGGCGTACAGCGATATAAAAAATATCATTATATATTCATTATTGTAGTTTATTGTGTAGACCTATACAAGTTACATTTTCCGTTGACTATATACACGAAATTAATAAGGGAGTCTAGGTTATTAACTATTATTCTCATTGAACCATAAAAAAGATATATCAATGTTAATATTTTCGAATATTATTTTTCTTATTTTATTAATAAGAAAAAAATTGTATTACCACCATACTAAAGCAACAAATGTTAGATAAAAAGCGAATATATTTTATTTTGCTGACTCTACAATCAAAATGGACATAATCCCGGTCCACGCGGAAGGGTTCCACGCAAAAGACAGGCGCGATCGCAATCCCTTGCAAATATTATTAAAATATATCTTCACACAAATATATTCCTTATAACATTATACAAAAATAACATATTTGCTTATTATGTTACGCAGCTGCCAAATTTGATGCAGATGTCGATGGAGATGACATGTTGACCAAATTGACAGTTATGTACAGTTTCCTATTTACTACTGGCTTAATTTTGTCCAAATTTTGGGGAATGTACATTTATATAAATATATTATTATAGACAATGGGAAGATACTAATGTTATGAATTTTGGGGAAAAGTTGTGAAAGGAGTGTGTTAACTCAATAAATGGAAAATTTAGTTTTTTTTTTATTAAAATGGCAAAGATCGGTGTTTTATCAATTTAAGACATTCCTAAGTTAGTTAAAACATTTTTAAAAGGGTTTTAGTCTAAGTAGCATTGCATTCTGTTAAGATTTATATGACTGTTTTTTTCTCGTTGAATGTGCAATATGGTTTTTTACAATATTTTGGTAAAATAATTTAGTTTTAAATAAATTATAATTATTGAAGAATGAAATTATTTTGCAGCTTAAAAATTAAAATATGCTTCATAAAAAGTAGTATATAAACTACTTTTTATGAAGCTATCTTTATATTAGTCTTTCTAATTAATAATTATAAATATTGTAAATTAAATATTGCAACAAAAAACACCTCTCTTGACTACTGTTCCAATAAATAACAAGTGGGGTATAAAAAATACAATATAAAATGATTATATTTAGAAAATCTGATTTCTTGACATTCTATGATAATGAATACGAAATATGGTAATATTAATATTATTAAAATAATTACCTTTTATTAATATAATATACCCTTTTTTGATGAAAATATTTACTTGTGGTAAATTAAAAAACCTGTTTATAATATATTTTTTAAGTTTTGTTAAATAAACATGTTTAAAAAATTCAATCAAAAAATGATTGTTGTGCCTCACTCGACAAAGATAGGTAGTTTGTCGCAGACTTTTTTATAAATATATATAAGATCTACAATTAATTGAAACATTTTATGGTTCTATATTTTATAGTTTAGGCAGCGTACGAAAAATAAGTAAATTTTCTTGTTGATTTTTACAGCTTCTTCCTGAAATGTTATGAAACCCTATTTTTTTCCAAAATAAAACATAGCCCTTGTTACTCGTGGATAATGTAGCTTAAAAATGGTGAAAAATTTTTAAATTGGTCCAGTAGTTTTTGAGCCTATTCATAACAACCAATCAAATTTTACCTCTTTATAATATTAGTATAGATGATTGTAATCTATAAAATGATTTTATATTAAATAAAGTTAGAAGCTAACGATAAGCAGAGTCAGAGACCCCAGCCTACAGCCTTACATTAAAAATGAGTAATAGGCTATCTTTTGTAGCTAATTACTTGTTTCAACAAATATTTTGTGTGGACGCTTACTTAACATATATAGAAAGTGTTTATAAAAAACCACTGCAATAAATTTTCAATTGGTTGGCAGAGAGTAAATTTTAAAGCCATGAAATGCTTTGTTCATGCTACTTTTAAATTAGTAGTTTTTCTAAATTTAATTTAATAAAGTCTATTTGTTATAATTTATAATTTATATTACTATAATAAATTATATTGTCTGTTGTGGCAAATTATAATATTTTTTTTTATTATAATAGGAAGACTGAGACAACTAAGTTCAGACTAGACACTTTATTCTGAGTTTTCAGAATGAATTTACAACAATGATGTTGAATTAAATTGTGCAATGTTGTAGTTTAGCTTGTCAAAACAGTACCACAAAAAATAATTATTATAATATATCTCAGCCCTTTATAATAATGGATGCCACAAGAAACAACAAATTTATTTATTGGACATATAAATTTATAAAAATATAGAAAATTCTTCATTATCAATTGTCCATTTTTATTTAAATAATTCTAATAATAGAGTTGGAAACCAATGCATCCCTGTTAACGTCTCAGTATTGAAATAAATAACTAGTTTTATACCCATATTGAGAGGTTAACGAGAAGCATTACATTTGGGGTAAGTTGAAAAGAGAAATAATGCCTGCCTCCAAACATGGAATATCCATCACTAAAAGTTTTTTTTTTTTAAATGGAAGCAGCTTCCTTAAATTAGGGCTCTTAACAAAATTAACTTTTCAGCTTTACAATACAACTAAAGAGTAATATTTATGAAAAAAATTTACAGAACATATAATCGTCAATGAATGTAGGAAAAAAATATAAGCATTGTACGTAATAACTAATTGTATAGTAAATATCTGATTGTTTTATAAATAAATATAATATAAGATTAATGTTTTCATTCAATTAAAATGTAAATAACAAATAAATCAAATTATATTTTCACAAAATAAACAAAACATTTTTTATAAATTATTATATAAAGAAATAATATTATTTACCATTATACGATGTACATGGAGACTTAAATCCGAATGTTAGCATAGACATTCATTTTCTTATTAAATTCATCTGAAATTGTATAATACATTACAGGTTATATGAATAAATAAAAGAAGAGAGTACTTACGGAAACAAAAAGTATTGATTGCTATAAGTAAAATATATTATATATTATTAATACCTTAAAGGTTTATATTCAGTAAATAAAATCCTTTTGATAATCCAATAAGTTATTTTGATCATAACATAACCTAAAAAGTTAATAATTTATTTTGACGTTTACTTTGACTTTATCGTTCAGGAACAAATATTTTTTCTATTATTGTTGAATTATATGAATAATTTTTATTTATGTAATTACACTTTTATCCTAAATAAATGTTAAATATGTACGTATTATTAATTATCTATACTTCTAATTTCACTTTAATTATTTTATGTATTTTATGAAGTAGCTGTGAATGTTGTGATTTAGTATTATTACTACTAAACGATAGATGGCTCTACTATGCTTTTTGCTTACTTAAATTTGAAGCGAACGATTAGTTCTTTTTTAAATAATGTGACATAAACAATAATATTTTTTTCTACGTCAATAGTTTTTGGTCTTGATAATCGTGATCCTGTTAATTTTTATCTGGATCTTCCGGTTTATGAAAATATTTAAAAAAATTGTTTTAATTATAATTTATTTTTATAATTCATTATCTAATAATATATAATATTAAAATAATTATATTATCAAATAAGGTAGAATTTTTTTTTTTTCATTACGATTCATTATTTGCAAATTGTACAAGATTAAATGTTACCTGAAAAGAAAGAAAGTTATAAGACGATGAGTGTCTGATACAGTTTGATTGAATTAAAACTTCACCTTAAATCTTCCAAGTTTTATGAGTCCAAATGCTTTACGATTTATATGACGGCTTTAGCATAATCTTTAAAGGCGTATTTTGATATCTTGGGTATTACTGGATTTGAAAAGAATGTTACAGCAATTTGCATCTGATGATATTGTTTTATTAAATTGTTTAGTTAATATTAAAAATAATTTTGAAACTTCGATTCTTAGCTATATAGTAAAAGTGTATAATAACGATAAACGATAGCCAGTTTTAACGATATAAAATTCAGGCCAGGTGAGTGGGTGCTGGGTATTTAGTATCTATATAGCTATATAGTTAGTATAGCATCTATATCCTCTCAGGTTGTAGATGTCTGTGGACGTGGGTGTCCACTTAACGTCGGGCCCTTCTGCTCCTTTGCCATCTTATAATATAAAAATAAACAATTGTATTTAGCAATTTTGATTAATTACTATATTTTTGATTAATAACTTATCAAAATTTTCATATTTTCGTACTTTGTTTTAACGAAAAATGGTTCAACGATAAATATCGATGATACATGTATATATATGAAATAGTATGAAATAGTATATGTTTGAAATGTTATGTTCAGTAAAATATATAGTTAAAAGATAAACATATCATTGTTATGATAATTCATTTTTGGTTAAAATAATAATAAATAAAGACTGTTTCCTAACACAACATGATAAAGAGAAAATATTTGTACAACAAAATCAATAAGTAATTATCTCTTTTCCATAGCTGTCTGTCTTGTCTGGAGATCACTTATGGTGATAATGCCGCCTATACACCATAATTGTATCATATTTCTATTTGTTCTAATTTGTTTACTGTAACTTATACCCCTATTCTTATGACTCCTATTCCTATGACTCCTATTATTTATTTTTGTGTAATAAAATATTTCAATATTTTTTTAAATTCTTTTTCTAGCTTTTATTAGCTATTTATATATAGCAGGAACCGTGGAAACCTAGTGTCAAGACACTCCGTTCCCCGCTTTCCGCTTTTTCGAGGCATTGGGTGTTGAGAGGTGGAACTCAACGCTGCGCTTTGCCTAATACTCTACTATGCTACTACTATGCTACTACTGTGTCTTTGCGCTTTATCCCGCACATGGTAGGGTAGGCTGAGATAACTGCAGGAACCATAGAAACCTAGTGTTAAGACACTCAGTTGCTTAGTCCCTGCATTCCGCCTTTTTCGAGGCATTGCATGTTGAGTGGCGGAATTTAACGCCACACTTTGCCTCGTAGCCAGAGCGATGAAAATGTAAATAAAAAAATCCATCCTTCCCTAGTGGGAAGCGAACTGACAAACCGTCACGTTTACAGGCAGACGCTGCATTTCAGCGCTACGACGGTCCTCTAATTAAATAAATAAATAAATGAATGAAGTGTGTCATTTAAGTTTTTAGAATTAGCCCGTAACTACCATATGTCTAATAGATTAACGCCGATGAAATAACAAAAGGAACTTATATGAAAATTAAAGACATTGTTATAAGTAAGTAAATACCTAAGTAGCAAATTAAAAAAAATCCTTTAATAGGTAATTATTTGCAGAACTTACTGTTATTAATTAAAGCAAAATTTAAGTCTACAACTAAACAAAGGCGTGAAATTTAATTTGATGAAGAGAAACTCGTTCTGAAACACTTAATAATTTTCGTTCTGGCATTGTCGGGCACTCTTGAATATTATTTCAAAATTTCAAGCTAACTTAGAAGTTACTTTAAGGTGTTTTATGAATTATAGATACTACCTACATATATTTTATAATAGCAATATTATATAATACTTATATAATATTTTAAATAAATTAATAGAATAACATAATTTGCTATGTGTCTATTTCTTTATTTATGCAAAATTGATAATAAAAATCTTATTTATTATGCGCAAAATAACACGTAGTAAGACTGAGATATAATGTGAATCTTTTCCATCCATCTGTCTATGCTGTTTTTGGAACACGTGCTGAGATGTAATTGGGAATCTGTAGAGTTTAAAGACAATGTGTACAGACAAATTCTATAAATAGAATTCAACAGTGCTGAGGTCGTATATGTTACTTACATAAATATACTTTTCTACCACTACGATATTGGATGTTGAAAAAAAGGACATTACGTTACTAAAAATATATATTTATTTATATAATTTGCTTAATAAATATTATGAGTTAGTTAAAATTATTTATTTTTTAATATTTTCTGACAAATGTATGGTTGACGCCGGTGACACCAGAACTCTCGGAGCCAGTTGATTGCGCTCATACCCGCGCAATGTGGTTCTGCTGGTGCATCACTGTAAGTAAAAATTTAATAAAAATGTTGTCACCATAGAAAAAAAATTTTTGTCACTAACACAGAAAAATATTATATTATCTACATTATTTAATTTTTTTGATGGCGACAAAAAAAATTGCGACTTTCCATACTTTTTCACACTTTGAATATCTCTTTGGACTCAAACATTGTCATTACTTTGTATATCCTATATGTTTTCTGTAAAGTACTTTTGCTGTTTATATGAACTTCTTCCAGGGTCCTAGATTAATATTCACCGTTTTCGAGATATCATCATAAGATAATAGTCCTCTTATCGTGCTCAAATAACTTGGGAACGACCCACATCGAAAAACTAATTTGATTTTCAATCAAATATTTTTATGTTTACATTTGAAATTATTCTTATATTCTATATATCATCATTTATAATCTTACTTCCTTAGATTAGGTTATAAATTTTTAAAATAATATTATAGAATAACATAATTATAGTTAATTAATATTTACCTATAAGCGTGTCCGCTTCCATTAGCCCATTCATGAAATCCCGTCTCGTCTATATTTTCACCTGAAAATTATTAATTTAATAAAATATTTGCTTGAAATGATCAAGTTTAACTTAAAAATAATTATGCCCATTTTGTTATTTCTTATTAATTGAAACGCCTTATGAGTTTATGTTTCTAGACTTTTTCGCAATTAAGAACTTTTGGCAGACATTTAACCTTTGATTTGATTACTACCCTTCACAGGAATCGAATCCTAAGTATTGAGAGTCATACGCTGTTCCACTATGCCACGACCGTTCTTTACTTATATTGTATAAAACATAATTAACGTAAATATAACAAATTGGGCCAGCTCACCGGCAAAGTCCAAAGGGACGATTGAAAATATGTACCAGACAATTATAAATCACGTTAATTTAAAAGAGCTCGGGGCGTTGCTTGTAAATTATCGATATAAATTATTATTTATTTGTATATAAAATATTCAAAATTTTATTTGAAGTTAGTAGGGCTCTTACATATGGATTGCATCACTAATTATGGGAATAAATGACTTTATTATAAGACAAAGTTCAGCGTTGATTTCCGCCATGTCTAAGATGTGGCTGGCTGTGGACAACGGAGTGTTTTGACACAATGTTTTCTCTGTGTACAGTGCTTTGCGATATATGGCGTAAATGTGAATCAAAATGTATGTATAAATATATTACGTTATGTTTTATATTTTCATCCATATGTATATATAAATTCAATGTAAATTCTATAATAAATAAAATGTATCTATACTAATATTATGTAGATAAAGTTTTCATTTGGTTGCTCGCGCAAACAAACTACTAGAAGCCGATAATTTAACAATCTTACAATAATACTTAATACTTTTTTATATTAAAAAAATGGTTGCCTGTAAAGTGGGTTTTACGGGCGAAAATTTTACGTGACAACGTCTTTTTCTCGGTAGAATATTTATTGATATGATTAATAATTATAATATAAATTGCACAAATTTTAACTATAGAAAATATATGTTGTTTACTAAAACATTGTACATGTGTCAAGTGATACGCGCGGCGGACCGATCATAGTTCGGTGACAATTGACACATCGTTACGTTACCTTTTTCATATGTGACTCCGAGCCGCAACCTAATTTATGGATAGGATCGAGAAAATGTTTAAGTTTATTATTTATACTCAAAGCTTAATAAAATAATAAGCTGTAAAAAATAATAAGCCAAATGTAAAAGTGCACAATATCTCATCACCAGAAATTACCAAATCGATTATTTTGTCAACTATCCTTTAATTTATACAAGAACAAAAACATTTTACGACATTTCTTACATAGACTACATTTATAAGATACCGTCGTAATATTTGATTAATTATGAGTAAGTTTTTGAATAAAAATTACTTTGTAATTGAGGTAAATCTGCCACCTGCAGCAACGGCGAGACGGTTGCGATATTAAAATGATTTATATAAAGCCATAAATGCTTCTATCCCGGGGATTCTTTTTATTTTCTAAGTTGAAGATTATGGATACTCCTGTGTTTAAATGTGCTTATCTTTTAAACATTTATTTATTTAGTAAAACTTCCTAAGCAAAGGCCTACGAACCAAATTGTAAAAAAAAGGTTTAAATATTAGAATTATTGAAAATGCTTGTAGGCTATAAAATACGTGTTAAGAGCTTCTATTTAACGAGCTTTACCAGATCTGTGGTAGTATGTGGTATATCTATATATCGTACAAGACTAAGTCGCAAGTAATTTGGTTATTTGTAAATTAAATGATATAAGTAAATTAAACAACACAATTTTTTTTTTCTTTAGCTTCACGCTTTTATTCCGCACATGGCGGGGTAGGCAGAGGAAACTGCAGGGACCGTGGGGAACCTAGTGTTAAGACACTCCGTTGGCGGGGACGGAGAAACCAGGGACTAACCCCTGCTTTCTCCGTCCCCGCTTTCCGCCTTTTTCGAGGCATTGCGTGTTAAGTGACGGAACTCAACGCCGCGCTTTGCCTAGTTTGCCAGAGCGAGGAAAATGGAAATAGAAAAATTCATCTTCCCCGACTGGGGATCGAACCCAGAAACCGTCAAGTTACAGGCAGACTTTACGCCTCTGCGCCACGACGATAATTAAATTTATTATTTATATATTTCTAAAACTTCAAAATATATAGAAGACTTACAATTTTCAGTTCTTAAAATAGAGAAGTGAAGATTTTTATCAAATAGTTAGTACATACCATAAACATTTTTCCACACTTTATAATTCTCTAAGTTGTTTATGCCCAACCACACGAGGAGCTTGTAATCGGTATCTGTTATACTCGGATAGTGCATTGCGCGTACAAGCTTTTGCATAAATTTGAATTCCTCCTAAAAAAATACAAATTTTTTCTGTTATTTTAACTAATGTGACATTACTTAAAATAATTTGGAAAACGAAAAAAAAAGAAGAAAAAGAAAATATGAGATTATACCTATATATGAAAAATATTTAAATATATTTTAAAATACTGGTTTATACATAAAAAATAACTTTTTTTATTTAATTATATTTAAGTAAGACTTACCAAAGATTTAGGTACTGCTAGTGTTGCACCGTCCTTTTCACACCTCTCTTTCGCAACTTGCCACGTTTGTGATTGGTAGACTAGCTTATACCCTATTCCCGTGTCTTTATCAACAATGTAGCCTAAAATATGAGAAACATAATGTAAATAATAGGTTAAATTCTATATTATAATTATTAAATTACGCTGAAGACCTTTACGGCTCAGAGGCGTAGCATGTGCCTGTAAATGCGACGGTTTGTGGATTCGATTCCCACTCGGGGGAAGATTTTTATTTCCGTTTTCTTGACTCTGGTAACTAGGCAAAGCGCTGCGTTGTGTTCCGCCACTCAATACGCAATGCCTCGAAAAAAAGGTCTCTATAGTTCCCACAGTACTCTCTGACTTCTCTGATATGTGCGGGATAAAGCGTGAAGACATAAAAAAAAATTATACTATCCCTAACCATGACGTGGCCGCTTGTAATAAAAGCAGCACTAAGCCCATAGTTGTAATATACTTGATGGTGTCGTGGCGCAGCACCACAGGCTGTAGGCGCAAAGGTTGCCGGTTCGATTCCCGCTTGAGTAACTATTTTCATTTCCAGCATTCGTTACCTAATGTCTCGAAAATTGAGGTTCCTGTCTACTTTGCTTAATGCTGGATGAAGCGCGAAGTAACGTTTATTGGTTAAATATTTTCAGCAAAATTAACGGTATTAAAAATAAATAATTCAAAGCAAGAAAGAAAAAGTATTTATTATTTCATAATTTAATTATTCGTAATTATTAGACAATTTTTCCGTAACTTTGTGTTTCTTTAATACAATTTACATCTACATATTACAGCTTTACAGATTAACTACAGCTCAATCTAGTATTAAGGCACAACGTTGCTTCTGTTTATCTAACAGACGAGAGAAGTGACAAAAATATACTACCCCAGGACGAGATTGAACCCACGACCGTCTTTTACAAAACTAAGTGCCTCGACGTTACAGTAGCTTTTAGATTTCCATAAATGCCTATATTTTTTTGTTAATAAAAACTCTACAATGGTTATTTTATACTTTGTTTTAAAATAATACATAAGTAATGTAGACTCAATCGATATATTCAACGTTGAAGATATATATTACATTACAAGCCTTTTCGTTACTGTCGTTACGAGGCCAGAGCACCAAATTTATATTACAATCATCAAAATTATTACATTTTTCATTTCAACAAAATTATACTGTGAGAATATAAATGTTGAAAGGGTTAGGGTTTATTAATTTAAGAATTAAGTAGAATAATGACCACCGCTGCGTTATAAAGAGTGTTTTAGGGTACAATGTTGTGCGATAAAGACTGAAGTTGACAATTACTTTCACAGTATTACGTATAAAAATATTGCATTTAAAGAACCTAGCGTCAAGACAGACCGTCCACTTCCTGATTGAATTAGATATATTGTGTGAGACAAAAAACTTAATTGACGAACTTAATGACTTTTCTGAGGAAGAAAATTAAGATAATTCAGTTAATTAAGTTTCTTGCGCAACTTAAAGTAACTATGTATGTATATGTTAGTAGTATATAGGTAATATGTAAGCATGTACATATGTATCAGGGTGTATCTAATATCGCAGCCATTGTCAAAATGACCTATAGAGTAAAATATTTTAAAACCATAACTGAAAAACTAGCAAAGAATTATCAATAGTTTAGGTACAAAACATTTTTTCCATTTCACGATATTTATACGTGCTGTGTAACGCGTAAGTTGGTCTTATACAAATGACGTAAAGATGTCGTACTACGAAAATACAATTAAACGTTATTACGAGGTATATCTCTTTCTCGCTTTGACTGGATAGCCAACGTTTGCGTCATACTTGACAAATGGTATTTTATTTTCGAACAATAATTTAATTTAAATGATTTTTGAACTTTGTTTGAAAAAAGTTTTTTTTTATTTTGAAAATTATACTTGTTTCATAATTTTATCAAATTTATAAAGGCTAGTTAATACTATGTTTAAAATGAAGATTACAGCCACATCCTGTATACATGTATTTATATATATGTGTATATGTTAGTTTGTAAATAGCATTGTAGAGACTTGACGGCTTGGCCAATTTTAATTATTGATATGGCAATCTACGTGTATTCTTTGCGAGCGTTACCAAAAACAAAGCTGTTATCAATATTCAACGACCAATCGCTGTGTTGTTATAATGAAAAAGAAAACGACCAATTATGTCATTGAATAATTATTTAAAATGATTATTTTCAAAGTACATTATAGTAATGACCGAACTAAAATCTCGTTTGCTTCAACTTAAGTAATTGAGGACCGTTGTGGCGCAGAGGCGTAGCGTCTGCCTGTAAACGCGACGGTTTGTGGGTTCGATTCCCACTCGGGGAAGATACATTTTTCTATTTCCATTTTCTTCACTCTGGAAACTAGGCAAAGCGCGGCGTTGAGTTCCGCTACTTAACACACAATGCCTCGAGCACGGCGGAAAGCGGGGACCGATAAAAGCAGAGACTAAGCAACGGAGTGTCTTTAACACTAGGTTCGTGTAATTCCTGCAGTTCCTCCTGCCTACCCTGTCTTGTGCGGGATAAAGCGTGAAGCTGGAAAAAAAAACTTAAGTAAGTATTAAATTAGTTTTGTTTACATGACATGGTAGGAAGAGCCTAGTGTTGATACATTTCGTTTCCTGTTTTACGCCCTTTTCTAGGCGCTGTGCGTTGAATGGCTGAACTCAACGCCGCGCTTTGTCTAGTTGCCTGAGCGAAGAAAATGAAAAAAGACAAATCCATCCTTACAGGTAGATTCTGCGCTACGACGGTCCTCATTAAATGAGTTAATTCACAAAATTGTTTCTGAAACTCAAAAAAACTATTACCTACGATTCAAAATCCTATAGTACTACTATTTGTTTCGTTTCCACTGAAAAAGTACTCCAAGTACTAAAAAATAAGACTAAATGACGCATACTATACTTTTAAAATCAGTAGTTTTGTCCGCTTTAAAGTCTGAACTTGATACTTTCGAACAAGAAAATAGCGTCAGCAAATGAAATTCATAAATAAGTAAAGATAAAGTCAATGTATATAGATAAAAAGCCATAAGTAATTTTCTTACTTATACGTTTTTAATCTATTTATTTACTGCACAATCACTGTCGCAACGATAATTTCGTTACATATATTTTTTGATATATTATTCTCGAAAGTCTAAGTTTTAAGCCTAAATTTTTAAACCTTTTGACATAAAAGAATTTATTAAAAAAATACTTGCTATAATTGTTTATTATATTCAAGAGGTCAAGATTAAGTTAAAGATGATCTAATGAAATACACTATATATTACACAATATATTATCACTTATAGCTAATAAGTAATATTAAGTAATACTGGGACTGCATTTTACTTATTAGTTTATTTTTGCCAGCATTTCTTAATAATTTTTTAGAGCTTCACGATTTATGCCGCACAAGGCATGGGAGGCAGAGAAAACTGCAGGAACAATAGGAACCTAGTGTTAAGACACTCCGTTGCCTGTTTTCCGCCTTTTTTGAGGCATATCGCGTGTTTATTGACGGAACTCAGGGCCGCGCTTTACCTAGTTGCCAGAGCGCAGAAAATGGTAATGGAAAAATCCATCTTGCCCGAGTGGGAATCGAACTCACAAACCGTCGCGTTTACAGGCAGACACTACGCCTCTGCGCCACGACCTCCTCAACGGTCCTCTTAATTTATTAGACTTTTATCATTTTTTTTCAATTGATTATTTTTATTTAACATAAATATGTTATTATGATGTTTATTTTCAGTTTAAAAGGGTTGTAGTGGCACATGACAAAAAATATACACAGCCAGGAACAACAGCAGAATAAGTACTAGACTATATACACGATAGGCACAGGTTCGATATTCTTTATCATATTATTACCACCAACATCTAGTTTCTATTCCCCAAACAGCGATACAGCACTGTATTACATTTGTTTATTACGAAACTTAGTTAATCTATATATGTAATATATGGTAAATTAAATAATACCAACCTTGCCAAGATAAGTGTTATATTACATATAGTAATAATGTTTGTGTGAATAATTAACGGAATAACTATATATTCCATTTAAAAAAATATATTAAATTAATAAATAATAAAAAAAATATCAAAAATTCTTATGAAATATATATAAACAAATCGCCATTGCATGTCTACAGTACAAGAGCACTTACCGTCAGGAGCCTCGCATCGGATGCAGGTCAGCGCAATAAAGAATGTGACAATCGTAGCTCGCCTGCAATCAGACGACAAAAATGCATTGGCTTTTATTTTTATTTCAAACATAATAGCGTGTGGAGACGTAATAAGGAGGTGGCTTTTTGCTTTTAACTTGTTTTTCTTTTAATTCTATGTTTAAATTAAAGCTTGTATGTATACGTGACGGGTTGCGGGTTTGATTCCCATGAGGGGAAGATTTTGAAGGTTTTCATTAACATTTTCTTCGCTCTGGCTACTAGGCAAAACGCGTGGTTGAGTTTCGCCTCAACGGAGTATCATAAGACTAGGTTCCCATAGTTTAGTTTCTGTAGTTGCCTCTGGCTAACTTGCATTAGGTGGGATAATGCGTGTAACTATTAATAACAAAATTAGCTGTTTACAATAATTATTGGAATAATAATTTAGTTTAATAAAAATTTTCATAATTTTTTTTTTTATTTTTTTATTTTTTTTTTTTATTTTTTTTTTTAGCTTCACGTTTTATCCCGCACATGGCAGGGGAGGCAGAGGGAACTGCAGGGACCGTGGGAACCTAGTCTTAAGATACTACGTTGCTTAGTCCCACTTTCCGCCTTTTTCGAGGCATTGCGTGTTGAGTGGCGGAACTCAACGTCGTTTTGTAATATGTTTATATTTAAAAACTTGATTTAAAAAGCTTGAAACAGATTTTGGGAAAAGTTATTCATATTTACAATATAAAAAATACAAAGGGATTCGTAATTAGCGTTTACTTATATAATAATAAAGTTTCTTGATTTTATTCGAATCATTGAAATATATTGCACATACAAATGTCTTTATAAAAATATATGCTTATATTAACATATATTCCAGATAGGTCATTCTAGATATAATAAAAAAAGATAGAGAAGCGTCTAATGTTGAAACACTCACTTCACTTTCCGCACAGAATATGTTGAATCGTCGTAAAATACGAAAAAAATCATTAATTAATTTAATTTTTTTATATAGCAACAACAAAATTATATTTATTCAGTATAAGTAACACATGTTTGTGCTATATAAGACCTTGCATTTATAAACAAATAGATATTATCAACGTATCATATATGGTGCACCCTTGACCCATTATCATAAACAAATGGCGGTCAATAATCTTGTGTGCTTAAACAATTATTAATATTAAGTACAATTTTCATAGTAAGCCACTCTTTTCTTTCTTTCTACTGGATTCGTGAAGAATTGAATAATAATTATTGGGAAATCGGAGAAAGCAGGAACTAAGCGACAGAGTGTCTTAACACTAGGTTCCTATGGCTCCTGCAGTTCTCTCTGCCTACCCTGCCACGTACGCGATAAAGCGAGAAAACATAAGAACAAAAACATTTACACTTATTTGGTGTAGAATTTGAAGCTGCACTCATTAATCTAATAGTTACAGTTTTATTATAATTGGATGTATATATATATATATATATATATATATATATATATATATATATATATATATATATATATATATATATATATATATATATATATATATATATATATATATATATATATATATATATATATATATATATATATATATATATATATATATATATATATATATATATATATATATATATATATATATATATATATATATATATATATATATATATATATATATATATATATATATATATATATATATATATAAAAATGAATTGCTGTTCGTTAGTCTCGCTAAAACTCGAGAACGGCTGAACGGATTTATCTTATCTTGGTCTTGAATTATTCGTGGAGGTCTAGGGAAGGTTTAAAAGGTGAGAAAAATTCGAATAATTGCCGGGAAAATCCTCAAAACAGCATTTTTCTATTTCCCATACAAACGTTTTCTAAATAAAATAGAGAGTCAATTTGTACCTTATTACCGCTGCATAAAGTTCAAATTCGCGTGCGCGTTGAAGGATCAAATATCGCGTTCTGGAACTCAACAGAAGAAAATTGCATAGTGTCAAAATACATTGTACTGCAATCATAATATTTGACATTAGATTTGACAACCAACTAATATGTCAATCCATCCTGTCGCATTTCAGAGCATGGAAAAAAGTATTACGATATTATATCTATCTTTGTGGATACGTGCGCGAGAACTTTCTTTACTTTGTGATAGTGACATTCCAAGTAATGTGCTTTTTTTTGTGATAGTGACACTTTACTGCTAAATAAGCGGGAAATTTTCTCACTTTGATTAATTACAATTTACGATGCCGAGGAGAAGACGACCTGACATAGGTCGTCGTAGTCAATCAAATGTGCGAAGAGCTACCTCACGTGCTAACCGCACTGATGACCAGAGACAGACAGATCAAGAGAATAGTCGTATTGCTATGTCAGAATTGCGTTCTTTAGTGAGTGACAATGTAGGAGATAGGCTTAGAATGCAACGAGTTCGTGCACATCAAACACAACAACAGCAAGCTAGACATAATGAAATTGAGCGAATCCGCAGACGCAGTGCTCCTGTGATTCTTGAACGAGCTGCATTCCACTATGATCCGACAATTGATTATTGTGCCGACAAATCGGTAACAATTGGGAAATGAAAACAATTTGTAAATATTGTAAGGCGTTAAAATACACTGGTGAATCTACTGGATTATGTTGTGCTGAAGGCAAAGTAAAATTGCCACAATTGGTCCCACCACCAGATACTTTACGCTCTTTAGTTTCTGGGATTGGAAATGATTCTAAACACTTCTTGACCAACATTCAGAAATATAACAACTGTTTCCAGATCACATTATTTGGTGCTACACATATTATACAAGAGAATTTTATGCCCACTTTCAAGGTAATATATATGAAATTTTTTTATATTATTCAAGTTTGTCCTAAAATATATATATCGGAAATAATTAATGGACAAATTTTTAAAAATTACAGATACAAGGACAAGTTTATCAATTACTGGGAACTCTGTTACCACTACCTGATGCAGATCATCAATTTTTACAAATTTATTTTATGGGCAATTCAGATGCGGAAATTAATATAATAATCGTTGTGCTCATAATCCCACAGTGAAGAGAACCATTGTCCAACAATTACAAATGTTTCTTCATCAGAATAACAATTTAGTAAACATGTTCAAAATAGCATTGGATCGGATGCCATCTGATAGCCATAATATTATTATTCGAGCTGACAAAACACCTGCCGGTGAACACACAAGGAGGTTCAATTCACCTACCATTGATGAAGTGGCTGTTGTCATTGTAGGAGAAAATTTACAATCTAGAGATATTGTGCTTCATCGTCGGAATAGTGATTTAAAACGTGTATCTGAAACACACAGGAGTTATGATGCACTACAATATCCTTTGATCTTCTGGCAGGGGGAAGATGGATACCATTTTAATATCAAAATGGTAAATCAAATAACAGGTAACTGAATTGAACAAGATTAAATAACATTTTTAAATTCAATTCATCTAAGTAACAATGTAAACATTTATAATTTTTGATTGCAGGTGCTGAAACCAACAAAAAAGTTAGTGCTATGAATTTCTATTCATACAGACTCATGATCCGTCAAGGTGAAGTAAATCATATTTTGATGTGTCAACGACTTTTTCATCAGTTTGCAGTTGACATGTATGTCAAAATTGAGACTGAACGATTGACATACATCCGTTTGAACCAACGACGGCTACGGTCAGAGGAATACATCCATCTCCGCGATGCTATAAATGCTGATGGCAATGTGAATAATGTAGGAAGAATGACAATTTTGCCAGCTACTTATATCGACACCGTAATGAACCATGATGACGTAATTAAATATCCCACTGAGTTTTTAAATTCACTGGAATTGCCTGGATTACCACCTCACAATTTGCAGTTAAAAGTAGGATCAGTTGTTATCATGCTGCGTAACATTAATCAACCTTGACTATGCAATGGAACAAGACTGGCTGTGAAAAGACTAATGAATAACGTCATTGAGGCGACAATCATAAAAGGAAAATACAAAGGAGAAGATGTCTTGATCCCGCGGATACCGATGATACCAACGGACTTACCATTCGATTTTAAACGCTTACAATTTCCAGTACGTCTGGCCTTTGCGATGACCATAAATAAATCGCAAGGACAGTCGTTAGAAGTTTGTGGAATCAACTTGGAGTTTCCCTGTTTCGCGCATGGACAATTATACGTCGCGTGTTCGCGCGTCGGAAAACCGTCTTCTTTGTTTATTTACGCACCACAAAGCAAAACAAAAAATATAGTTAATGAGAAAGCTTTAAATTAATTAACAGACTGTATTTTAATAGTGTGTGTCTGTGAATATCAAATTTAAACCTTATAAATAGCCAGTATTTCAGGAAAACTATTTTTCTAAGTAAGCAACATGATGTATCGAAAATAATAATAAAACTTCCTGCTTTATTCAATAAACTCTTTTTTATTAAATACGGATTCGATTTGTTTGTTTTAAAATCATTTTATACAAAAGATTTGGTTTTTTATTTATCGATGAGGCAGTACGAAGTCTGCCGGGTCAGCTAGTATATATATATATATTTCTCAGTATATATTTTTCATTAATTAACTTTTATTAGTTTTTTTATAGTTATTTAATAATTATGTATGTCTGATTATTGAATCCTAGAGTATTACGTGTTAGAGATCACTTAGACTTAATTAAAAGTTTAATTCAATTAAATAATTTCTTTATTGATATATAAAACTATATATTTCATACAAAATAACTTACATATTAAATCCCAAAAAGCACATAATTTTAACACAAAATTATAACTTTTTTGTATATTACAAGACTTTACACTATATGTAAAAGAAAACGTTTTATCCACAATAATTATAAAAAAGGTGACAAAACTATGTCTTCTCTTTAGCGACAACACTGTTACTGCGTTTGCGCGTACATTTGTGCCTTATAGTACCCGCAACGGTATTTTATAACGGTTTCGATTAAATATTTTCCTTTATCTGTATCTATATATAGATATACGATATGTTATGTATGTATATACATGGACAACCAATTTGTGTAGAACAACTTAATTTTTTCGTCATATATAGTGTATTTTTATTTGCTTTGTATGAAAATATATTATAATATATACATTATAAGTAATATTTTGATTTTTTTAAATAGTAACGAAGTGGCGTAGGGTTTTATTTGTAAACATGATGCTTTTTGGATTACCGGTAGTAAAAAATAAATATTTCATAAAAAATTACTAAAATGCCGACTATTAAACAGAACCATCCGTCAGGGCGCAGGCCCGCAGCATCTTAGTGTAATGGCTTGTGGGTTCGATTCCCACTTCCTCAAGTGTGTAAATTATTTAATTTCTATTTTCTTTGCTTTTGAAATTAGACAACTGCGGCGATAAGTTCCGTCACTCAACACGCAATGTATCGAAAGGTAAACGGGGAACAGGGCCTGCTGTGAGCGTAAGTCACCGTTTTCGAGACATTGTCTACGGGCTGCGAACTCAGAAATATTAGAGCAAAATAATAAAATTATTTATTTAAATGAGTGGTAAGCCTAATATAATTTAATTTATTATTGTAATTCTATCAATTTAATTCTATCAATAGTAAGTATTTTACTAGTATTACGATTTAGCAATAATTGAAATTGTATATTGTACATATCTAGTTTTAGATTTAGGTAGGCAGAGGGAACAGCAGAAACCGTGGGAACCTAGTGTTAAGACACTCCGTTGCTTAGTCCCTGCTTTCTCCGTCCCCGCTTTCCGCCGTTTTCGAGGCATTGCGTGTTGAGTGGCGGAACTCAACACCGCGCTTAGCCTAGTTTACCAAAGCGAAGGAAATGTAAATAGAAAAATCCATCTTCCCCGACTGGGAACCGAACCCAGAAATCGTCGCGGTACAGGCAGACGTTGCGCTTCTGCGCCACGACGGTCCTCAAAATTTTTTAAACTTAACTTAATATTTTTTAAACTGCAAATAAGAATTTTAAATGCTTTTGTGTATCTCAAATTCAATAAAAAACTTTACTTCACCTCTAATGCGCATGTAGTTTGGCAACATTCGGTTTACATATTAAATAAAGCGAACGAATACTTAAAAGTCTTGTCACAAAGTATGCTTAAAATGAAAAATTTTAAAATTACATTCTTACAAGTAAGCAAGCTTTTGTTCTTAAGAAACTTTCTTAAAACCCCGAATCCTATATAATTCCCGACAGATATTGACCCCAGTTAAACGGAATATTTTAAAGCGCAACGAAATGTCTGTTGTCTTTAGAAAGAGATTTAACGTTGAAAATTTAATCAAAAGAATTCCTAAACACGTCTCAGCTGTATCGTGTATGTCATGACAAGACTGTACTGAGAGACTGCATATTTAGGGCGTAAATACATTATGCTTCATATATTTTTATATTATTAACTCATGTATAGTGATCGGTCACTAAAAACATAGATAATGATGTGACACTTAGGTTTTAATTTTTTTTAAATATTACTCTTATTTAGGAGATAAAACCTCGACCTTGAGGCAAAACATTTTGAGGATTAGATTTCCCAGAATATAATACAGTTCCAACAAGTTAAAATAGTAAATAATTATATTTAAGAAGTAAAATTTGCTATATAATTTATTATTACAGCTTATGTTGCAGTAAGCTAATTGACAAATAAATAAATATTTTTATTTAGTATTTTTGGAATAAAGACATTTTAAAGTGCTTCAATAAAATATGAATAAAATATAAATCGCTACTAATGGCATAAGGAGTTAAGCTTTTAAGACCTATTGCAAAATTACAAATTATTTTACTGACTCTTAATACATAACTATAATCGTATATATATTGTACATAATTATAAGTGGGGACGGAGAAAGCAGGAACTAAGCAACGGAGTGTCTTAACACTAGGTTTATACGGTTCCTACAGTTCCCTCTGCCAACCCTGCAATATGCAGGATAAAGCGTGAAGCTACCTAGCTAAGTAAACCTCAAGAAATTAAGATTTTCTTCAAATAAATAATATCATATTATTATAACGAGCTTAAAATATCCAGTTTACAACAGGGCAGATAAATAGAAAGTAGTGTTAAGACTTTCATTCTCCACTTTCTACGTGTAGAGTCGTGGCACTCAAAGCCGTGTATACAAAAAAAAAACAATTATATTAATAATATATGATGATGTACACCAGCCTTTAAAGAAAAGTGCATTAGTGAAGACCTAAAAGCGCTTTATACTCTATTTGCAACGCATCTTGTCACTCGGGGCTTATATCTGCGAGTACGTTCATCTCATGCCAGAGCTGGATTATGAAAAATAGTTCTAAGCATGTATAAAATACCGCAAAATATAGTAATTAACTCGTGGGTCTTAAAAAGATGGTGCCTTTTTAATTCATATCACGTTTTAGTAATTTGTTTTTATTTAGCTAAGGCCAGTTTTGTGCAGTAGGATTACTTAGGTTCCGAATTAGAAACGTGAGGGGCGTAGGTTTGAATTCCCACTTGACAATTGAATTATTTTTATTTTTTTGCTGTATCAAGTGAAAGGCTTATATTATTATTTAAAAATACTACTACTACATCTTGATTTTTTATATTATGATATACTATTATGAACTCCTTTTATGCGACCTTAACACCGTACTTATAAGGTTGGCTGCATTTACAGTCAAAAGTCAACACGTGCTACTGATAACATTAAATTGCAAACTTCCATATAAACACAAAGTGCAACAATGAAACTACAAATTAAATAGATAAATAAATACTTTAATATTTAATTTTAACCATAGGAATAATGAAATCCATGTCCAGCCCCATGTCCTCCAAATTGCCATCCAACGCCATAGCCTCCTAGGGGATTCCTGTACCTATCCTCGTCGTCGTTATGAATCCTATATGATAACATAGACTCGCTCACTTTGTGCAGAGGAATCACTGTCAGATCGTGTCCATAAACAGGTATGACATGTAAATTTGGCACTAGAAATTGATACTGTGTTTGTAAAGCGTAGGGTATGTTGGGCCCTTTCTTTTTCCTTATTGATGATATTAAAGGATGTTCTGAGGAATCGTGGCCATGCGTGATGGGGATTACGTTTAGAGACGTCTTGGATTGACTCGATAAGGTTGTGACTGTGTAAATATGTGCTATTAGTAACAGCACGATTATGTTTCTCGGCATCTGAAAAGAGATATTACCAGTTAGAGTGTTAAAATTAAACTGTTTAACATAATTATAATATACAATATTAGGAGGTATAGGCCGTCGTGGTGCAGCGTCTCCCTGTAAACGCAACGATCTGTGGGTTCAATCTCATTTGGAGTGAATGTGTTACTTTTTCATTTACATTTTCTCTGGCAACTAAGCAAAGCGATAAAATGCAATGCAAGTCATATGAAATGGTAATAGAAAAATGATTTGTATAACTGCGGTTTCGGCCCCAAAACAAAGCAGGGCTTGTATGGCCATGCCATCTTGTGTATATATACATATATATAAGTATAGTTGTGATAATCACGATATTTCTACATGCCCTCTTGAAATAATCGCATAATCAGCAATCTGATATTGAGACTTTTAAGATGATTGTAAGATCGATCATAAACTAAACTTAACCGGTTATTCGTATCATCATCATATCGGACATTTATAAGGTTAAAAAAGATTAGATTAAAAGAAATCATATGATATCATGAGGTGTCTAGTCATGTCTGGTGTGGAAACCTAGTGTTAAGAGAATGTTCATGTATTAATATGGCGTTGCTATGTGAATTATTATTATCATACTTTATTTCACATACAAACATATATACATACTACATGTAGTATATATTACATGTATAGTGAATTCGTCATGGTACAGCAGCACAGCGTCTATCTGTTGGAGGTTTGATTACAATTCGGGGGAATGATTATATGTTTCGAATCTCAATGAGATTAGGCATTGGGTAAATTGCGCAAAACAGGGCATCTTAACGTTTGATATAGTAAAGTAAGCGAAACGAATAATATGTGAAACTATAAATATTTTAGCATTTAACATAACATAGTAATATATTGACATTGAGGACCATTGTGGCACGAAGGCGTAGAAGAGACTGCCTGTAAGCGCAACGGTTTGTAGATTGGATTCCCACTCAGGGAAGAGAGATTTTTCCTTTTATATTATCGGAGCTCTGGCAACTAATCAAGAGCGGCGTTGAGTTCCGCCGAAATCGCTGAAAACAGGAAACAGAGTGTCTTAAAATTAGGTTCCCAAGGTTCCTGAGATTTTCTGTGCCTAACCTGCTCTAAGCGTAACAAAACGTGAAGCAGAAAAAAATTGAGTTGCCTCGTACGAGAATCGAACTCACACACCATTGGCTATGTTCTTTTAAAATTACTATCTGAAAGACAAGTCTATATACACATAAAATACGGTCGTACTTCAATTCGTTACACACCAAAAACATATTTTTAAAGAAACAAAGCGAACATCGTGAATATGTCGGAAAATTTGTCTAAATTGAATAACAAGCGTCGTCAGTTGTCACTTGACAGTAGAAAGCCGTTGAAAGATGTCGACAAATGTATATCGTTGACATGGAATTTCTCATTCACTGTCAATTTGTGTAGAACAGTACAATTTTTATATGTAATATATAATGAGATAAATCTAATCTCCCAGCTTCCTTTTATGGCATTGAATTTAAATGGAATGAATTAGTTTTGGAAGCAAATTTTATATATAAATAAATTTTGATTCATTTAAACAAAAAATAAATGATTTATTTTTATAGTGTTCTATGCACAAGTTGCGAATTATTTCTTTAGGGTTAAAAAATTATTGACTTTTTTAGCTTCACGCTTTATCCCGCGCATGGCAGGTTAGGCAGAGGGAACTACAGGAACCATATGAACCTAGTGTTGAGACACTCCGTTTCTTATTCCCTGCTTTCCACCTTTTTCGAGGCATTGCGTATTGAGTGGCGGAATTCAACGCCGCGCTTTGCCTAGTTGTCAGAGCGAAGAAAATGGAAATAGAAAAATCCATCTTTCCCGAGTGGGAATCGAACACAGAAACCGTCGCGTTACATGCAGACGATGCGCCTCTGCGCCACGACAGTCCTCTATTATTGACTGTATTTTATTTTTTCATAATCTAGAGAAGATATAGTCGACGGTTTGTAGGTTCGATTCTCACTAGAATGAATGATTTCGTTTTTCGATATGGAAACAAGACAATGTCAGGCGCTAAGTTTGACTGAGTACTGCCATACATAATTACAATTTAAAAATAAGAGGTAGCAGATAATATTTTTGTATATTATACTTGTAACTTTTTGTAAATTATTTTCATACCAATAAGATATTTCGTGTCTTTGACAACTAGGTCGGTTGGTTTCAGCGTTCCGTTCGATTAATTTTTTTATATACACAAAAGTTATAAGTGTAATACTTAAAATGTATTAAATAACAACAGAAATATATATTTCGTGTATTTTTATATTTATTTTCCATATTAAAACTGGTACAAATCACTTGCCGGATAATTATCACGGGCTTCATTAAGCCGCACCTGATACGCGATTAAATTCAGACAGATTGATTGATCAACAGAGACACTTTAAAAAAACGAGCTTAAATATTTCATATATATTTTTTAAATTATTTTAATTCATACGAGGTCAATGGGGTTTGGAGGAATGAATTTATTTTTCATTGTGAGTTCCTCAAGTTAACACGGAATGCCACGAATTTGGACGGAGAGTGAAGAATGGAGTGTGTTACAATTGTTTTTTTTTAATTTTCAATGTAAAAAAAGTACATCATATAGATGTATAATAATATAAAGCACAACATATGACTATTTCTTAATAAGGTAGCGCTAGCAATATAATACAAATATATGTATATGAAAAAAACATTTATTATTAATGTAATCATTGGCTTTAACTTTTACATATAATCTAGAATATTATATGAAAGTAACTTTCTAACTGTAAAACCGTATAACCAGACCTAAAGCCTAAAGGTCGTTAAGGATGTCAGCTTTTCAAATGTGCAAAAATATATACAGGTTGTATCTGATACGGCGGCCGTTATCAAAACTACTTATAGGGGAAAATATTTCACGACTATATACAAAAAACTAGTTCACAATTAACAATAGTTTAGGCACAGGATCATATTTTCCATTTCACGATATTTATACGTGCTGTGTAATGCGTGAAGTAGACATGATTAATTACGATTGACGTATAGACCTCGTACTACAAAAATACTATTAAACGTTGTCAATCTGTCATCTTTCATTCAAAGAATAATCTAATGAGAATGAGATAAGCTACCTAGCTAAGTAAACCTCAAGAAATTAAGATTTTCTTCAATTAAATAATATCATATTATTATAACGAGCTTGAAATATCCAGTTTACAGCAGGGAAGATAAATAGAAAGTAGTGTTAAGACTATCATTCTCCACTTACTAGGTTTAGAGTCGTGGCACTCAAAGCCGTGTATACAAAAAAAAAAACAATTATATTAATAATATATGATGATGTACACCAGCCTTTAAAGAAAAGTGCATTAGTGAAGACCTAAAAGCGCTTTATACTCTATTTGTAACGCATCTTGTCACTCGGGGTTTATATCTGCGAGTACGTTCATCTCATGCCAGAGCTGGATTATGAAAAATAGTTCTAAGCATGTATAAAATACCGCAAAATATAGTAATTAACTCGTGGGTCTTAAAAAGATGGTGCCTTTTTAATTCATATCACGTTTTAGTAATTTGTTTTTATTTAGCTAAGGCCAGTTTTGTGCAGTAGGATTACTTAGGTCCCGAATTAGAAACGTGAGGAGCGTAGGTTTGAATCCCACTTGAGAATTGAATTATTTTTATTTTTTTGCTGTATCAAGTGAAAGGCTTATATTATTATTTAAAAATACTACTACTACATCTTGATTTTTTATATTATGATATACTATTATGAACTCCTTTTATGCGACCTTAACACCGTACTTATAAGGTTGGCTGCATTTACAGTCAAAAGTCAACACGTGCTACTGATAACATTAAATTACAAACTTCCAGATAAACACAAAGTGCAACAATGAAACTGCAAATTAAATAGATAAATAAATACTTTAATATTTAATTTTAACCATAGGAATAATGAAATCCATGTCCAGCCCCATGTCCTCCAAATTGCCATCCAACGCCATAGCCTCCTAGGGGATTCCTGTACCTATCCTCGTCGTCGTTATGAATCCTATATGATAACATAGACTCGCTCACTTTGTGCAGAGGAATCACTGTCAGATCGTGTCCATAAACAGGTATGACATGTAAATTTGGCACTAGAAATTGATACTGTGTTTGTAAAGCGTAGGGTATGTTGGGCCCTTTCTTTTTCCTTATTGATGATATTAAAGGATGTTCTGAGGAATCGTGGCCATGCGTGATGGGGATTACGTTTAGAGACGTCTTGGATTGACTCGATAAGCTTGTGACTGTGTAAATATGTGCTATTAGTAATAGCACGATTATGTTTCTCGGCATCTGAAAAGAGATTTTACCAGTTAGAGTGTTAAAATAAAACTGTTTAACATAATTATAATATACAATATTAGGAGGTACAGGCCGTCGTGGTGCAGCGTCTCCCTGTAAACGCAATGATCTGTGGGTTCAATCTCATTTGGAGTGAATTTATTACTTTTTCATTTACATTTTCTCTGGCAAGTAAGCAAAGCGATAAAATGCAATGCAAGTCATATAAAATGGTAATAGAAAAATGATTTGTATAACTGCGGTTTCGGCCCCAAAACAAAGCAGGGTCTTGTATGGCCATGCCATCTTGTGTATATATACATATATATAAGTATAGTTGTGATAATCACGATATTTCTGCATGCCCTCTTGAAATAATTGCATAATCAGCAATCTGATATTGAGACTTTTAAGATGATTGTAAGATCGATCATAAACTAAATTTAACCGGTTATTAGTTGTATCATCGTATCGGACATTTATAAGGTTAAAAAAGATTAGATTAAAAGAAATCATATGATATCATGAGGTGTTTAGTCATGTCTGGTGTGGAAACCTAGTGTTAAGAGAATGTTCATGTAGTAATATGGCGTTGCTATGTGAATTATTATTATCATACTTTATTTCACATACAAACATATATACATACTATATGTAGTATATATTACATGTATAGTGAAGTCGTCATGGTACAGCAGCACAGCGTCTATTTGTTGGAGGTTTGATTACAATTCGGGGGAATGATTATATGTTTCGAATCTCAATGAGATTAGGCATTGGGTAAATTGCGCAAAACAGGGCATCTTAACGTTTGATATAGTAAAGTAAGCGAAATGAAATATATGTGAAACTATAAATATTTTAGCATTTAACATAACATAGTAATATATTGACATTGAGGACCATTGTGGCACGAAGGCGTAGAAGAGACTGCCTGTAAGCGCAACGGTTTGTAGATTGGATTCCCTATCAGGTAAGAGAGATTTTTCCTTTTATATTATCGGAGCTCTGGCAACTAGTCAAGAGTGGCGTTGAGTTCCACCGAAATCGCTGAAAACAGGAAACTGAGTGTCTTGAAATTAGGTTCTCAAAGTTCCTGAGATTTTCAGTGCCTAACCTGCTCTAAGTGTAACTAAACGTGAAGCAGAAAAAAATTGAGTTGCCTCGTACGAGAATCGAACTCACACACCATTGGCTATGTTCTTTTAAAATTACTATCTGAAAGACAAGTCTATATACACATAAAATACGGTCGTACTTCAATTCGTTACACACCAAAAACATATTTTTAAAGAAACAAAGCGAACATCGTGAAAATGTCGGAAAATTTGTCTAAATTGAATAACAAGCGTCGTCAGTTGTCACTTGACAGTAGAAAGCCGTTGGAAGATGTCGACAAATGTATATCGTTGACATGGAATTTCTCATTCACTGTCAATTCGTGTAGAACAGTACAATTTTTATATGTAATATATAATGAGATAAATCTAATCTCCCAGCTTCATTTTATGGCATTGAATTTAAATGGAATGGATTAGTTTTGGAAGCAAATTTTATTTATAAATAAATTTTGACTCATTTAAACAAAAAATAAATAATTTGGTTTTTATAGTATTCTATGCACAAGTCGAATTATTTCTTTAGGGTTAAAAAATTATTGACTTTTTTTAGCTTCACGCTTTATCCCGCGCATGGCAGGTTAGGCAGAGGGAACTACAGGAACCATATGAACCTAGTGTTGAGACACTCCGTTTCTTATTCCCTGCTTTCCATCTTTTTCGAGGCATTGCGTATTGAGTGGCGGAATTCAACGCCGCGCTTTGCCTAGTTGTCAGAGCGAAGAAAATGAAAATAGAAAAATCCATCTTTCCCGAGTGGGAATCGAACACAGAAACCGTCGCGTTACATGCAGACGATGCGCCTCTGCGCCACGACAGTCCTCTATTATTGACTGTATTTTATTTTTTCATAATCTAGAGAAGATATAGTCGACGGTTTGTAGGTTCGATTCTCACTAGAATGAATGATTTCGTTTTTCGATATGGAAACAAGACAATGTCAGGCGCTAAGTTTGACTGAGTACTGCCATACATAATTACAATTTAAAAATAAGAGGTAGCAGATAATATTTTTGTACATTATACTTGTAACTTTTTGTAAATTATTTTCATACCAATAAGATTTTTCCTGTCTTTGAAAACTAGGTCGGTTGGTTTCAGCGTTCCGTTCGATTAATTTTTTTATATACACAAAAGTTATAAGTGTAATACTTAAAATGTATTAAATAATAACAGAAATATATATTTCGCGTATTTTTATATATATTTTCCATATTAAAACTGGTACAAATCACTTGCCGGATAATTATCACGGGCTTCATTAAGCCGCACCTGATACGCGATTAAATTCAGACAGATTGATTGATCAACAGAGACACTTTAAAAAAACGAGCTTAAATATTTCATATATATTTTTTAAATTATTTTAATTCATACGAGGTCAATGGGGTTTGGAGGAATGAATTTATTTTTCATTGTGAGTTCCTCAAGTTAACACGGAATGCCACGAATTTGGACGGAGAGTGAAGAATGGAGTGTGTTACAATTGTTTTTTTTTAATTTTCAATGTAAAAAAAGTACATCATATAGATGTATAATAATATAAAGCACAACATATGACTATTTCTTAATAAGGTAGCGCTAGCAATATAATACAAATATATGTATATGAAAAAAACATTTATTATTAATGTAATCATTGGCTTTAACTTTTACATATAATCTAGAATATTATATGAAAGTAACTTTCTAACTGTAAAACCGTATAACCAGACCTAAAGCCTAAAGGTCGTTAAGGATGTCAGCTTTTCAAATGTGCAAAAATATATACAGGTTGTATCTGATACGGCGGCCGTTATCAAAACTACTTATAGGGGAAAATATTTCACGACTATATACAAAAAACTAGTTCACAATTAACAATAGTTTAGGCACAGGATCATATTTTCCATTTCACGATATTTATACGTGCTGTGTAATGCGTGAAGTAGACATGATTAATTACGATTGACGTATAGACCTCGTACTACAAAAATACTATTAAACGTTGTCAATCTGTCATCTTTCATTCAAAGAATAATCTAATGAGAATGAGATATATCTCTTTCCCGCTCTGACAGTACAGTATACGCTCGCGTCATACTTAACACATTACGTTTTATTTTGGAATAATAATTGAATTATTTATTTTGTTTGAAAACTTTTTTTTATTTTTGAAAAATTTTCTTGTTTTATAATTTTACCAAGTTTGTAAAGGCTAGTTAATATTATGCTTTAAATGACGATCGTGGTAAAGTTGTTTAATATACATATATATATTAAACAACTTTATTGGTATAGTATAGTAAAAAAATATATAAAGGTAAAAATATAAAATAAGTACAGTCTCCATTTGGGTATTAGAATTGAAATTAAAATTCGCAAATATTATAAAGAAATCGAAAGACTAGTGGTTAAAAACTTAAACACTCTAGTTGATCTAAAATTGATAAACAGTAATAACTAGACTGATAGTCTAGAGCGTAGTGACCATATTTTTTTAATTAAGTAGTGTGTTAAGACACTCCGTTCCCAGCTTTCCGCTTTTTTCGAGGCATTGCGTGTCGAGTAGCGGAACTCAACGTCGCGCTTTGCCTTGTTGCCAGATCGAAGAAAGTGGCAAAAAATCTGTCTTCTCCTAATGGGAATCGAACCCACAAACCGTCACGATATAAGCAGACACAACGCCTCTGCGCCAGGACGGTTCTCCGAAATTTATTATTATAATATACTAGCAGTTGCCCGCGGCCCCGCTCGCGGTTTTAAAATGTATTACGCACATTGTATTTTTTAATAAGCGTGAAGCAAAAAAAAATAACTTTATTTTACACCAAATTTGGAATATGACGAAACATTTTAAATACAGCAAAATGTGAAAAGGCGGCCTTATCACTTTAAGTGATCTCTTCCAGGCAACCAAAGCGAGGCGTGGTGCAAATATTAGTTATTCTTAATTGGAATATAAATATATTATGAATAAAGTAACGCAAATAATATGTCTTAGAATACATAGAATTTAAATAAATAATAAAAATAAAACTAAAAGCATAAACACATTGTGCGTGGCAAAGCATTCCATAGTTTCGCTGCCTGAACAGTGAAGGACTCACTGTAAGAGCGGGTAAGACACAAAGTTATCTCAAGGACATTAGCACTTTAAGAGCGGAGACTTAGAGGGAGACTGGAGTTGGTGCCAGTTTTTAGTGGTATGCACGAGTTAAAATATTTTAGTAATTACCTACACAGTCTTGATAATGTTAGGTTTGGACCAACGTTACTCATTTGAATTATTATGATAAATGAATTATTACGATATAACTGAAATAAACGATTTTTATATTTTTTTGAGTATATTATATTGCAAAATATTCATATTTTTTAATAAAGTGTATTTTATAATCCGCTACAACACAATAAAGTAAGATTTTGATTACCTATTTATGCAACTGAGGGATGATTCTTCTCGTTATGATTCTTTAAACAGGTAACCGTCACGAAACGAAGGGCAGGAAAGCTTAGTATTCACGTAATCAATTTTAATTTTCATTGATTTAGCTTCAAAACTGATGGAATTTCATAGAATCTTACCCCCCTTTTTCACCACCTTTAAGGCAGAATTTCCAAAAATTTTTATGGCACCATTCTTAATTTCTAATCAAATAGCCAAATATTAGTTTTAATCGAATTAGTTTCAAAAGTGCCGGAATTTCATACAAACTTACCTCCTCCCTATTACCCTCTTAAAGAGCGAATTTCAATATTGAGTAGTGTAGAATCAGGCCCATATATATAAAGATGAAGATTAGCTTCATCAACGGTCATCGTTCAGCTTAAACGACAAATATTCATAGGTTTCCGCTGATGACCTGACGGAAATTTCACGAGAATTTAAGCCGCTCCTAGAATCCTTGATTAGAGGCAGGCGTCAGATCTCATTTGCCTTTTGGTATTTTAATCAAGCCAATGTGAGTATATAAGGAGATTAGTCGGTTTCGAACAATGGACCAAAGATGCTGTAACGAAGTGCCTGAAATACTGTGAATGCATCACAATTACAGATGAATAAATAAATGAAGTATAACTAGCGTAAACGTTAAGCTGTGTTCTTTTTCTTTTATAGCATAGTGGGATGAAGCTTATAAGACTTTCCGTGTCGCCACTCTACGAATAATAGGTAATTCATAAAAACTATACCAGTTTATTTAATTATTTATTTTTTCATATAGTGTTTGTCTGATCCTACTGTAAGTAGCAGAAACCTAGTGTTAAGACACTATTTTCAAGTTACGAGAAGTTGAGGGTTGAGTGACGGAATCCAACGCGGTGCCTTATCTTCATACCGGGTAACCATTCCCCCGAGAACGAATCAAATGCTCAACCGCCATATTAACAATTAGACGAGAAATTACATTAGGTATGTCTCCGCACCGCAACGCCTTATAATCGCTTATAAATAGAAATACAAAGGTAAAGCTGTATGTCTGTCACCTACATTTTCATGCTTTAACTGCTAAACTAATAAAGATACAAACTTCAGAAATGATAAAGGCTACTTTTTGGAATAATCTACAAAGAGCGTATAAAATATACTTTTTGCCAGATCATCATGGTTCCGGATTTTGACATGTTTTAGTTTTAATTCAAAAAGTTTTTAGTTAAATGTACGCCCAAGTATATTGGAGTTGTTATAGCGACATCTAGCGGTAAGAAGATAATTCAGTCGTTTTGATAGAATGACATCGATTGATGGTTTGCTTTAAATTTTTTTCGAAAAATAATACTGTTTAAAAATGTCAAGAAACGGTATTAACGTGTTATATGTAAGTGTTGTGTATGTATGGTTTTTCTGGCAACATTTTGAAGTTGCGCCGATATATATTAAAATATCTCAACAGAAAAAGATAATATTACAATAGTATAATAAAAATGTAAAAAACCTAGAACCTAGTGTTAAGACACTCCGTTACTTAGTCCCTGCTTACTCCGTCCCCACTTTCCGCCGTTTTCAAGGCATTGCGTGTTGAGTGGCGGAACTCAACGCCGCGCTTTGCCTTAGATGCCAGAGCGAAGAAAATGAAATTAGAAAAATCCATCTTCCCCGATTGGGAATCGAACCCAGTAACCGTCGCGTTACAGGCAGACGTTACGCCTCTGCGCCACGACGGTCCTCAAAGTCTAAATATATATTATCAATTATGTTGAAAATAATAAAAATGTCTTAAGTCGGCTTATGTATCATTGATAAAGTAACTAAAGATAAAAAATCTATCCACAAGTATTTTTAATAGTATGTAGAGATATTTTTTTGTGGACTGCGTTCAAATTTCAATGTGTTTTCTTTTAAATCTTATACTTAATTTTAAAGATATTAACAATACACATATAGTATATGATTTAATTTTATATGTTTGAGAAAATCGAAAAACTGCAATATTATGTCGAAGGTACACAATTTGAAAATGAACCTGATCGGTCTTTCACTTTTTTAAAACGGGCAAACTATCAAACGGGTCGCTTTATTTTATGTGCTTTTGCCACCAGTTACATTTCCCTTAATCAAAGGAGAGCTGATTCTGATGACTGACAGATTTTACACTAATTACAGGGAGAAAAGTACAATTATTTATTCATATTTACGGGTACTTTAGGTAAAATACTTAAACTAGATTAATCACGTAAGTTTATTGGAAATTCAACGTCTACGTCCGTGGTCTCAGATAGGCTGAGGTGAAGTTCACCTGACAGACGAATGCCACCCGTCTGCCAATCAACGCTGTTTATGTATAACGATACGGCTGTTTATGGTTATTAAATCTTAAGCAGTTATGGAGCACTATATGTTGATATAGAATTTTGTTGTCAAGAATTGGAAAAGTGCAGCACAAATGATGGAAAATTTTGAATGTTTAAAAATATAGTTATAATATTTATTAAGGATATAGTAAGCTTTTTTGTTTGCAGTTTTTTTTTATCTTTAGCTGTTGCACACAGACAGATAGAACGTCGTTCTTTCTTTTAATGTTATGATTTCGTATGTTACAAATAAATTTTTATATTAATTTTCCAATTTTTTTATTTTAAATAATTTATGAATAATTAAATCACTGTTGGCAGTTATGGTAACATTGTTTATAGTTACAATAGAATCGAGATCAAATGATAAAATATTGGAGAGATTTTCCAGTTTTAATTCATTTCTTATAAAAATTAATTCATTTATTTGTATTTATTAAATTATTAACTGATTTTTATGTTTATTAAAAATATTCCAGGCTACTTTTCGGTTACAAAAGGACTACAGGTATACGTACCTACAGTATATTATATATAGTTTAGTTTTAGCTTATGTTGCTTAAAATTAACATAGATATATATGTAAATATAACAATATATTGTTTTAACGATTGCCTTATGTAGCGTTTTTTTAATTTTGCACAAAAATGAAAAAAGTCCTGATATTTCTAAACAAATCCTTTTTTCATTTTACACGCAACAACGCACATCAGTGAATAGTAGTCGCACGAGTTACAATCACGCGTAGGTCCTTCTATATAATAATAATGGAAAATCCATCAACATGAAGAATGCTGAAGAAATAAAATATTTCGCTCGGCACATACGTAAAGTTAACGTCTCGCAAAATTATGTTCGTTTATCCTTATACTTGAGGTAAAAACGATTTTGTACGAAAAGTTATTGTGGACGTGTCCATATGTGAAGTTTTAAAACTAAATTGGATATAATGCTGCCTATTTATATTTTTATATGTATATTAGCGAATTGCTATTATTTTTATGATATTTAAAGTGTTAAGGAATATGGAAAAAATATATAAAGAAAACGTAAAAGATACTCAAGTATCTTTCTCGTATTTTGGAAGACATGCAAGTTATGCCTTCTTCGTCACACCGTGTCGAAATTCTTATATGATTTTATACAACTTACTGTTTATTAAATATTTTAAATGTATTTTTTTCATTGATTTTTTTTAATTTAGTTATATTTTGGTGTTTTACTTAATTTTTACATGGTTGATGCATTTAAAAAGTGATTCCAAGAAGAGCCCAACGTAAAATGCCATGAAAATATTTTAGCCATAAATAGTTCCGTTGATCTCTTTCAATTGAAGCACAGTGTTATTCATTCTGAAGGAGAACGGAGAAAAGAGTATTTTGGCCTCTTATATGCTTACTGCTTACAAAATTTTAAAATATTCTCCCTAAATAGGAGCCTAAAATTTGTATAGATATTAACTACAAACATATTATGTATTAATACATACTAAAATATCAATTGCTTTTATTTTTGAGGTCATTTGATAGCAAATCGATATCCAGTTTACTTTATTTGCAAATTAGCATAATATAATATGTATTGCACTAACTGCCTGTATCGAATGTAACGTAGAGATACTTTTATCATACATATATACATGTCGGCCTTCTAATATGTCAATAGTGTCGCATAATATATATTATTATTTTAAAATTTATATAACAAATATAAGACCTTGTCGTAATCGTTGTATGTAAATTAAAACTAAATTAAATTGGCTTCACGCCTTATTCTGTATATAGCAGGGTAATCAGTGGAAACCGTGAAACCGAAGGAATATAGTGTAAAGACACTCTGTTCCCTGCTTTTCGCTTTTGGAGGCACTCCGTATTGATAGGTGGAATTTAACCCCATGCTTGCCTAGTATCTAGAGCGAAGCGAAATGGAAATGAAATAGTCCGTCTTACCCGACTGGGAATCGAACTCACAAATCATCACATTTACAGGGCAAATGCTAGGCTTCTGCGCCACGACGGTCGTTTATGTTCGACGAGGTTTGGCGTGTCTTATATTTAAATTCTTTTGTTTTCGAGTGTAGTGAGATTACCTGGAGTAAAGTTAAGTCGTTATTTTATTTAAACATTTAACCTTTTTATAAAAAATAAAAAAAATTGCTTGATAAATATGCATATCGCTAAAATAATAATAAAAAGTAGTAATAAAATAAGTGCTTAAAATAATATAGAAAGGCACATATAACACATTCTTGAACATATATGGTAATTACGGAGGGACGTATATTTGCTAACATATTAAAACCTTTTTGGTATAATTATATAATGTGCAAACACTATTAAGTTACTTCTCACTACTAAAATTTCTAATCTACTCAGGTAGTAGAATATTTTAAGACTTACCTCTAAACATATGATAAAAAAAAAGTATGCAAAAATTAACTTAATTATAATACCTTTTATTTTGATAATCCAGTAAAGCACACGTCACATTCACTCTCTTGATACAACTAAATGTATTTCTTGATCTGTTTGTATATAAATGTAGAGTCGTAGAGCTGCGTGTGCACTGCATTTGGCAGGCACTGGCCAATATACTAAAAAGGTGGCTATTCAGTTGGCGATTTATACATATATAATAAATATGTATATATTTATATATACATATACATATATACATATACATATATACACATATACTCGTATACATATATACATACATATATATACGATGAAAATTAAAAAAAAATTATAGTTCACTAGGCTCACTTTACATGTAGTCGCCTATATGAATTAAGTATAGGATAATTAATTGCTTGGTTACAAAATGGTTACAAAGTAATTTTAATTAGTCTACAAACACATGGTTGTGGCTTCCGTCCGCATTTGTTGAAATGGTTGTACTTAAATAACTTCGAATTTCCTACACTGACAAGATAAATCGCCTCATTAAGAACGTTCGCCAAATGGAAAGTGGAGTGTTGAATTATTTCTTTATTTCTTGCTTGTAGAGGCGCAGTCTTCTTGTAAACGCAACGGTTTGTGGGTTCGATTCCCTCGTGAGAAAGGGAATGGGAAATGGAATTTTCCATTCCCATTTTCTTCGTTCTGGCAACTAGGTAAGAAAACATGGTCGAAAAGGAAACTCGAAAAGGAAAGCGCAGAACGGAGTGTCTTAACACTAAGTTCCTGCTGCCTTGAACGTGAAGCTAAAATACAAAAATATTAAATATTAATTAAAAATCTTATATTAATTTCGTGGCCGTACTCACACGAGAGCCAATAAATGATTACAGTTAACAAGTTCGAATAAGGTGAGTTATTTATATTTTATTCTAATGCTATTGTATCGGCGGGTCATCATGCAAATTGTGGCGTATACTTGTGTCAGATTTTATCAATGTCACTCTGTCTCGACTATAAATTAATTATTTTTAAATAATATCTGATTTAACGGTTCTTATTAAGTTAACTTTATTTGTACAGTATTTTTTAGGAGATATCCTCAATTTTTTAATAAATAATAAATGTTTAATAAATTCTAGTTAAGAAGAAAGTTACAAACTTTGAGGCAAAGAGAGTATGAAGAGGTCAATGACAGTGGACGAGGCGGATGAGGTATGCAGGGTTCGCAGCGTTGGGGCTCCCTTCTCACTGACTACCCCTCTAAGTGAAGTTATGGATGCGTGAAGTTATGTATGTATATATTTCGGGCTATGTTGTTGTAGTATGATGGTTACATATTCAACGCTAAACTGGTTACATATTCAAAAAAGCAGGGACCAAGCAACGGAGTGTCTTAACACTAGGTTCATGTGGTCCATGCAGTCCTCTCTGCCTACCCTGCCATGCGGTGCGGGATAAAGCGGGAAGCTAATAAAAAAAAAATAAAAAAAATATTTTTACAACTCCATTATTTAAATATTTCATATTTTATAACGTATATGGTATTTTCATTATAATACAGTAGCATATTTAATATATTATATTTTATTTTTTGATTTTACTAGTAATTTCAAGCAGTATTAAAAAAACATAAATAAACAGCGATTTTTAAATAAAACTCTATATTTCATTGTCTATTTACGATTAATGTCTATAAAAACTCTACAAGCAATTACAAAAAGAAAATAATAAGTTGCTGAATGTAAGGATAACACTTTAGGAATTTCCAAACTATATAATATAAGTATCGTATCCATATTTCTTTATCCTTTAGATATTTCCTTACGTAAAAGTAGTCATTGATAGTAATTTATGTACAGCTAACTATAAAATATATATACATACTTACACACATACAAGACTTCGAACCCCAAACGACTGTATACCTCCTTGTCCTTGTTCACTCTTATTAACCTCTTCATACATATTCTCCGGGGATCTTTTACGTGACTTTCCTCTATTATTTTCGTTCCTTCAGTGATCTAAGTCCCTTATCTTCCTTTCAACGTGAAATCTATACATAATATTAAATCTACTCTACATTAACGTATGATGCTTATTATTGATAAATTTGTACATAACAAAAAACAATGAACCGTACATACTATGTTTAGATGGTAAACACCAGATGCAAAGATTTATGTGCGAGTAGAAGTTGAGTAGCGGAACTCAAGAGCGAGAAAAGTTAAATTGCACCTTTTAAGTGTCAAGGGTGCAATTCCCACTAGTGGGAAAAATGTGGTGGTACAAACACAATACGCGACTTAATTAAGGCATTTAATATGAAATGCGCCTACGTTATTATATTGAAAGCATGAAAACCAAAAAATATATAATATGATTGGTGTAAAAATTAAGGCTGGAAACATTTTAGATGTATATCAAATAACTATAATAGTATATAGTGAAATTATAGAAAACCTTTTTTCTTACTCTTTGGAACGTAGTTCTTTACAAGGAGAAAATATATTGTAGCAAATATAATATATGAAAAACTTATATAATGATTTCCAGGTAACAATAGGATATAAAAGTACCAATTATAAATTTGGCTAAAATTGTCTGGAAACACCACAGTTTATTTTTTAAAAGTTTCACGCACTATACCGCATTTAGCAGGGTAGGCAGAGAGAACCGCAGGAATCGTAAGAACGTAGTGTTAAGGGACTCCGCTCTCCACTTTTTAACTGTTCGAGGCATTCCTGGTTGAGTGGCAGAACTCAACTCCGCGCTTTGCCTAGTTGCCAGGACGAAGTAAATGGAAATAAAAAAATCCATCTTTCCCGAGTGGGAATCGAACCCACAATCCGTCGTAGATACACGCTGAGACGTTACGCCTCTGTGCCGTGACGGTCTTCGAAGTTAAAAACTTCCACAATTTTAATGAGAATTGAATGAAAATTAAACTGAAAATTTGACTTTAGTAATTGAATACCGATACGAATTTATATTATTACCTCCGATCAAGTTACTTATTTTGTTATGTCAGTTAAACATTGTAAATGCCAGCCTCAGGAAACACCACTAAAGTTCACTAGACCTTCAAATAAATGAGACGGTTTCGCATATAAAAATTATTATTTAGTGATCATATTATGTGGATGTCTTAATATTTTATATATTTATAAAAGATTTTTTATTTCTTTATACATAATAATATGACAACTTTATCTATATATAGAGTATAAATATAAAATTGATAAAAAAAATAATGTTTAAAAAACAAATATACAGGATGATTTACTCGTTTTTGTCCTCGTATTGATAAAGATCTTGAAAAGCTTAAGTTAGGATAAATATATTGTTAGTATTTTGCGAGCTAAAATTCTATTCTGCCACAGAAAAGATCTAGTGACCAAACACTTAGCTACTTTCGTCTATTTCTTGTTTAAGAAAAGGTCATTTATTATAGTGCAGTGATTGACCAGGAACAAAAATCAACTTTGTAGCTAGATTTTTCAAATTAGAGGGGAGACAATAATTTATAATTAATTTGAGAGGAGGGTTTAGTTTGCAAGACACAGCGTTAAAGATACGCTGAAGAATGTCTTATAAAAAAAAGTCTCCAAGGTTTCAAAAGCTTTATGACAGTGGATGAGGTCAAAGAGGTATGCAGCGACCCCAGTGAGATTCTCTATTTTCTCTGGCTACCCGGCTAAAAATAAAGGAAAAAGCAAAAAAAGGTAATCTATTTAAGGTAAATCTATTTAAATTTGTCTCAGCTTATATCGCTTAATATAATGATATACATATAAAATGCTTAGGAAGTATACAATACTCAAAATCGTCACGTTACTCCAATTCATCTTATAAAGATAACTATCATTGAAATATGAAAACCTTGCTTAGAATAACCTTTAAAACAAGTTTTATTAGGCCCAGTAACCTCGCTGCCAAAAACTTAATCAAGAGGTAGTTGTAAATAAGAAAGGAAAGGCCAAGTTGAGGTCATCATAGTTCAGTAGTACGTTTGAATATTTGCCAAATATGTTAATAGAAACGATGTTAGAAAGGGGTATATTTAAAAAATGGCGAGAACATATATATTTGTTCTAAAAAGTATCTATAATAATTCGGAAGTGTAATAAGTAGTAATGCGGTAAATGGAGTGTTTGGCCACTAGGTTTTTTTATACTGCTTTTCGAGATAAACGGAAACCTTATAAGAATACATGTTCCTATAAGGTTTCCGCTTATCTTGAAAATATATGTATATATAAAGTATGAGATTCATTAAAAAATATATATTATTTCAGAAAATTGTATCGTAGCGTTGTAAGACAGTATCAGATAAGTATATTACAAACCCATAGTAACGCTTTCAAATTGTCTTCAAAAATGCTATTTTCATTAGCGTGGAAAAACTTTTAAAAAATTAACAAATATAATTCAAAGATATACTTGCATAAAAATGTTATATAGTTTAAACATTACATTAATTTCTATAATAGTTTCTAATGTAAATAAAGAAGCGGTAAGTACAATATTATTTGTATATGATATAGCTTCATCTAAAAGCGGATGAGCGTTAAAATAAACAACATAATGTAAATGAACATAGTGTAAGAGGTAGCTGCTATTTTACATACAATATTAAAATTAGATATTATTATTCGACTACACGTTATTAGCTCTCGGTTATATATAGCTTCACGTTTTATCCCGCACATGGCAGGGTAGGCAGAGGGAACTGCAGGAACCGTGGAACCTAGTGTTAAGACACTCCGTTGCTTAGTCCCTGCTTTCTCCGTCCCCGCTTTCCGCCTTTTTCGAGGCATTGCGTGTTGAGTGGTAGAACTTAACGCCGCGCTTTGCCTAGTTTACCAGAGCGAAAAAAATGGAAATAAAAAAATTCATCTTCCCCGACTGGGAATCGAACCAAGAAACCGTCGCGTTACAGGCAGACGTTGCGCCTCTGCGCCACGACGGTTCTACGTATTTCATATAGGATTTATATACATATATATCATAAAGCTAAAAGATTTTCGTTAAAAGCCTTATCCATATTTTTTAAGTTAGTTGTTTTATAACTTTATTAATTTTTTATTAATTATTCCGGTTTCTTAATTTTTATATTGTAACAAAAAATATGATGAGGCTGAACAACGTTTTCTATTATATCTTTATTTTTTAGTTTAGTTAATTTATTGAATCTCCATATCAGATAATCTTATAATTTTTAAAGTGTTAATCAACTCTGATAATAGTGATCTGAGCATATGCAGAGAGCACAGGCTTGAATCCCGCTGCGTTTAAATTTTTATGTTTTCTTTAAGTATTTTTTCTCTATATAAGATGTTTTAAACTGTAATGAAGCTTTCTGCCCTAATACATTAAAAAATAGTAATGTGTAAAGTGTGCTGAAAATTTTAAATAAAAATATGCTAGCTCTTTGTCTATAACACGTGCGTGGGAATAGGCTTAGCCTCGGGTGACACCGACACACATATATTCCGGTATATATATATATATATATATATATATATATATATATATATATATATATAAATATATATATATATATATATATATATATATATATATATATATATATATATATATATATATATATATATATATATATATATATATATATATATATATATATATATATATATTTATATATATATATATATATATATATATATATATATATATATATATATATATATATATATATATATATATATATATATATATATATATATATATATATATATATATATATATATATATATATATATATATATATATATATATATATATATATATATATATATATATATATATATATATATATATATATATATGACTACAATATTAATTTAGATATATTAAATATGTATGAGAATAAATATATTTTAAAGACTAAAGAAAACGTAAAAATTACGTAATATATATATATATATATATATATATATATATATATATATATATATATATATATATATATATATATATATATATATATATATATATATATATATATATATATATATATATATATATATATATATATATATATATATATATATATATATATATATATATATATATATATATATATATATATATATATATATATATATATATATGACTACAATATATTATAATTTTGACGCGATTTAACAATTGATTTGACAAATGCAAATTAATTTAGATATATTAAAATATGTATGAGAATAAATATATTTTAAAGACTAAAGAAAACGTAAAAATTACGAGATGCATCTAAAATTTCATTTTAACACAACTCAAAGATGTTTATAACATATAATATGGACGAGTAGCCTCTGTTTCAAGTAAATAAGGTAGTTAACCTTTTTGGTAATACATTTTCATAGTTGGTGTTCTTAAAAATTGTAGTTATCACGATTTATATGAATAGTTTTCTTCATTTTTTTTCTATTTAATGAATAATGCCTGAAAAAAGCTGACGTTTGTGAAGTGATAACAATAAGTTTAGGGAAACCTGGTTAAGTTTGTCGTGGGCTCTTCTCACCAGGCCGCGCTTGGAACCCTCGTAAGTTTAGTTTTAAGTTGTGGAGTGTGTAGGTTTCGGAGGGGCTTAATTCGATATTTATTATCGCATTGGGCTACTCTGACACTCCTCCGTTCGTTCTATCTGACGTACATATGTGATCATCTTATGGTTCTAAGTGGAAAACTTATAAATAAATAAATAAGTTTTCTTTTATTTTTTATCAAGTTTCACGCTTAGTAGTTTCTATTCTCTACTTCATACCCGTCTTCGAAAGTGTTGAAGATGTGCTGCTTATTAAAGTGTTAACTTCAACGGCACGAGATAAATGAAGATAATTTGTACCATAGAGTGGGAAAGTAAGTGTATGTTTAATTCCAAGGTTATATTGGAATCAGCTAGGAAAATCTCGTATTGGAAAAGATTTAAAGAGCAATTTTCTTAATGTATAATAAAACTACATATTAAATAGCGCAGTCTTTATTTAGAATAAACACAATATAATTAAATAATAAAGATACCTAAAATACACAATATACGCCTTCGCTTTATAGCAAAGTAGTTTTTGGCACACTCATATTTACAAGGCACAGCATTAGGAAATAATGATAGCACTTTACGGTACAGTGGAAATTCAACCTGTCATTAAACCCAGACCAGCAGGTCTGAAGCAAGATATCACAAGATATCACAATCATTATGAAGATACATATTTCGTACAGTCAATTCGATTCCATGTTTCTGACAAATTATAAATATATGGGCTGAAATGTTAGCCGATAGCACAAATAGTTAGTTTACAATAACAATTAGTTTTCTTTAGAAATATAAGAAAATTTTCTATAGTTATTTATATTAAATAGGACAGAATCCGTTGTTCACATTAATGTTGGTTGTTACCAAATAGTGAATGAGCGTATTTACCGAAATACTGTACACGGGGGAAGGTCGGCAATGCAGGGATTCCTTTATAATTAACATCTTGTATTTGTTGAGCGACTTGATTCTGACTTATTTGCGGCTGCAGAAAAGATTGATGAAGCAATGGCTTAAGAGAAGCCGATTTAGATTCTGATTGGACTTGCGAAATATCGTACTGGGGTTGATAATGTTGTTGTAAAAGTTGTGGTTGTTGATACAGATATTGTTGTGAGTCTAATTGATATGGAGCTGATTGTTGTTGATAATTTAAGGATTGTTCTTGTTGGGCTTGATATTGAATGAATGGTTGAGGTTGTTGATACTGTACAGGTTGTGGTTGTTGTGAGTGTTGTAATTCTTGTGGTTGATACACAACTTGTGGTTGTGCTTGTTGATATTGTAACTGTTGTACTTGCTCTTGTGGTTGAAGTTGATAATTGATTTGTGGTTGCGCTTGGTATTGAATCTGTGGTTGCGCTTGGTACTGAATTTGAGGTGGAGCTTGATATTGAATTTGTTGTTGCGCTTGTTGTATTAGTTGTGGGTTTGGCTTAGCTTGAATTTGTGTATGCAAAGGTTGAATAGTCGGTTGTTGTGCTTGAGGCTGCTGTTGTAAAACAAGGTTAGGATGCTGAAGCTGGTAGTTTATTTGTGCAATAGGTTGGAATTGCTGTGCTTCATTTTGTTGAATACTTTGAAGTTGAAGTTGTGGTTGTTGGGATGAAACTGCCTTTTGTTGAGCCAGATCAGCAGATGGTGACTGACTGAAGGTAAAACTTGCGTAGCTTTTCGCGTTTTGTTGTTTATCATTGTAATTCTGCAATAAATATATAAAGCCATTTAAATATGGTTAAGTTACATAGATATATAATGAACACTAAGTTTTCGAAACGTTTCCGAAACTTTTAATATAAAAAGATTATAATTATTATAAAAAACTGAACTAAATTACGATAAAAATAATTTTACCTGCTGAACTATCGGTTTTGCCAATTCTTGGGAGTGAACAGATTTGCTGCTGATGTCCCTTGGTTCATTTTGTTGATATGAAATACTTTGGGGAGAACTTTGAGTTGGTTGAAAGAAAAATTGCTGCGCAGGATATACTTGTTGCTGGCTGTATTGATTAGGTTGTGAAATTGCTTGCAAATTGTTAGAGTACTGTGGATAGACTGGACCCAAATTTTGTTCATGGCTTGATCGTAACAAAATCTGTGGCTGTTCGAAATTTATTAATGGTTTACCCAAATTCTGTTGCTTGGAACCATATTGAATGGCATTTGGTGATGGTATAGACAATCTATGTTCCGAGTATGCTAATTGGGAAGGTACCGGAGCTGATACTTCATATGTAGTTGGAGATCCGAGCTGAAAATATGTAAAAAACAAATATAAATATCTTATACGAAATATAATTGTATGGTATAATAAGTATCTAATATCTAAGTGTAATATATTAAAGAGGACCGTCATGGCGTAGAGGCGAAGCGTCGATCTGTAAGCGTAAAATTTTGTGGGTTCGATTCCTACTTTGGGAAGATGGATTTATTTTTATCCATTTTCTTCGAAACATTGCCTACTTGTCAGAGCCAAAGCGCGTTGCGCTCTACCACTTAACAAATAATGCCCCATAAAGGCGTAAAGCAAGGAACAGAAAATTCCCATGGTTCCTGCAGTTCTCTCTGTATTTAAAATAAAGCGTGAAGCGAATAAATATATGTATTAAATTTTACTTAAACTTACTCTAGGTTGGTAAACCGAGATCGGTGAGTAGAGATGACTGGCAATTGCAGCTTGGTATTGAGGTCCTTGTCCAGACAACACATCTGATATTTTGGCGATCTGAGGCACTGGTGTGGCGTAGATTTGCTGTAAATATAATGAGAATAAAATTATTAAAAAGAAACTGTCAATAAAATACATTTACTGTAGTTATTAAAGAAATATTTTACCATTTGTTAACAAACAATTTTCTTAATTATAATGTTAATGTCAATCGACTTGGCTTATTTCTTATTACTTACTGGAAAATATACTTAGCGCAACTATAGCTTATTTACTAAAAATATATGACGATTTTGCTTAAATTTTGGTCATGAACTTTAGTGAGGTAACATTTTTGACGTTTTATGAATGAATCTGTCATTATACCAATTCTTTTCCAGTAAATACTACGTAGTTAACTCAAATATATATACATATTAAAAAATGTAATATGGAAAAGATAGAGAGGATCTCATTTTCGCGACGAAACTCAACGCCGCATGTTATCGGCGCTTTTACTTATAGGGCGTGAAAAGCTTTTAATGTTACAATGAAAACAAACATATAAGAATATCTTCTGCCCTCGGTTCATAACTGTGGGCTGTTTGCGCCCAGTTCCTGCAGAGATAAGGCGATTAGTGTCGTAATATTATTCCAGTACAGGACGTTGGAAATTGACTGAAGTGAAGTGTAATCGTGATAAAAGGCTTAACCCGCCTCTATAACAATATATACCTAAGTAGTTAGAATCTCATTCTTGTTAAATTAATTGAAATATACGAAAGCAAATGTGTTAGTTAAAGTAAATGTAAAATACGTCAAAATTACTTTTACAGTAGGATAAGTCCAATTTATAAGTAATTAAATTCTAAATTAAATAGTGTTTATTTATTTGTGATACTAAAATAATATTATGGAGAAGACAGACCCTTATTTACTCACAAATATTTAATTTTAGTTTTGGAAGAATAAAATAATAAAATTAAGCAGCTTAATAGGTGTCAACAAAAATAACCATAGATTTTCCTTTGTAGGTCACGATTAGTGTGCCGATTGCGTAGATACGATTTTTTCATCTTATAAATGTAATGGAAGTGAGATTTTTTTTCTTTACCACCCGCAAATATCGAAAAGCAATCTGGATCACGTAGCTTTTATAATACTGTTCAGACGTTAGAAAATTTGGTGTGAATTTTAATATTTTTGTGGCTTTTGATATTTTTCTTATTTACGTATTGTCCCTATGTTTTGTGGAGTAAGGAGACACCTAGATTACTGAATGATGAATCTTGATGGGTCAAAATTACTATAATATAAAACGCCTTAAGTATTACTAACTGGGAATCGTGTACTGATGATTACCGCTGATTACCAATTTAATGGTTATCATTTATAGACGAAAAAAATTGACTCTACAATTACCATAATGAGTATGATTAAAGACTTGTCAACTAACGTTCAATGAGGCTTTTTCAACTATAGTCGAATTTTGTATTTGGAAGTCGAAATAAGCATTGTATTTTGTTGAAGACTCAGAATTGATAATATGATTTTATGTTCTCTAAAGGACTATATGTATACATAAGTATATTATATCTCTAGTAGTAGGTTACCTATATAAAAACTTAATTTACTAATACTGTACATATTTTATACTGAACCTTTTAACAGATAATTGATTTAAATTTGCAATCTCATCAAAAAAAGGTAATAAATTCGGTCCCGACCCGAATAATATGGAAAATATAGCAAAAACATTGCAAGATTTAGTTTTTATCTAAAAATGAGGTTGATTTTAAACCAACATGAATACGCCATTTAAGGAAACTAGTTAACTGCTTGCGGTGTATAAATTTGCATCCTGTTATGTAAATAATACTTAGATATGAAAAGCTCTGAAGCCGTGTCACTTTAATGCGCAGCTTCAGTTCTGTATGCAATTTTACCCGACTACGCAAAGGAAGGTATTGTAATTATTAGTTTATATCAAGGTTTCTCAAAAATCTTTGCACCGTGACGCCCTTTATTTTTTTGTGAAGCTTCTCAAGAACTCTTAAAGTAAAACTCCTCGTATATTTTCAAGCAAACCAACAGTTAGGCTAAGTTATATGAAAGCTTGTGTCGTGAGAGAGGAACTCGAATAAATAGCTTAAAAGCCAATAGCCAATGGAGTCCAAATCAACTTGTGTCACGTGTCTCCGACACTAGATACCTGGGGCAAAGCTGCACGAACGACGCATAGCTTGGAAAACCGTGGTTTATATAATTAATACGTGTCATTTTTTTCTAGATTTATCGTTTCATCTTAACCTAAGTTATTTTAAATATGACAGTGACCAAAGCTTACCATCGAGTCAACACATGCGTTAACGAAAATGAAAAACAATATTCTGACTCCATGTTGGCTTAGTGGGACAATAATTGCAAAATCATGAAACGAGATTCTTATAGCTTCAATTCTGTCATGAGAATCTACAATGGACTTTTTTTATAATTTTCGATAATTCAATATATATATATATATATATATATATATATATATATATATATATATATATATATATATATATATATATATATATATATATATATATATATATATATATATATATATATATATATATATATATATATATATATATATATATATATATATATATATATATATATATATATATATATATATATATATATATATATATATATATATATATATATATATATATATATATATATATATATATATATATATATATATATATATATATATATATATATATATATATATATATATATATATATATATATATATATATATATATATATATATATATATATATATATATATATATATATATATATATATATATATATATATATATATATATATATATATATATATATATATATATATACATATATCCTGACCTTCATGTAACAACATTAAATAAATTAGCTACATTACAAACATATTCACTACCTCAAAACTAATTTTATAATTGTACTACAAAATTGCAATTTCAATTTTGTGCAATTTAAATCTCCATCTCCCCGTTTCTATTTTGTTATTATTATTTAATTTATTTACTCTTTAAAAAAAATTGTGCGAAGCCAAATAAATTCAACGAAAAATAAACATTAAAATATGTTTCTAACATGTATATATAAACAAAATTAGCATATAGATTTGTGCACTAGAGTAGATATGCGTTGCTATTTTAAACATTCACGTTTAAACTGATAATTTTATGCAGTGCATTTTTAAATGTATTTTCATATATGCTCATATTAGCGCTTGAAAGTGCAAATATATGCTTAATTAAGGTAATTAGAAACTCGGAATGGCGATTTTTGATTTAATAAATTATTTAAATAAGAATATGAAATGTTGGTTTAAATTGTCTTTTATAATATAAGGCACTACTAAGTTGTTTTAATTTTATATCGTAAAATATTCAGGCGAAAGTAATTTTAAGGGAATTCTGTCAATGTGTCTGAACAGACTATATATGTGTATATATACACACACACACACACACACACACATACACATGCACACACACACACACACACACACACACACAAACACACACACAAACACACATAAACCCATACACATATTAATATTTTATATATTAATATTTTACTTTCACTAGTTGTATCTTATATAACATAGTGTCTTATTAATAACTAACAAACAATTTAAACTATTATAATAAACATACTATACATATATGTTAAACCATCAGAACTGAAGCTAGGAAAAATAAGATAATGCTACATTGCCTATTCAGATAACTGATTACGCGATGATTTAATTTGGCACTCGACATTTTCGCCTACCCGTCGTGAGTCTGGTCGGCTACTAGTGATGTGTGTCACAATTAAGTACTAGTTGACTCTGTCTAGTATTTTATAAGAGAATTTTTGATAAGTTTTCGGTAACTTTAATATTGTTAAAAATCACATTATATTGTGTAATATGATATTTTACTGCAATAAGTAGTTAATATAAACGTTGACAAATAACAAAGAAGCTTTTTATTAGCTTTGATCTATATTCGGCATATGGCAGGATTTGTATAAGGTATCGTAATCTCAAGGAACCTAATGTTAAGACTCTTTTGATTTACGGAACTCATATTATAAACGCTTTAGTTTTCTTTATTTCTGTTTATTAATAATTTTAGTAAAATTAAACACACGTTTAACTATATAACATTTAAGAAGATATCGACTATCGATAGTGGTTACTATCGAACCAAAAAAATAAACATCTCTATTCGGGCCTGAGCTTGCCCTCAGGATAATTACCGCTGAAATGACGTATTCTTTCGTCCCCGTTTAATTTTCATTTGTGACTCCAAATTGCTCCGCGATGAATAATGATACGAGAAAATGAGTTTTGTTGTAGTCCAACACTAAATAAATGGCCGCAAGCGTTTGTGATTTACTGAGATATATTAAAAAATAATATTTATAATATCCATCAAGCCATAATGGCACAGTGGAAAGATGTTCAACTTGACAACGATGGTTGTAGGTTCAAATTTTACTTAGGGATTTATTTTTGATATTTAAATTTGTTGTAGCGGGACTCGAACCCGCGCCGGGTTCGAGTCCCGCTGCGTTCAAATTTTTATGTTTTCTTTAAGTTTATTAACACTATGTTATATAAATGTACGTACTATGAAATAGTTTTCTGGACTAAGAAAAAATCAAAAGTAAATATTATGTTACGATAATATATCTCAAAATTTAATAAAACATTCATTTAAATGTTGTAGTCAAAATAAAGTAATATATTAACTTATACGATTTATTGTAAATTCTTGTTTTTATAATATAATATGTGTTCTACCGCATTGTAATTTCTATTTTTATTTTGCCCCTGTAATACCAAACTCGATTTCATATAGTAAATGAAGTTGACAATATAAAAATTAATGAAAATGATTAATAAAAACGATTAATAAGATCGAATAACACGATTTTCTTTATAATGTACCATTTATAGTAAGTATCTGCTATTTAAGACATGCTTTGTACACTAACTCTAGCATTGGCGTAATAAGCAGGATAAAGCTCGTATTAAGCGTTAAGAAATATAAGTACGCGAGATGGTTATCAATTGACGGATAGGATAGGTCCCATAGGATAAATCTATCCTCGTTTACTAAAACACTTGGCTAAAAAAACCCAGCGTTCCAAAAAATCAGCCTTATAAGTAAGAAATTAAAAAAAATATATACATATAATTATTTTATTTAAAGTTATATAATTTTTTATAAAAGAATTCAAATATTTTTCATATGTTGGAACACTCAACTAGCTATTTTTACATTTTCACGTACATTTTCTAAATCTATTTCTTTAGTAGTCAAGCTAAAATATTTACTTCATTTCATAGTAGCGTTCATTCATTTGGCTATTATTTAATATTTTGTTTAGTTACTGCAGAAATCATAGGAACCTAGTGTTAAGACACTTCGTTGCTTAGTCCCTGCTTTCCGCCTTTTTCATGCAATGCGCGTGTTTGAGTGGTGGAACCCAACGCCGCGCTTTGCTTATTTAATATTAAAACTTAAAATTTACCAATTTAAATCGGTCTCTCATTTAAAGCCACCCCATTAGTATTACACTAGCGCAGTGAATTAAGATACTTTTTATTTATCTAATATTCAAAGTCGTTAGTTATTTAAATTAAGTTCAGTATTGTTTGTGGCAAACGATCTTTTTTACTGCTAAACTTTGATGTTGCTAATATTAACTGTGTATAATCGTCTTAAAAGTACAGTTAAAGAGAGAAGTAAATTTAGTTACTACTAAAATTTGTATATTTATGATTTTGGAAACATATACACTATGTTATAAAAATATATAGTATAAAATGTTTTCTGGTTTATGAAAAAATGTAAAGTAAACTAATATTATTTGTGTAGATATTCTACAATTTAATAAAGCGAATATTTTATAATCACATTATAAATATTATCTTAAAGGCATATACACCAAATCTATGTAGTAATCGCTAGGAAAGTCATGTGTACAAGCAAGGCGTTACTCATGTATTATGCACTCACCCGACCGGTAAATAGCTACCAAATATCGCTTGCGGCACATTTCCTATCGTTACACGTAATTACATACCGGTATTGGCTGTAACTTAGGTATATACATATGTGGATGTAATAAAATAATATAGCATTGAGGTAGGTAGATATATAAAGTACAGTGGTATAGAATCTGATTGTAAAAGCTTTTGTTGTAGGTTCGATTCCAAGTTGTAACATTATTTTATTTACTGTTAAAAAGCGAGGCAGCTAAAAAATATATAATATATAGTATATAATTAACAATATTACACTGTTTTTTATATATATATATATATATATATATATATATATATATATATATATATATATATATATATATATATATATATATATATATATATATATATATATATATATATATATATATATATATATATATATATATATATATATATATATATATATATATATACATATATTGTATATGTTGTATATGTTATAGCAATTTCATTTTGAAAGAAAATGCTACAGATTTTGCTTAATGCTTTTTACTCTGATTCGCATTTAAATTTCATATAGACAAACAAAATATTTATCTCCCGCAATGAAATTTCGATTGACTTTTATTGTGATGTTATTAATTTTCATAATGGTGATATGTAACGATGTAGCCTAAAGACCAAGTATTTGGCTGGCATCCAAATAACTATCATATTCAGAAATAATATGTGGATGAATATATGTGAAATTTTTTTACAAAACGAAGTTAACAATAAAAAGCTCATCTTTAAGCTTTATCCTATGTTTAATGTAACCAGCGCTTGGGCAATTTTCAATAAACTTTTTTAAATATTCAATATCAATATTTATTTTAATAATTTTCTCATTTTTACTGAATGAAATTTAAGGAAGATATATATATATATATATATATATATATATATATATATATATATATATATATATATATATATATATATATATATATATATATATATATATATATATATATATATATATATATATATATATATATATATATATATATATATATATATATATATATATATATATATATATATATATATATATATATATATATATATATATATATATATATATATATATATATATATATATATACATATGATATATGAGTATACAAAAGAAACATTAATTACATTCACTCGAAAAGATACAGAAAAATTCGCTAATAAATGACATTTAAAATAAAATATAACTAACAGAAAATTTGTTGAGTCCATAAAATTCGAGCCATGTAGGTGACTTCTGTATTTTATTTTATGTACTATACTCGTTATCGAGTGCGTATTGTATAAATAAATGTATTTGAAATTTTCTACAGTAGTTTGAGTAGTTACGTGTTCAAAGTTCAGTCACGGTCAAATTTTATAAATTTTCTTAAAAATATTAACTCTCACATTTATGGTTGTACAAGAAAAATGGCTTTTTAGTAACTTCATTTGATAATTCTATATTATTTATATATATATACAGATTCCACTAACGTTGATAAAGCAAATTACAATTTAAAATAAAACATCTTGCCATTATTATAGGATTGTGCCAAAGAAAACGTGATAGCAAAAGTAAGTCAAGTGACGCTACAGCGTTCCATGGTAATACAATAGCTGTGTCAGGTGATAAAATACCGTGGATTGTTTGACAGCGCTGTAATTTATCGAATTCGTCCCGAATTCACGTCGTTAAACTTAATAAACTCGACGCGTTGAGCTGTTCAAAGTAAAAATAAACAAAATGTAATTAGAATCAAGCTCAAATTTAAATTTTAAATGGCTATCGGAAAATACTATACTTTTTTGTATGTAACTTTAGTGTAGAACATTATATATATGATAGTTTGTATTAATATAAATATTTTTTAATATATATTATGATAATTGTATAGCGTGGTCGAATCTACTGTAAACTGTAAGTAAGTTAACTCTTGTGCTGTATGGGTTACGTTGAAGGTTGAGTGGCAGAACTCAACGCCGCGGTTTCTTTTGTTAGAGAGGGCAGAAGAAAACAATTTCTTCAAAGGGACAGCCTCATAATTATTCCGTGTACAGTAAGTACTTTATTGTGTCATGAAAATTTAATTTAGATTTCAATTTATATATTAATCCAAAAATATCTATTGTTATCAGATTGAACGTCAGCTAAAAGTGAATTGACATCGCAGATTGCAACTACATGATTAAGTTAAGTAATAGTTTTTTTAGATTTACTTTCACTAAGTTCAAAGACTCAAAACTGCTAGAGAATGTTATACATTATATACTATATATATATATATATATATATATATATATATATATATATATATATATATATATATATATAATATATATATATATATATATATATATATATATATATATATATATATATATATATATATATATATATATATATATATATATATATATATATATATATATATATATATATATATATATATATATATATATATATATATATATATATATATATATATATATATATATATATATATATATATATATATATATATATATATATATATATATATATTATAAAGATGACTGACAGTTTATTTTTATGTATTATATAGGTAATACCTATATAATATATAAAAATAAACTGTCAGTGATGGAAGGTACTGATAATATAGTATACTTTTATATTTCTGTCTCAAATCGAGACAAATATTATCACACGGTTCAGCATGGTTTAGAATTTAATTATTTTAAGAAATTATTTCAAATTAGTTTATTATTTTTAATCCTTTAATATTTAACTCTATTTTTTAATGACAACATATACGTATACAGGGTGTGGGTGTTACCGCGGCCTTCATTTAAAGCATAGTATTAACTAGCCCTTATAAACTTGGTAAAATTACAAAACAAGTAAAATTTTCAAAAATAAAAAAATATTTTTTTTCAAACAAAATAAATAATTAAATTATTGTTCTAAAATAAAACGCCATTTCTTAAGTATGACGCAAGCGTACACTATCCTGTGAGAGCGGGAAAGAGATATATCCCTTTCTCATTAGGTTATTTTTTTGAATGAAATGTGACAGATTGATGACGTTTGATAGTATTTTTGTAGTACGAGGTCTATACGTAATTTGTATTTAATTATGACTACCTCACGCGTTACACAGCCTTATAGCCTTGAAATATTTTCCCCTATAAGTAGTTTTGATAACGGCCGTCGTTTCACATACACCCTGTATATTAGAAAGTATCAAAAAAAAATTAAAATACTTAGTAAAAAAAAGAATTGTAGCAATTATTTTAACTTTACGTAATATCCCTTTTGACAGATAAGAACAGGAACTCATTATGTTATGACTCACACGATCATGTGCCATATATCCAGTACATTATGTAATATGAAACTTTTACAAATTTACATATAAATATTATGTCATAACCTCATCTTAAATTACTTTTAAAATATATAATATGTTATAAACATGGTTGTAGGTTCGATTCACATTCGTTGGATTGAATTGATAGTAAATCTATCTATAAAAAAAGCTATTTCGGCGCTCTAGTTTCTCTTCTCTAGCTATGCTTTCTAAATCATTTTTTTTACATAGACTAGATAGATTAGAGATAGATTTTCTGAATGTTTATTTAGTTAAGTTACAACTAATTTACTAAAAGTAATCTTCCACAGTACATAATATTTATTAATTTAAAACCACTTCTAGGGTATTACGTCATAAATACTTTCACTCGTCTTCTATAAATCAGAGCAAAGTATCTATTTATTTTTATGTTTTGACGCGGCATAACACAGTGGTAGAATGGTTAGAGCGTTTGGACGGTTTCCAAGACTCGCGCCGGGTTCAAATCTTGCTGCGGTCAAATTTTTATTTTTTTAAGTATCAAAAATATTTCGGCAAAGCGCGGCGTTAAATTTCGCCACACAACACACAATTCCTCGGTAAAGGAGGAAAGTAGGGGCGGAGAAAGCAGAGAGTAATCAACGGAGTGTTTTACCACTATGTTCCCACGATACCTGCAGTTCCCTCTGCCTATTCTGCCATGTGCGGGATAAAGCGAGAAGACATAAAAAAATATATCTTTTTCCCTGTCAAAGGCTATCCCACTGCAATGATGGCTTCAATTTATTATAACAATACATTGCTATGGGGGAAAATGAATCATATTTCTAGATTGATAGCTACAATTTAATAAGATAGGTCCGTCAGTAAATACGAGTTGGGTGCAAATAAATCTAAAATATGAGGGCTAAAATCGAATACATATCGAATGAAATATCACAATTTCAAAGGATGGACGCCATTTTGCATAACATAATATTGTATGATGGGTAGTAGGATCATCTTTTTTTAACATAGGTATTTTACACATACCCTGGCATAGATAGGGCTTTGATTTTCTATATTTATTCCAATTTTTAAAATCGGAAGCAAGAATTATTAGAAATATTATTATTTATTATTAAAAAAAAAGAGAAATTTAAATAAATTAAAAAGAAAAACTTTTTCTTCACTCTAATAATAGTGATGTCATCACTTGTCACCACTGTCACCACCGTCACACATTTCGCCACGTCATCCTCAATTATATTTTATTGATTTAGGTAAAAATAAGCATCTATAAATATCCTCCAAGTTAGTGCTTTATGGTCATTTGAATTTTTAATATAATTTTACTCTGCATTCCTTTTTTAAATAATCAACTACTAGATATTAGTTAAGGTAATTTCATATTAAAACACGATTTTTTTATATAAACAATAATATTAGCGTCCATTAAACAGCTTTTTTATTTCCAGCTTTTTAATAATAAAAATACAAGTAAAGCCACGCACTGTATTTTGTTAAACATAATCCCAACGAGAAAGAGGCACTTATATTGAATCCCTCATAAAAAAGTCACTATAATAATTCAATCATCGTAAAGAGCTGCACTCGGAGGGCTAAAACCTTCTCATTAACCCCGTTTTTAAATTAGGTGCTAAAATAATAATTTACTACACGCTGTTGAAGTACAGCTTTTTTTGCTTTTATCTAATCACGATGGAGTTTAATATATTTAAGTAAATTTAAAAATGCATGAAATATTTATATTTTGAATCTAGCGTAATACGGAGTGTGTTAACACTAGGTTCCTACGGTTCTTGCGGTTCCCTCTGCCTATCCTCCAATAAGCGGGATAAAGCAAAAACCTACCTAGTGGTAAGACACTCCGTATCTCGTTTTCTGCCCAATACTGCGTGTTGTGTGACGAGATTCGATTTGATTTATTTATTTAAACTATACTATAGATACATATATTCTTAATAATATTCTTTTGTTACATTTGTATTACTCAATTATCTATGTAATATCTGTAATAGTTACAGGTATAAAAATTATATTGTAAAAAATGATGAGGTCATTCACATTTTTGTGTGCTATATAATAAAAATACAAAATGCTGAAATTAACTTCTGCCACTAATTTCTACGGGTATTACCAGATACTAGAGAAATTTTCCATGAAACTTGAGCTAAAATGTTTCAAATCATTTTATTCTACCATAACAAACATTGAATCTCTTAATTCTAATAAGACACAAAAACAGCTGACTCTCAATGTTAACTTTTTTTATAGGAAAAATTCATGTAGAGTAGTTTAAGATAACCTGACCTTAGGATCAGTTGAAAACAGTTCATCCGACCGATACTTCACCTGGCCCCAAACACACATCCATAGCTATCCCAAAAAGTACGCAAGTACCGTGAACGTAAAAACAAAAAGAATTATAGTTCAACAAAACTAAAAAAAGAGAGCTAATGAAACAAACTTCCGTTGTAAAAGAATAAAACACCTTAACGTTTCAAGGTGACCATAAAACTGTAGGGAACATTCATCAGGGACGTCAAGAAGTTCTTTATTAAACTTAACTTTTCTCATAAATCGCGCAATCTGTGGAACCTAGTGCTTAGTATGAGTGAATACAAGTAAGTTCACTTTAAAGCATTGTGAGACGTGAGTAATATTTAACTATTTCTGAACTCAACATGTTTACAGGCAGTATGAGATTTTGGATGGCAAACTTAGGCAGTATAATATTAATTATGAAAATGCTAAGTCTGTATTGTTTTGTAGTTTTGGAAATGCATGTTAGGAACATGTGTATGGGTAAATATATATATATATATATATATATATATATATATATATATATATATATATATATATATATATATATATATATATATATATATATATATATATATATATATATATATATATATATATATATATATATATATATATGTGCTGCGCAATATGTAATCATATTATTTCTAAAACTCTTACTTCCTAAAAACCCCATTCATTTAATACAAATTTTACTAATTTCAAATATATTTGTATATATTATAAAAGTTCAATGACTAACCTGTGTAGGGGATTTGTCAGACAGATCTTCTTTCGAGTTAGCGTATTCTACTCCTCCAGTGCTTAGTGAAGGTGATACTGTGTACAATTGATATATATTATTTCTTCAGAAATATGACAGTGTAAAATATGCATTTAAAAATGTATATAAGTAACTTAATAAGACATGTCTAGTAAAAAATTGAGCTAAACCAATATATTAAAAAAAACATCCATATATTATTGAAATCGTGATAGCCTATACATATAGGTTATACATGACGAAAATAGACTTTGCGTTGAACTATGCATACTTTTGGTTTTAAATCTTTGCAATATTAGTAATATATAACAGTATAGGCAAGCGACGTACCAGTAGACAATAGTGGTGCTCTCTTCTCAACTCCACTGTTTCCTTCAGCCAGTTCTCGTTTCTCCGTCTTCTCACTTTCGTTGTGTTTCTTTGCACTTCCTGGCTTGGCGGCGTTTGCGACTGCCGCAAGCAGTAGCAGGGTAACCTAATGTTAAAGTTAATTGTTAGTTATATTTATATAGGAATTTATATGATATTTCACGTATAATTAAGGTTGTCGTAGTAGTCACTATATGTAAGTTTGTGGGTTCGAATTCCATTTAGGGTAACGAATTATTTTCATTTCTCCGCTCGTTTAGAACAAACAGGTTGAATTAGAACATAACGTTAAGGAAAAAGTATTTGTACACTAAGTCCTTGTGTCTCCGCTATATGTGGAATATAGTGTGAAGCTGCAAAAAATAAATATATTTACGTCCGATGAATTTTGTGTTTGTTTAATTAGTATTATATTGCAAGCAAAAAATAAGAATAGATTAATATCTTATTAACTTCTAAATATTACACTTTTGTTGATATTTAAATTAATTTTATTACTTCAAGTTGGTAAAGCTATAGTTGATATTTTTAGGCAACAAGTGACGCTAAATACTAAGTAGTGCTTGTTACCCTAAAAAAATAAAAAATATATATACATAGGACTAGAGTCCTTCCATATATTAATATTAACCACGACACTGAAATATTTTTAATAGTTATATATAATAAATAAAATACTACAAATGTTCTTAATAAATATCTTAATATATATTGTAAATAATTAAAAATCTCTATTTAAAAAATAAATCTTCACATAAACACTTAAACTAACCGTTAACTTCATTATGAGCACTATCACTGTACAATTGCGTATGCGCATGTCGAATGCGACGCACTTCTTATATGGCTTTACGTGTACCGGCTTTTTACGTCACGAAATGTAACAGGCTTTTTAAGTAGGGTAGATTTTTTAAATTTTTTCAACGTATTTACATTTATAAAAGCTTTTACTAAAGCTTTAATATGAAGCTAGGAAAATAAATAACGATGATGATTAAAATTATATTTAAAAAAGTTCTTGATTTTCTCGCTTGAATTTGACTTCTTGTATCAAATTCTTTGAATTAAATCAATTCAAGGAAGCTCTATTAAGTTTGATGGGACTGAAATTTTAAACGATAATAAAATATATTCAATATATTTATTTTTGGTAAGACCAATAAATAATTTTCGTAACTTTAAATAACAATTAAATGTAATAAGTTGCTATAAAAAATTACAATCATTAAAGAATTTCGATCAACCAATTTATATATGGTGGTATACAATTATATTGTATGAAAAACAAGTTATTACATGAGATTTGGTCATTAAATTAATATTAGTGAACAAAACACAATTAAAAAGGTTCTATTCGTTTAAAATAAAATGATACCTTTTAACAGACATTAACCGTGAACGACTTCTTTGTTAGTTTAAATTAACACGCGGGGAGGATAACATATCGTTTTACATAAAAAATTCTTTGTGAAACGTAATTAAAAATCACAAAATTCAAAAGCAAAACATAATTAAATATCTTTCACGCTTTCTCATTAATATTTATTTTTGTTTTGAAATGGGTGTTATCTGTTTGTTTTACTTGGCGTTATAATTGAATAAGGACCGTCGTGGCGCAGAGGCGCAACGTCTGCCTGTAACGCGACGGTTACTGGGTTCGATCCCCAGTCAGAGAAGATGGATTTTTCTATTTCCATTTTCTTCGCTCTGGTAAACTAGGCAAAGCGCGGCGTTGAGTTCCGCCACTCAACACGCAATGCCTCGAAAACGGCGGAAAGCGGGGACGGAGAAAGCAGGAACTGAGCAACGGAGTGTCTTAACACTAGGTTCCCACAGTCCATGCAGTTCCCTCTGCCTACCTTGCCTTGTGCGGGATAAAGCGTGAAGCTAAAAAAAAAATTGAATAATAATTAAGTGACGGTCTCTTTATATATACAATACCTGTTTATTGTGTATGGGATGACATTGGAATATTACTGGTACGATCTCACACGTTTTATGGATCTCGTGAAGAGCTTACTATTGAAGTGATCCTATGAAGTCTTCTAAGATCTGTCTATTTAGGACTCTCGTGATGTAGAGGCGTAGCATCTGCCTGTAAACGCGATAGTGTGTGGATTCGATTTCCACTCATTGAAGATGGATGTTTCTATTTCCATTTTCTTCACTCTGGTAACTAGGCAAAGCGCGACGTTGAGTTCCGCCATTCAATACGCAACGCCTCGAAAAAGGCACAAAGCAGGAAACGGAGTGTCTTAACAGTAGGTTCCCACGGTTCCTGCGAATACTTCTGCTTACCCTGCTATGAGCGGGATATCAATTTATTTTAATTTCATATCTAAAACAAACCTAAAAGTGAAAAGATATATCTCTGATTACTAACCTAAAAGTGAAATGATATATCTCTAATTAATAATTTCTAATATTCAATTGGCCAATAAAGTCACAGACATGTAAGTGTCTTGTGGGATGTTACAATATAATAAAGAAGAAAGTTTAGTGTCAGGACTTTCTTTTTGACACCACAACTTATATTAAAATAAAAACGAAAATAATTCACTCTTAATAAAAAGTGCTCTAACCTAACAAAATTATCATATAATTTAATTTACATTGTAAATTACATTATAGTCTTTATATTCGGATTGATACAAAAATAAATATTATAAATATATCGTTAATTATGAAATTTTACTACTATTTCATACTAATTAATAAATAAGCAAACCACAACAATTGAGACGAAATAAAAGAATAAACCTAAGAAATTTTAGTGCGTAATATTTTCTCAAAGACGACCTTACACTGACAATAGGTACGCTTTAATTAAACATTCAACCTTTACTCATTAGCCTAGTTTTTATGAAGTCAAAATGAAATAAAGTAATGGATGTTGAATTATTTTTTTATGTCTTCACCCTTTTATCCCGCAAATGGCAGGGTAGGCAGGTAGGTATGAACTGCAGGGACCATAGGAACCTAGTGTTGAGACACTTCGTTGCTTAGACCGTGCTTTCTCAGTCCCTTCTTTTGGCCTTCTTCTAGGAATTACGAGTTGAGTGGCGGATCTCAACGCCGAGCTTTACATATTTTCCAGATCTAAGAAAATGGCAATAGAAAAATCCATCTTCCCAGTGTGTGAAAAAAATATTACATAACAATAATATATTATGTAACATATGTACATATGTACATATATGTATATCGACATATATATTCTATATTAGATGCTTTTCGATGGCTTTTCTTTTTTATCATAATTTGTACTGAATCTATTTTTGTTTCTGAACTTCGCTAATGCATTTTACATTACGTACAATGTAACTATATATTTATGTCTGTCAACACCGCAGTGAAGGGAATTTTGACAAATGAGATGGCGTTTTATTAATAATATGTGGTTGTGATAAGTGCATTTGGTGCGCTTTTCATTTAAACTTTAAGGAGATTATACAATGGCTGTTACCATTGGTTATATTGAAATATATTTCTTTTAAAAGTATAGTAATGCCTTTAAACCCTTCAACAAGGAGGAGAATCTTTTGACGTCTCTGGATATAATAAATATTTAAAAAACTTCTAGCCTCTCACTTCATTTTATTATACACAAGAATTTTATAAAAGTATTATATGTTTGTAATTAAATTTGAGCTGTCTGTCTCATTAAAATAAAATTTACTAAGCGGCTATCGAATCTATATCGAATATCTTTGTAACGAAATTCTTACACATTATACAATTTTGAACTTGACGCTATGCTATTTGTTACAATTATAGACCCAAAAAAATGGTCAAGTGTAAGTTGAACACACACGATGAAGGTTCCGTACCCATTTTACGTAGGTCAACGTAAAGTAGAACGTAATAAAGTTGAAAAACTTCTATTCGCTTACGCCTATAATTATTGTAATTAGTATCAAATGAACTACATATATAAGTTTGTAATTATATTTTCCAGTCAAGTATAATTATTTTATAAAGTCATGAAAAAATCTACTTTATTGCCATGTTTAATTCTCACTCATTTTAGTATCGAGTATACGGTGAATTTCGTAAAATATAAGGCAAAACGCTTACATCTTTTTAATACCTGTTTGTGAAAGGATTGTAGAACTAGATGTTAGATATTTGTTTCAACTTGTTACTTCCACGCCACGAGCGAAGAAAATGAAAACAATGCATTCTCCCTGAGTGAGAATCGAACTAACAGATTGTCGCGTTTCCAGGCAGACGTTGTGCCACTGAGCCACAACAGTCTTAATTTTATTTTGAATGTTAATAATATTCTAACACTGATATTTAGAAGAACTGTTGAATATCTTGTCAGATCACAGAAAAACTGCCTGCCAAACCAGTGAGTGCGACATGTTAATTCGAAACTGCTTACAAATATCTATTTTAAAAAATAACAATATAAATTATATCAAAATTCTCAAATCCTCGTAATCTAAATAAGAATGCTGATGGATTAAATAAATGACAAAAACCATCACTAATAAAACAAAATATTTCTTGCTAAAGTTTTATTACCAAAACGAGGTTATATGATTGCCAAAGATTAGTCAGACGTGCTTTTTTTTTCAGATATAAGATGGCAAAAGAAATTTGCAGAGCATAAACTTATTTAACTTAGCTTAATTGACTCAATATGCCTTCGTTGAGGTTCGCACATCCTCACATACACACTCGAGGCAGTCATCGTCGAATCGTATTTATTTTATTAATATATGTATATTTATTAATATATGTATATTTTATTAGATAATATGTTTAAATTATAGTTAAATTTATTACAGTATTAGTTAGAATAACACTTTTCTTAGTTATCATTTGATAGTAACTCGTCCATCCCAAATTGACTGGAAAAGATATCTTATTTGATCTATAGTGATAATCTTTTCATATCATGTTAAAAGATATCTCTATAGAGATAAGTTCATCTTTGTGAACCTGTAATATTTTTTTACCCAACTACGTCAATAGAAACAGCATCCGCAACAACTGTCTAGTTTTATTTTATATGCATTTCATCTAAGACACTTTAGTACAATTAGATTACATTGTGTAACACTCTATAATAATAGAATAGCAGTCGAAGCTACTACTTACGTACAGTTATATATTCATCTGATTTTAGAAAGTTATTTTTTTAATATTATATAACAAATGCAAAACAATGAATTCTTTAAATTAAATGTTAATTTTGTTTAAGTTATTATATTAATTTATGTTATGTAAATGTAACTATTAAATTGTCGCTTGCAGATACATCTGATTAATAGAAATGATTTACCTTATTTATTTAGGCTTTGTGTGTTTAGTGGTGGAACATAGAGGTGTTAAAAGGATTTAATAAATATCATTCTCTCTTGTCCAAAAATTATTATCAGCAGTGATTTTTGGGTAGCAAAATATCCATATAGAAATGCTAACAGCATAAATAAGTTGTAACAAGCGTATAACAATTTCGATGTGTGATGATACTCTTGGCTTAGTGGTCAGAGTGCTTGGACGGTCCAACGGGTGCAGGTTGACATTTTTGTATATATTTATTTATGTAAGTATATTATGTACAACGTTCAACTCGTCCAAATCATCAATTTTACTAAGAATGTTTACTTTTCTCTCATAGTTAGGCGCCGTTTATCGGTGGTTTTAGTCATAAGAGTCAATTTTATTCGTCATGTTTTGCTCGATTTCTGGGCATTAATTGTTGAAAGACGGAATGCAAATAGCTTATTCTCTATGTCTCATAATTAATTTGAGATAAATATTGTAGCTTCGATAATCCCATCTAACAGTCGTTATAGATTTTTTCATCAGTATAAATTAAATCTTTTAGGTTTAGAGTTATTTTATGTGAAGTGGACCTAGAGGCGAGATGTATAATAGCGAAATCTCTCAACAATTTGCTGAATGATCTCGGCTTGTCTAGAACTATTACCAATTCATTTCTAGAACGTTCTTCAAAGTCGGTACAGATTAAATGGTTTTGAATTTAATTAGTTAGTAAAAGGAGCTCAGACAGTGGAGGTGAGTGTTAATGCATTTTAGAGGAGCCGTTTTAAATCTAATTGGGTCGCAAATCCCAAGCGCTAATTCTCTCTTCCTATAACGCGATGGGCACGGCATCCATATGGTGAATCCATGAGACGCTAAGTAGTTTCTTCTCATTATAGATTTTGGTACGTCTACTTCTTGAACTGTGTGTGTGTGGTAACCGAAGACCAGAGTATCTTGACATGTATAATATTACTTACGTATAATACTACTTCGACTTTTTTAACATACATACATATATGACAGATTCATAATCTGACGACCGTCGTGATGCAGAGGATTAGTGTATGCTTGTTGACACAATATTTGTGTGGATTCCCCTATTTGCCAAAGATTAACTCATTTCCAGGTTTTTTCGTTACTAACTATTAGGCAAGCGCGGCGTTGAGTTCCACAACACACGAAATGTCTCGATAGGGGAACGGAATGTCTTCATCCCATGGTGTTTGCGGTTCCCTCGGCCACCATGCTGTGAGTGAAATATGCGTGAAACTAAAAAAAAGCTATTCTAGCTTTAAGTTCACGATTATATACACATAATTTCTGTTCTTAAGCTTTCGCTTTGACTTAAAACTGCTTATTACAGAAAATATTAAGCATTTACGGTTCATAAATTGTCAATTTACATTATTTACGTTTAATATGTATTAGATGGGACGCGTGGTAAGGTGTTGCAAAATGTTTGCCAACCCGACTGTACGAGTATGTGCTCCAGTTTCACTCGGGGCCAGTTACTTAACTCATTAAGTGACCTAGCGTCTTTTATAAGGTGAAATGAAGTTAGACGTTGTCGTGATGGAATTGGAATAAGCCTGTTCTAAACACGATGGTTTATGGAAAATAGTTATTTTTATGTATATTATCTGTACTATATATGTTAAAATAAAAAGGAAATTTCTGTATGAGTATTCAAAGCTAAAATTTTTTTCTTGTTACTATAATATAGAAAAATAATATATTAATATTTTTAATAAGAAATATTATTGATAATCTGCCTGTTTTTCCATTTGTCCAGGATACCCGGATCTACTCAACATATAGGAAGGATACTATAGGAATAGGCTACTTTTATCTAGGAAGTTTCGCAAGATGGGAATTTAAATGGGAAAATCTATTTACCGTATATAACATCACGTCGTGGCGCATGGGCACAACGTCTGTCTGTCTGTGTGCCTACCCTGTAATGTGCGGGATAAAGCGTGAAGCTAAAAAAATCTTTTATAAACAAACAAATTTGAAAGGCAAAGGTAAAACATGTTATACATTAAATCCATCACGCAGTAAAACCCGCCTGAAGAACGTAAGTAGTGGGCAAAATTACGATAGAATTGAGTCATATTATTACGTGTAAGTCTTTAATCAAACAATAATTTTAAGCTTCTAAATGAATTTATAGTTCATATAAAGCATTTAAAAAAATATTACTTGTTACTGCGTAAGCAGCAGCAAGTATAGCCGTAACGTAATTTATTAGATCTTGTAATAAAACACAGTAGCTTCATTTATTTTAAGTTTTACAAATAAATATAAACATTTTAAATATACTTTAGAATATCTATTATTATTTAGTACTGATTTAGTATTTAAAATTCATTACTCTTAAAATCAGTTAATACCCTTATAAATCTGCTTAAATCAAAATTTAATTAAACACATTTGCTAAGCAGATTCACAGGCGTAAATCTGTATGTATATATACAACTAAACAGTAATAGCATCATATCAGCTCATCTTTTTGTGCTAGTTTTCGAAATAACAAAAATCTTGCAAAATCAAAATGTAGCTATAAAACTTCAGTAAAATCTAGACGTTTTAGATAATTTAGAGCGTGTTACAAAATTATGTTCACTTGACGTGTGTCTTGTTTACAGAATAATTTTCGTATGTAGCTCTACCTTTATATAATTACTGTTATTACCGTTTTATGCTAACTATGTTAGTAAATAATCATAATAATTTGATGAAAATTTTAAAAAGATTTTATTGCAGACGTCTAATCATAAAGGCGATGTTATTGGGTTTGATTTCCACTCAGAAATGTGTATTTTATAATTAAAGAAAAAAGAAAGTAATATGACAAAGCACAGTACACTGATCATTAATTGCATTGGGTTAAGGCTAACTATAAAATATAACTCCATTCAACCAATCTCTAAATGATTTTAAAATTTTTTTTTAACTTCACGCTTTATCCCACACACGGCACGGTAGGCAGAGGGAACTGCAGGAACCATGGGAACCTAGTGTTAAGACACTCCGTTGCTTAGTCCCTGCTTTCTCCGTCCCCGCTTTCCGCCGTTTTTCGAGGCATTGCGTGTTGAGTGGCGGAACTCAACGCAGAAATTTTAAAAATTATAAATAAAATTGGCTTGTTAAATGTAAGCAGCAGGTAAAGAAAGATATGAAACAGTTTAAAAACATAGTATGACTTCTATTCTATTTCTATTCATATTTCTAACGTGAACTTGATGTTGTAAAAAATATTTAAAAACAACATAAAAATTCAACCACAACGGGACTTGAACCCGCGTCTGTTGCACACCGTGTAAGCGCTTTGACCACTTCTTCATCATTAAGTGTTTTATCTATTCTCAGTGGGGATTAACAGTATAAAAAGTATAAATATATTTATTATTGTAAGTTTAGTCTATTTCACTAATATATAGCGGTAAAATGTTTTCCAATACTCTAATTTCGGTATTGGTAATATGAAAAATTATCATGCAACATGCAATTACGAAGATGAATCACAAAATCTTATGAATAAAAATTGAGATGAAAATGTAGATTTTTGTAATTCAAAAATAAAAATGTAATAATTTCTATTAAACTCGTAAACTAGTAAATATGGCAGCGATACTATCAATGCAAACAATTTGTTTGTTTGGTTGCTCTTATCTTAGAAACAACTCGATCAAATTTCATCAACTTTATTTGTACTGAATAATCTTTTTATGGAAAAAGCTATAAATTCATATTATCGTTTTAATATTGAGCCCACTATAGCTCGTGGTAGTCACTAAATCTGATAAACACCAGTCTTTGTTTGTTTCCATTTAGAACAAAAAAAGTAAAATTTGGTTTTAAGAGAGGTTCAGGGAGCATTGTATCAAAGATACTGGAGGAATGTGGTAAAAAGCATGAGGACTCCCGGAGAGCATATACAAAGAGGCTAATGACAGTGGACAAGGCGGTAGAGGTATCCAGGGACCGCAGCGCTTGGAACTCCGTTCTCTCTGACTACTCCGCTAGGGATAGAGCGTGAAGTTATGTGCATGTATTTATGTATGTTTAAAAAGAAAACGAATTAAAAATTTATAATCTATTAATCAATCTATCAATAAACATATTTTTATAATATCATTAAAAAAAGTATCAATACAAAAAGGCGTTACCGCTAAGAGAGCGATCTCTTCCAGGCAACTTTGGGTAGAGGAGACAAAAAATAAAAAGTAAAAATAAAAACGAGAAGGGGTGTACCAAGAACATTTATCGTAATATATGAAATTTAAAAGATTTTTAATTTCAATACGTTAGGAATTTTAGAAATGACAATTAATAAAATAAACTTGTTGTAAATAATAACACTGGAACACGATGTGTTTATAAATTAAAGTAAATTAGTAAATGTGTGTGACAAGCTTACTTCTCACGGCAATGAGGATTCCGTAAAACGTTGATGTTGTATCGCGACCGGTTTACGATTGTGCAATTTACATTTCACAGAGCCAGATAATTTTTATTAGAGATTGTTTAATAATAGTTTTACATTTTATCTTCCATTTGGATGGAGGGAGAAAATTTAGTGTTGAAACTGTGAGTATTGTACGTTGAATGGAACTTACACCTTTATTTATGTGAAGATCGATCGCGATGCTATTTTTGGTACTAAGATGTTTATTTTAAAATAATTCAAAATGCATATGAATTTTTTTTGTACATCGATAAAATGCCATACAATTTTTACAAAAAAATGATATTCTTATTTAACAGAAGCTCAATGCTTATATAGCAAAACATGTAAAGTAAGAACAAGAGAACATATACAGGTTGCAAATAAGATGTGCTCCCAAATTCGATACAATGCGTAACTCAGGCGCTCTTCGTCGTACTTAAGCGGGGAAATTAAAGGTTTTAAAAATATAAATTCCACTTACCGGTCTTGAGTATTAAAGTTTAGAGAAAATTATTTTTGTACTTGATACATTAGAATATTTTTTTTTAGCTTCACGCTTTATCCCGCACATGGCAGGGTAACTGCAGAGGGAACTGCAGGAACCATGGGAACCTAGTGTAAAGACACTCCGTTGCTTAATCCCTGCTTTCTCCGTCCCCGCTTACATTAGAAATATTCTATTAAACAATTGACAATCCTTCTGTCTTAATAAATTTAATAAGAAAACTTCATTTTTGCAAACATTGCTTTGCCAACATGTCGTTTATTTCATATATATGTAGATGTAACTAAAAAACGGGTCCAGATCCTCATTTGTCCGAATAAGATCAACTTTCACTGGGCGCTTATATCACTATATGACTGCCATCGTAACATTGCAGGTAAAAATGTCCGATTTCCGGTCTCCGTTGATCGATTATGATAGCCTTTTAATATATTATATAACTTGTTTATTATTTTAACACGTGCTAGAATAGTTGTACTCGTAGAAAAAAATTAAGACAAGTTATTTTATTTAACAGTTGCCAAATAGCTTACCAAATTATTGTTACAATACGTATATGTACCGTCGTTGATGACCGTCGTGGCGCAGAGGTACAACGTCTGTCTGTAACACGACAGTTTCTTGATTCGATTCCCAGTCGGGGAAGATAGATTTTTCTATTTCCATTTTCTTCGCTTTGGCAACTAGGCAAAAGCGCGGCGTTGAATCCGCCACTCAACACGCAATGCCTCGTAAAAGGTGGAAAGCGTATACAGAGAAAGCAGGGACTAAGCAACGGAGTTTCTTAACACTAGGTTCCTACAGTTCCTTCTGCCTACTCTGCCATGTGCGGGACAAAAATGAAGCTAAAAAAATATGTAAATGTATCTTTTATATGCAGCTCTGGAAGAGGGAACTACTATTGTTCGTTTTATAATCAACTTGAAAGAAAGAGGTTATGAGTTTTACTTAATGGAATTTAATAACATATAAGTAGGACAACAGTTTGGTTAATATTATTTTGCATTTTTGTCAATTCATTTCTGGGAAACACAAAATTATATCGAGATATTGAGTTTTTATTAATATTAGGGATTATTCAATTCTTAAATTTAATCATGCTAATTTCATAAGGTTTTCTCAATTTTGATTCACACTTTTAGTTGACAGTTATTTGAAGTCGATGTAATTTTCTAATATTACTTAAGCTTTAGCATATCCGGTCAATACTATATATTCTTGAAAATTTAAACATAGTCTAATTTGAATTTGAAGCCATAAACACTTCACTGATAAGTCCTGGCATCGTTGAGCACTCAATAATTAATTACTGCTTTTCATCCAAAATATATCTGTTAAAGTCAGATTATATAACAATTCTTTAGTAATTGATCCAAAAAATAACCTACTTGTCGTCTAAGTAGGAAACTGGATAAACATGAAATTTAATTAATTTTCTTGGAAACATCAGGCCTGGCTGCGTGTATTTATTTTGGTATATTATTTTCATATATATGTTTACCTTACTTAGATTGGAGTTATGGTGAATCAATTATTTTATAGTCTTCCAAATGAAAACGACCGTCGTGACGCAGAGGCGTACGCGTCTGCCTGTAAACACGATGGTTCATGGGTTCGATTCCCATTTGGGAAAGATGGATTTTTCTATTTCCATTTTCTTCGCTGTGGAAACTAGGCCAAGTGCGGCATTGTGTTCTACAACTCAACAACACGCAATGCCTCGAAAAAGGTGGAAAGCGGGAAAGGACAAAGCAGGGACAAAGCAAAATTGTATATATATATACACAATTTCTTTACGACATATACAAAAATATTCTTTACATTATTAATCTTTCAAGTAAAAATAAAGGCCCCAAAAGGTTTCGTATCTCAACAGTAAAACTAGCACAATCATATTTTTCCATGTAATCGACATCGACCTTCAATCATAACTTAATATGCCTATCAGATTACCATTACTTTCACTGTTACCTCGTCTCTTATTGTAATACCTCCCACGACAAACAAACTGACTGACATCTAATTGTATCATTACAATGTAGCAGTTACTCAAGTGGAGCTAATGATGAAATCTACATATATATATATATATATATATATATATATATATATATATATATATATATATATATATATATATATATATATATATATATATATATATATATATATATATATATATATATATATATATATATATATATATATATATATATATATATATATATATATATATATATATATATATATATATATATATATATATATATATATATATATATATATATATATATATATATATATATATATGTATATATATATATATATATATATATATATATATATATTGCGCTGTAGAAATATTGACGGAGACATTGAGTAGTGGATTTTAACGCCGCGCTTGTCTAAATGCCAGAGTGAAGATTTAATAAAGAAATGCAAAAGCCCTTCCAATACAAATTTTTTATATATTTCATTTAAAATCTATCCCTAATTTTTAGGGCTAATTTCACCGGTCATGAATAAAGTTTCAGATAGTAAGCTGGTAGTTAACATTGTCTAACTGATATGGCCAATACATTAAAATGGTCTTTATCTGATAGATAGTCACATCCGAGACAGATGAAACCAAAATTTGTTGCATATCTTCCGGCCAAGGTACATATGAGTATTTTCTATCTAGTATATTATCAGCAAGTGGTGAAACCGGCCCTTAATCTTTTTGTAAATATCTATGCTGTATATATTTTTTAGGAAGACGGTATATTTTTATAGGTACTTTAAATATCCTACTCCACCTTTTATTATAATGGCGAATTTTATACCAAATACGCACTCGACCTACTTTTTTAGATGCAATAAAACATTTGGAAAATCGACGGGTTGCGGATAAATATACATGAAAATCAAATTAGCTCATATATATATATATATATATATATATATATATATATATATATATATATATATATATATATATATATATATATATATATATATATATATATATATATATATATATATATATATATATATATATATATATATATATATATATATATATATATATATATATATATATATATATATATATATATATATATATATATATATATATATATATATATATATATATATATATATATATATATATATATATATATATATATATATATATATATATATATATATATATATATATATATATATATATATATATATATATACATTCGTACGTAATACTTAACTTTTCCTTATATTTAAATACACGCAAATATACGTGAAACAGCGACAATAAAATAAAATTTTTGACGCGTCTAATAAAATGATAAACTTTTCAAGCTAAGGCTAATTCCATATAATTGCCCCTTGATGTGACTCGAGTCCTGCACACGCTCGTAAAGTAAAGAAATAGGTTTTATCGTTCGTAAAATTATAACGCTAGGGATTGACGCGTCAAGTTTAAAGCAGTCTTTAGACTTAGACTTTAGACTATTATATATGTATACTGCAGCGGCACAAAGTCTGTCGGTACCGATGGTTGTGGCTTCGATTCCTACTTTGGGAGTGTGAATTATTTCCTTTTTTTGCTTTGGAAACATTAAATGTCTCAAATTATGAGTGGAATATGGGAAATGGAGTGTCTTAACACTACGTTAATTTTATCTGCCCTGATATATGTAGAAAATTAAACGCTGTATAAAAAGTGTGTTTAAATTTCCATTTATTTATTTATTAATATTTGTCCTATAGAAATTTATGCTTCCAGTGACGAGGTTGCTCCTCAAAATGCGATCGAGTTATATCTCAAAATTATGGCAGAAATTAGAATATTTTGGCTTTAACCAAATCCAAACTACCGGCCACTTGTTAATTCTTCAGTAATTTTTCGCGTAGATTGCTCGTGGATTTAAGCAACAACTGATACCTAGACCAGGATTACAAGAAGACCTGATATAAATAAATTGGACACTAAATTCACACATTCCACCAGCGCTGAGCTGAGTTTTTCTTATCTTAAAAGTAGAAGTAATCTTAAAAGTATAGTAAATATATAAAAAACATTGTCTTTATTGTACATTTCACATTTGAACCACTTGAATTACGTCTCTATTTGGGAAATCGCATTGAATTCAGTTGCGTACTTTAAAATTGCAGTTCTTTTTCAGTGATAAAATAAATATATACGTAATATATACAATGATAGAACAAACACTGTAGTCTAAAGTCTAAGCAACACTAAGTAGGTCATCACCTCGCAGGTTTATAAAGTGACAGTCGTGACGTATCAGCCATTTTGTGACACCATATATGTTTCTTATAAGTTGTAATAAGAATTAATTTATATTTATATATAAAAGTAAAGTAGATTATGTAAGGATATTTTCAGACGGCTGTTATTTTTAAAGTACCTGCGTGGGACGTAATTAAATTTTATTAGACATTTTGTCAAAACGACTCGCGTCAAGTTTGAGTGGTGTAATTATATACTTGATGTTGCTTTTTAATATCGGTTGAGTTGTTTTATGTATGTATGTATCCTTAACGGTATGAAGTGGGTTCGATTATGTGGATTACTGATTCAATTTAAATTTTAAACGATTTTCAGGTTTTTTTTTTGCCTATGCCCTTTAAATGTACTTACTCTCTTTAAGTCATTTACAGAGCGCTTAGCATGTCGGACTTGGGCAGGTCCACTCCAAGCCACGCTAGGCACTGATTCTTTAAACGCGACATAGTGGTGGCCATAGTGTTTGTTGGTTTGATTCTAAATCAGTTGAATAGATTGATTTAATCGAATGGATGTAGTTTAAATACAAGAATTTACTATGGACTGTTTTTAAACTCTTTGTGATGTTGAAACAATTATAGTTATTTTAACTTAGACCCTAGATAAATATATCTAATATTTTTATAATATATATACGAATATTATTTTTTATAATTTTTTGACAAAAACATATGGAATTTAAAAAGTAAATTACATCGATACAATTTTACTTCAAATTGACATCGGTAACGAGTATTTTAATAAATGTAACCGCATTCCCGATAATTACATTCGTCGACCCGAAATAAAATTAATCAAAAATATCCAATTGTGGATACTGATTTCATTATAGCGCATAAATAGTTTCACAAAAATAAAATTATTGAATAAATTGTTAAATTTTTAACCCGTCTTTTGTATTATTTTGAATGTATAATAATAGCCACCCTGATTGAGGGGCCGAAGGTCAGAAAAGGGGTGCCGAGTTGTACTAGATGCAGAAGGCGCAGTACCCTGTGGAAAAACTGTATTCAGAAGTGGATAAAGGTCGATTTGATGATAATAGCAATATTAAATTAAGTGAATTCGTGTAACAAAAACCAGCGGAATAGCAAAACGTAATTATTTATATATATTTTTGATAAAAACCGGTACATCTTGTTATGATTTCTTTACCTTTCACCTCGCGATATTCACCGTGCAGTTGCTGTGCCTATCGTATAATAGGAGAAGAAGCTCGGAGAAGCGTGTGGAAATAAAAACTAAAATAAATAGTTAAGAGACCAATCTCATTCCAGTTACATAACCAAATTCAAAATGATTCTACTAAAGTTGCCTTCGAAGTGTTTTTGGAAATGAATTAGTAATAGTTCTGGACAGATCGATTGCTTTTAGTAAAATTTTCTTATTATACCTCGAAATACTTGGTAAGTTTGAAGTTATAATTTTAAGAGGATTTTATTTTCTACGGAACTGTAATTTCTACTTACATATATTATTACACGGTTTAAGCTTCAAGAGAAAAGGGAAATATCCGGTCTTGATGACGAAACACCAATACCGTTTTCATATTGAATTATTTATGATATTAAAGTATTGACTCAAGCTGAGGTACTTCTGTCTTTTAGAACTTAGGTAACAATATAATATGATTTTCCAGAATATGTGTTTTAGCGACTTTGAGCTTCGATAGCTTATTAAATGTCAATCCAAAATTAAATAGTTTTGGATTGAGATTTATTTGTTCTTAAACAAGTGTGAAAAGGCTGTCGAATGGCAAAACTTTAATAATTTAATGACTCATCTAACTTCGTTAAAAGTTACTTTTTTATTAATATTATATACGAGGAAACGCCAATTTAAACGTCATATTACACAATTGTAATTATAGATTGATTAATGACAGCAACTATAAATATGAAAAAATTATTAGTGCTATTCATTAATATATACATATATGATATATATACATAATTTATCCAGGGTAATTTAACAGGGTAGAAAAAATTTCTACACTGTCAGGGTCTGCTTCCCTTACAAATTCGATGTGTTGAGTTTACGGAACTCAACCTTGCGTTTTGTCTTACCAGGTGTTGGAATTTAAATTGAGCATATATATTATATAATAAATATTAGATATTTATATATTACGGAGCCACGTCACTTGATCTTTGTCTTTAGAATGGTACAATAGTCATTTGTTGAGTACAGTCATTTAGCTAACCACCAAATCATATTTTAAACGTCATTTCGTGTCTACAAAAACTTTTACGTCATTATTATTTCACTTAATATTTAAATAAAAGCTATTCAGACAGATATTCGCTTGTATTCAAAGTTAAACGTGTAAATAAGCTTCAATAATTTCAACAGAAAGCGGAAAGCTGCGTCTAGGAGCTTTGCCTTATCTGGCGACAACACTCTAGACCGTTAAATTTAAACACGAAAATTAGCAGAAGTCGTCTTTATTATTCTTTGAAGAAATTCCAAGTACATAGTAGTTTTAGTAAAGTTTAAATATATTTTTAAAAAAAATCTTTTTTTTTTAGCTTCACGCTTTATGCCGCACATGGCAGGGTAGGCAGAGGGAACTGCAGGAACCATAGGAACCTAGTGTTAAGACACTCCGTTGCTTAGTCCCTGCTTTCTTCGTTCCCGCTTTCCGCCTTTTTCGAGGCATTGCGTGTTGAGTGGCGGAACTCAACGCCACGCTTTACCTAGTTGACAGAGCGAGAATATGCCAGAGTTAAAACATTTCCAATAAATTTTAATTTTGTTATGTTATGTTATGTTCTATGTGTGTACATTATTTATTACAGTCTCAGTCGAATCTCACTACTCGTCGGCCAATATAAAATAATAAATATTTTGTGTATTGTTTATATATTTAGTCTATATTTTTTTTCCTGAACATTAAGTTTTATAATAATTATTGAGCATATCACTCTTTTCTTCTCCATTCCTCTACTTTGTTATTTTTAGATATACGTAAAGATTTACTATAAAAGGTATTTCATATATTCTACTTATTTTAATTTCTCAAAAAAAAATATAGAAGAAACTGCTTAGCATTCCATGGTTTCACTATGTGAGTGCCGGCCCCATCGCGTTGAAGGAAGAGGAGGTCCGATCAGCGCTTGGTATTTGCGACCCAAGTTGTAGGTTTAAAGGGGTCCTTTTAAAATGCATTAACGCTCACCTTCACTGTCCTAGCTCCTCCCACTACCGATACCAAAATTGAAATGATTCTGCTAATGTCGCCTTTGAAGTACGTTCTAGAAATGTATTAGTAGTAGTTCTGCTAAAAAGCAAGCTATTGAGAGATTTCGCTGTTATACGTCTCTCGCCTACTTTGACTGCCTATGAATTTACTCTGAACCTATTCCTGGTCAGTTCGTTAGTAAGCTCGAAATATTTATTAAACTTGAAGTTATGACTTTTAGTGAAATTTGTGTCCCACGGAACTGTAACTTTTACCAGTACTATGCGTTTTAGATTACGAGAATAAAGAAAAATATCCGGTTTGGATGACGAAACACCAATGTCCTCAGTGATTTAGTATTGTTTCTTATACGTGTCCATCATAAGAGTCCAATCAGAAGCTGGATCTAATATTGAGAAAGGTTTTTGCGTGTGTTTTTTAATAGAACCTTCTTTCACAAACTCTATTAAATGTTTGCTGGTTGTAAAGTTTCTCTGTGCTCTTGCTAGTGAAAGACTTAAGGCTTCACGTATGATTTCTAGTACTGTGTCATGGCGCCTCGAGTATTGACCCCTATCCATAAGTACCGTACACCCCACCAGCATATGTTTAGCTGTCCCCACTGCCTCTTTACAGATGTAGCAAGATTTGTCGGTCTTTACCCCATCTTACTAAATTACTTTGATCTGGAATAGTCATTTGGAACGCATTCAGATAAAATTTTAATAGTTTAATTATATTCGTAACATTCTATTTTTATATTTATCACTTCTCAAAAAAATAAGCTTTGTAATAATATTTTATTAAAAGACGAAATAAAATATGAATCGTAAGAAAACAAAGCGATATTTAGTTTGAAATAAAATGAAACAATTAATTATACCCGAAGCAATTAGGGTTAAGATGCCATATTTTTAAACCCTTTAAACCCTTCTACTTCACATTAAGCTCTGCGAAAAGCACTTTCATTATTATTTTAAATGTACTCTAAAAATGATTAAGTTCATTCTTTTATGGCATATGTCATATATAATATGTGTATACGCTATTTTAGTTTTTATAATATTTATGTAGTTCACACCAAAATAAAATTTAAATTGAAAAATAAACTTTTCTTATAAATAACATTAATTACTTAGAAAAGGATCGCCATGGCGCAGAGGCGCAACGTCTGCCTGTAACGCGACGGTTTCTGGGTACGATCCCCAGTCGGGGAAAATGGATTTTTCTATTTCCATTTTCTTCGTTCTGGCAAACTAGGCAAAGCGCGGCGTCGAGTTCCGCCAGTCAATACAGGGACTAAGCAACGGAGTGTCTTAACACTAGGTTCCCACGGTCCCTGCAGTTCCCTCTGCCTACCCTGCCATGTGCAGAATAAAGCGTGAAACTAAAAAAAAAATAAATATTAACTTAGCACTTTTTGCCAGAGTTTAGAGTACTATGAAGCGCTGAATTGAAGTGCATACGAGCATGGAAAGAAATATATAACTAGAAGAGAACAGGAATCTATCGATAAGGCAGTTTTCGCGACTACACTAGTATACACAAGAATTTTTATTTTTATAAACAGACAGAATGCTTATAAACCCTTGTTTTCACCTCACTTTCTTCTGACTACTTCTTCTGACCTAATAACAAACTTTGTCATATATATTCCATGTACACCTATAAAATAGTTGATTTTAAATATATATATTTATACAGATATGCATATATACACATATGTACATATGTGTATACATTTTTTACCTTCAATTTCAACTTTAGTAGGCAGAGGGAACCATAGGAACTGCGAAAACCTAATATACACTGCGTTCCCTGCTTTCCACCTTCTTTCGAGACATTACGTGTTGAGTGGCGAATCTCAACGTCGCACTTGCTTAGTTGCCATTGCAATGAAAATGGAAATGATTAAGTCGATTTTCTCCAAGTGGGAATCGAACCAACAAGCCATCACGTTTACCGACAGTAGTGCCTCTGCGCCACGACTGTCCTCAATATACAATATGTATGTATGTATGTGATTTATAGGGAAATTGATTGTTACGACAGCTAGAACCACCCATTATTTCTTACAATTTAAAATGTATGACGTATTACAACAACGCTACAGTTTCATCAAATTTTCATATACTTACATTATATGGGTATATGTAGACTTCACACTTAGTTCACTGTTTCATTATTCGATATGTTTTAGTAATTTAATAAAATCTTTTATTCACTCGTCTGACCCTTTAAGTATTAATTTAAAAGTTCCCAACATTAAAAGAATGGCGTTACATTTATACTATAGTACTAAAGTCTTTAAACCGTCGCCAAAGTTTAAAAGAGAAAAACGCTTAAGTTCGAAGGAAGCTAGTTCCAAGTAATAAGCTGATGTAAATAAAATGGTCGGGGAATTTTAAATAAAATTTAAATAATATTTTACATTCGTGTCTGTATCTGTATAAGACTCTATTTAGTGAAAATGTATCGAAACCGACTCTACTTAAGTTTCTAGTTTCTATGAAATTTTCTATAATTTGTTTTTGTGTCCACGTATCTTAAGCATGGCAGGATAGGCAGAGGGAACTGAAGGGACCATAGTCACCTAAGGTTTAGACACTCTGTTGCTAAGTGTCTGCTTTTTCCGTCCCCGCTTTCCGCCTTGATCGAGGAATTGCGTGTTGAGTGACGGAACTCAACTCAAGAAAAATCCATCTTCCCCGATTGGGAATCGAACCCGCAAACTGTCACGTTTATAGGTAGACGTTACGCCTCTGCACCACGACGGTCCTCAAAACGAAATAAGTTTCTGTTATAAAACTACAAGAATGAAGAACATCATATTCACTTGATTCGGACTTGTTAAGAGGATGAGCGATGAAGAAAAGATACTTCATAGGGGAAACTTCGATTGTCTTTATAGTATACAGTGTCAATGACACTGAAGGGTCACACAAAGAGACTGAGGATTTGAGGACCCTTGGAGGACGTGTAAAAAGAGATTGATGACAGTAAACAAAATAAAAGACTTGCAAGGACCAAATCATATAGCCGAACCCTTCTGTTAGCGTACTGGTAGAGCGTGAAACTAAAAATCTAACAATTAATTTTGTTAAGAATTTTATATTGTTTTAGTTAAACTATGAGAAACTCAAATAATTTTATTTTATTTTAAAATTCTGGTTAATTAGTTTCATGTTTTATCCCGCTAATAGCAGGATGGGCAAAAGGAACCTAGGGAACGTTGTTAAGACACTCCATTCTCTACATTCCTTTTCGAGGCATTGCGTGTTGAGTGGCAGAACTTAACGCCACGCTTGCTTAGCTACCAAAGTAAAGGAAATAAAAAAATAAAAAATCCATCTTCTCGAGTGGGAATTGAGGCCAAAAGTCACAACGATCCTGAAATAATTTCACTGACTGTACGCTGTGATTTTAAAATTCTTCCTTTATATTTTTGATGTTCATGCTTTTATAAATAAATTGAAAACATCGTTGAATAGCACATTGAGATCTACAAATGTATTTATCACAGTCCTCGCTATTATAAAAATTAGTACCAAATAATATATCACAAGAAACTAAGGCCATTTGCCTGTAACAGTGAACATTGTGGGTTCATACTCGGGGAAATACATAATTTCCATTATTTCTTTGGTTTAAAAGCAAAAGCACAGTGTTTAGTCCCAACATTGTTTTCGAAATTGTTTGGGGAACGGAGAAGAATAAAGGAGAAAGAATAAAGTGTCTAAACACTAAGCTCTCTCTACCTACTCTGATATGCGAGACACATGCAACTTGAAGCTTAAATTGTTACAGCAAAATTAATACATGTTGGCAAACTTCAAAGATTTCTCAATACTTGATTGAATGACTCATAGACACAGTACACTGATTTTCTATTAACCTATTAGTTCTATCCAAGGCCTATAATTGAGACGTCCTTCAATACTACGTGACTAATGGAATTACTGCGTTATATATTAAGGCGTATGAAGTCACAAGTAATAATTTAATTAGTATTAAACTCTTGTAAGATTATAGTTATACTATAGTAAAAATTTACCGATTAATATATTTTCCCATACAGTCACCGTTTTGTTTACTTTCTATAGAAATTCGAGTCATTAATCATGCGTGTTAGTGACGGAGCTCAACGCTGGGTTTAGTTCTGGGTGTAATTTAAAGCAAATAGAGATTGGAGACATTGATATTATTTATTTGCTAACTGCAAAGAACAAAGTGCGGCGTTTAATTCCGTCATTAACATGTATCGAATTCAATAAGTAACTCGATAACGGAGTTTTTTGACACTATCATTTTTCTGCCCTTTATGTTGTATAATAAGTTAAAGCCTACGTCTCTATCTAATTAAAAAATACCTAATTAAAAGACAAGAAAAAAGCAGCTTTTTATGACATTTTCTAGTTATCGTACAGTATATTTGAGTAAATTACAAGCCATAGTAAGGGTCTCAGTGTGATAAGTGAGTGTTGCCATTAGCGAGCGTTGAGTTCGCGGTGTCGGCGCTTCTGAATGGAGATTGCATCGTCCATTGCGGTACCTTGCACTGCCTAGGGATGTTACACGATATATAATCGAATATCGGTAAAATAATTCCACTGATTAAAATGTTATGATTCCAATGATATATTAAATGGGCAACTAGTGAAACATATAGTGCTTAAATACATATAAGATAACATAATTATAATTTACAGCGAAAATATATAAAATTAAAGAAGTCACTATATTATAAGGAATATATAGATCAATTTGCAATGCCGATCATATTACTAAAGCAATTTTTTACTGGCAACTAATAGAAATATAGGATTGGTTCTACAAGTGGGAGAGATGTAGTGAAAATTATTTTAAAAGAAAAAAAAAACAAGGAAAATAATATATAGTACATATATATACAAAATAAATAAGACATAATAGTAAATATCAAAAGAGAAAAAGAACAAAATAAATATCACTAAACTCTCACTCCACTCTCCTACTAACTTTCAAACAAACATTTTAAAAGAATTGATGGGAGAGGAGAACTTGCTTTTTATAGTTGTTTAAAATTACTGAACATATATGAAACTTGATCGGATTAATAGAGATTCCAAATGACTTATTCATATGCTATTTATTTGTAGGTTGAAATTATTGCAATTATTTATATATAGGTTGTCGTAAATGATACAATCTGGTGCAATTGCCCAAATTAATTCCAAATATAAATATAAATAATAATAAAATAAACTAAAAATCAATATTTCGTTTTCACTGGTACGGACGGGATTCGAACCAGTGCTCCTAAAGTTACTACGAACCCGCGCCGAACAAGTAAAGCTAAAATAAAAGCGTCTTAATAATATTGTATGAATGGTAAAAAAAGAACAGGTGTTGAGTAAAAGTGTTAATGAAAATGGAAAACAGGAGATCGTATACTAACTGGCGGGACACCAACGTTGATATGTCACACTGACGTGTGCATTCTGTCAAGTTTGTCTGAGCTTTTAGAGATTATGAGAAAACCATTCAATCGCTTTTGAGAAGAAACAACTTAGCGTTCCATGGATTCACCGTGCGGGTACAGGGCCCATCGCGTTGTAGGAAGAGGAGCTCCGAGCAGCGCTTGGGACTTGCGACCCAAGTGTAGGTTTAAAGGGCCCCTTTAAAATGCATTAACGCTCACCTTCACTGTCCGAGCTCCTCCCGCTACCTAACCAAATTCTAAATGATTCTACGAAAGCCGCCTTCGAAGTGCGTTCTAGAAATGAATTTGTGATAGTTCTAGACAGGCCGAGATCTTTTAGTAAACTATAGAGAGATTTCGCTGTTTATATACTAAATGTCAAAGTAAGTAATATCATCACAAACTTCGAATCAGATTGGAAAGTGGACAAAATGAGATAAGAAACTAATATCGTGAAAGATATGACTGTGCGATAAATATGTATGTATAATAAATATTATCCAAGGTATTCAAGCACAAGGTACAGGAGGTACCTTGTGCTTGAATATCTTGGAAAGAAAGGGAGTATAGAGGTAGGATCAATATTAATAATTTGAGAAAAAATTAAATTGAATATTTTAGGAACAGGATTCACAAATATCAAATAATTTAGTAGAGGAAAAGGGGAAGGTTAAAATATGAACTAAGACATGAATAATTGTACAACTGTTATGTACCAGAAGAATCATACGAAGACTTAATCCAAACCAGTAGCAGTGGATTTGATTGCCATCATATGCTTGCGTAAAGGAAGTAGCATATTATGATAAGTGAAGGTTTTAAAATTTAGCAAAATATAACTTTATAATTATAATTTTGTCGAGCCTAATTACAAGTCGAGTTAGGTATCCTATTCCTTAATGTTTAAATCTTAGCATATTATTAGCTTCGGAAAGATTTTTAAGAACTTAACAGTAATAATGTGAAGTAAAAAATATAAAAAGATAACGATATAAAATTAATTCTATATCTCGGAGAAGTTGGGACTGGTTGAAGTGGCGCATGAATATCGAAAAAGTCATCAAAATACAATCAAAAATATTTATTTTGTCATTGACATTACTCGAATTAAATATGCAACATACCGTCGTGGCGCAGAGGCGTAGCGTCTGCCTGTAAACGCAACGGTTTTTGGGTTCGATTCCCACTCGGGGAAGATGGATTTTTTATTTCCATTTGAAAAGAAAGTAAGCAAAGTGCGGTGTTGAATTCCGCCACTCAACATGCAATGCCTCGCAAAACGGCGGAAAGAGGGGGCAGAGAAAGCAAGGATTAAAGCAACGAAGTGTCTTAACATCGATATCATGGGCACTAACAAAGTTGGTATAACAACAAGAAAAAGGTGAGTAACTTCTATAGGAACGACATTTAAGTTGGACGAACTAAGTGAATAAATAAGTATTTATAAGACTAAGTTATCAATAGTCGAACTGTACATATTAAAATATTATTTGTACGCTTTCTATAAAATATTTAGAGAGCTTTAAAATCAGTTACTGCTCCGGTACTGTCAAATATTTCGAGTATACTTATGAATTATAAGTTATTTTTACTTATAATGTAACTTATATGCTTATTATTTATTTTTAAAACCTGCGATATAACCTAACAAAATTTAAAAAAATATCGAGGCAACATGTTCGCATCACGTACAATAAATACTCGTCAGGCGCTTCGTATTCACAATATGTAGGGCACTCAGTTATAAATCTGGTTATCTCTCTTACTAGTTTCAATATACAATTAGAATGTCAAGGAAATTATTAAATTTTAACACATTCATGTTGAATATTTAAATCTGTTTTTTGATGATTTTTAAAGTGTTAATCCACACTGAGGATAGAAAAAATACTTAAAGAAAACATATAAAAATTTGAACGCAGCGGGACTCGAACCCGCGCCCTCCTGCGAACCGTGCAGGCGCTCTCACCACTGAGCCATGCGTTCTACATCACGCCGCGTTGAAATTCTTATATGCTTTTATACAACTTATATCGTTGTTAGCATCTCTGTAGGGAGATTTTTACAAATTTCCGCTACACAAAGACCATTACAAAGAACAATCGTTTGGCGAGAGAGAATGCTATTTTTATTAAATATTTTTGATGATTTTTAAAGTGTTAATCCACACTGAGGATAGAAAAAATACTTAAAGAAAACATATAAAAATTTGAACGCAGCGGGACTCGAACCCGCGCCCTCCTGCGAACCGTGCAGGCGCTCTCACCACTGAGCCATGCGTTCTACATCACGCCGCGTTGAAATTCTTATATGCTTTTATACAACTTATATCGTTGTTAGCATCTCTGTAGGGAGATTTTTACAAATTTCCGCTACACAAAGACCATTACAAAGAACAATCGTTTGGCGAGAGAGAATGCTATTTTTATTAAATATTTTTGATGATTTTTAAAGTGTTAATCCACACTGAGGATAGAAAAAATACTTAAAGAAAACATATAAAAATTTGGCTTTGGCTCAGTGGTGAGAGCGCCTGCACGGTTCGCAGGAGGGCGCGGGTTCGAGTCCCGCTGCGTTCAAATTTTTATATGTTTTCTTTAAGTATTTTTTCTATCCTCAGTGTGGATTAACACTTTAAAAATCATCAAAAATATTTAATAAAAAAAGCATTCTCTCTCGCCGAACGATTGTTCTTTGTAATGGTCTTTGGGTAGCGGAAATTTGTAAAAATCTCCCTACAGAGATGCTAACAACGATATAAGTTGTATAAAAGCATATAAGAATTTCAACGCAGCGTGATGTAGAACGCATGGCTCAGTGGTGAGAGCGCCTGCACGGTTCGCAGGAGGGCGCGGGTTCGAGTCCCGCTGCGTTCAAATTTTTATATGTTTTCTTTAAGTATTTTTTCTATCCTCAGTGTGGATTAACACTTTAAAAATCATCAAAAATATTTAATAAAAATAGCATTCTCTCTCGCCGAACGATTGTTCTTTGTAATGGTCTTTGGGTAGCGGAAATTTGTAAAAATCTCCCTACAGAGATGCTAACAACGATATAAGTTGTATAAAAGCATATAAGAATTTCAACGCAGCGTGATGTAGAACGCATGGCTCAGTGGTGAGAGCGCCTGCACGGTTCGCAGGAGGGCGCGGGTTCGAGTCCCGCTGCGTTCAAATTTTTATATGTTTTCTTTAAGTATATTTAAATCTGGTATACGATACAATATTAAGGTGGTTGTGTGTTCGATTCCGATTCAGGGGATTGAAGACGAAAAGTAAAACGGTGTATGAACAGTAGGTGTTTTTTTCCTACTTTACTAAAACGAAGAAAAGTTAAGCTTAATAAGTTAACAAATAAATTATTTTATTTAAAATAAAACGTGACATTTAATTATTTTTTGTAGCTTCACGCTTTATCCCGCACATGGCAGGGTATGCAGAGGGAACTGCAGGAACCATACGAACCTAATGTTAAGACACTCCGTTGCTTAGTCCCTGCTTTTTTTCGTCCCCGTTTTCCCCCTTTTTCGAAGCATTGCGTGTTCAGTGGCGGAACTCAACGCCATGCTTTGCCTAGTTGAAAGAGCGAAGAAAATTGAAATAGAAAAATCCATTTACCTCGAGTGGGAATCGAACCCAGAAATCGTCACATTTACAGGCAGACGTTTACGCCAGCGCCACAACGGTCCTCACATTTAATTTTGAAGTATATATTTATTTTAATTACTATTTAACGTGAAATCAGAAATATTTGGAGTAATTTTGGTAATACTTTAGGAACTAAGACATTATAAAGAAATTAAAAAATCTCTTATAACCGAAAATCAGTACATTCAAGAAACATATAAAAATGTTGAATGTAGCGGAATTTTTATTTTTATTTTTTCCGATAAAAAAAGATATTTTATATTTCAACGATATATATAATATATGTGTTGATTGCGTCTGTTTATTTAAATGAAATTAATATAAAAGAACACACAAGTAAAATATTTATAAAACAAAATAGTATAAACTGGCATAATATCACAAATTAATCATCACAAAAATGGCGTAACATCGCAAAAAGCTTTACTTAGGCTAAACGTTAAAAACGTTTGCTTTTTCTATCTTTTTAGCAGCAGGAATGGCAATTTTGGATATATTGTAAGTAAAGATCTCACGTCGAGGTCACAAGCACGAGATACCAATTTAAGTTGCTCTTCTAAATGTCATCTACATTTTTGAGGGTTGCGGCAAATTTGCCGTTGAAGCCAAGCGAAGGATAGATAAGCTGTTTAAAGTTTTCGAGTTTTAAAATTATTCTGAAATATGTATTCTAAGTAAGATTTAGGTAAATTTAATATATCGACGAAAAAAATATGGTAAATTTATGGTAAGTGATTAAAATTCCGACCATGATGAAGTCTGCATATCTGCATATAAATGGAAAATGAAAAGTACATATATATTCTTAAATAGCCGTCGTGGCGCAGAGGCGTAAGCGTCTGCCTGTAAAACGCGACGGTTTCTGGGTTCGATCCCAGTCAGAGAAGATGGATTTTTCTATTTCCATCTTCTTCGCTCTGGCAAACTAGGCAAAGCGCGGCGTTGAGTTCCGCCACTCAACACGCAATGCCTCAAAAACGGCGGAAAGCAGGGACGGAGAAAGCAGGGGCTAAGCAACGGAGTGTCTTAACACACTAGGTTCCCACGGTCCCTGCAGTTCCCTCTGCCTACCCTGCCTTGTGCGGGATAAAGCGTGAAGCTAAAAAAAAAAAAAATATTTTAGTTCTACGCTACTTATCCCGTGTAGTAGGCTACGTATTAAAAATCTAAAGTTAAGACACTCTGCTCTCCACTTCAAGAATTCGAGAAACTGCGTTTTGAGTGGAAATCAACGAACTGGAAAACGAGAATAATTTGTCCTCTCGAGTGCAAATGAAACCCATAGTCAGCATATTTACAGTTACATATTGTCTTGCTGTCTGTCTCGTGAAAGAGACCATTCTCTCATCTAATTTATGAAAATGAGTACTGGTCAATAAGTAAAAAAATAAATCCTCTAAGCCCTGTTTTGAGACTAAGTTACGTTTGTCATTCAATATGTAATTTTTAAAACTAAATTGCATTTTTCGTAGCTTTCTATTTAAAAAATACACAGATATTAAACAAAGTTACAGTTTTTTTTGATAATACTTGGTTGGATGTTTTTAGGGTTCCTAAACACATCCAACCGAAGTTGAGCAAGAAGTACTCTGATGTGTCATAGTGACATGATAGTGGCGTAATATATGACTACAAGTTAAAATTACCAAACTAAAACTATTTGATAATATTACAAAATAATATTTGTTCAAGCAACCGTTTAATTTTATATTTTTAATACATGACCGTTTGACTTAAGATTCGCAAAGTGGTACTGCTTCAAAAACTTTATTCATAAGAGCTTCGTTTGCCTCTTTTACTTCTTTCCTTGAAAGCAAAATTGAATTGAAGTTACTTTGTAAATTTAATATCATTTCTACGGTAAAATTTAGCTAGGTAAGTTCGAAATTAAGTATCAATACCTAGGATAAATATTTAAATTTATTATTAAACACTTTTGCTTTAATTAATTATTGACGACAACCTTTTCCTCCCCGCTGCTGCTTTCTTTGTTTTTTTTCGATATTCTCAAGAGATATTTTTCTTTGTAGAACTAAATTATAATACATATAGTGTGAGGACTACATATAATGTGAGGACCGTCGTGGCGCAGAGGCGTAAGTGTCTGCCTGTAAACGCGACGGTTTGAGGGTTGGATTCCCACTCGGGGAAGATGGATTTTTCTATTTCCATTATTTTCGCTCTGGCAACTAGGCAAAGCGCGGCGTTGAATTCCGCCACTCAACACACAATGCCTCGAAAAAGGCGGAAAGTGGGGACGGAGAAAGCAGGAACTAAGCAACGGAGTGTCTTAACACTATGTTCAAATGGTTCCTGCAATATGCGGGATAAAGTGTGAAGCTAGAAAAAAAAGTAATAGTATATAATATACATTATAAACACGTTAAGTCTAGTTTGACCAATTAGATTACTGCAATTCGACAGGTAAACATCATGGCGTGATTGTTTTAGTTAATGATACATATGAAGAAAATTTTGATTTAGAATGTGTACTGTTAGAGGAAGCCCAGAATTTAAAAGAAAAATAATGTTGAGTAAGTACTATTTATTTTTATTACATTTGTTGTTTATTTTTTTAAAAATAATTGTTTAAGGAAATCTAAGTTTTATACAAATGTTCTTTTGACTGTCATTGTAATTTCAACACAATTATGTGATTGTGTCATGGTTTTAACATTGATTTAATTGGTTTAGAAGAGTTTTATTTTTGCTAATTATTAACGTTATTATTTGATAAAGATTTTGTGATTATATTTCGTACTCTTTTTCTATAATAACAAGTTTAAAATGTTTGGAACATCCTGTAAATAAACAAAAGTATTAATTAAATGACATCAAAAAGCGCCATATCCATTTCTGTGAGAAACAAATACCGTCAAATTCACATGTTAGTATTAATATCAGGCTATTTTATAAAAACCTTACAATAAAAATGGATGTACCGTTTTTATTGTAAAGTTTTATAAAATAGCCTGTAAACTATCATTATTATAATTTGCCATCATATAAACAGGTTGAGGAATTTATTGTCTTTATTAACAAATTTAAACAATAAACGTAAGTTATGAGTGTCAAAAAAGTTAAATTGTGAAAAATCAACCATTATGGATCTGACGGAGTTTGACTTTATACACCATATACACATACCACACACATATACTCGTATTTGTATATGAAGCTAAACGACATACATATATATGAAGCTATTTACTCGTAAAAGGGTGAATTTTCTCACATTTTATTTACGAACGTAAGGAATTATCTACAAAATTGTATGCATTTATAAAAAAAATAAGTTCAATAAAGAAAAAAGAGAACAGAGTGTCTTAGCATTAGGTTCTTTCCTCCTACACTGCTAAATACAGAACTTAGAATGAAACAAAAAATAAAGAAAAAAGTAAAGATTTCAAAATTTAATACTTTAAGAATAATATAGACTAGAAACTGCCTTTGAAAACAATATTGAAAACACGATTACACCGAGGGGCGTATAAATACACAAGTTTATGAGGAAACTGTTCTATTTCTAATATTTGCTGCGGTATAGGTTGTGATTCCTCTAGTGGGCCATGAAGAAAGGTTTTACTAAAGAATTTTCTGTATATATTGTACTCTTCTATATTGCTAATATTTAATTAATCTTACATAAATTGTTCTACTTATATAAATTAATCAATGGAGTGTTTTAACACTAGTTTCTTGTTTTCTTGAGAAAAAGAAGCCTGAAGAAAAAAAAAAGTTTATGAGTGTTTCGGTTATAAATTTATTTCTTAGGTATTTCATTCATTATACAGTATGTATAATAAGTATACTCTTCAGAAACAACTTTTTAGAAACTTCAATTTCACAAACAACAAACAAAATTTTTGTTTTTTTTTGTATAAAAATGTACCTATATTTATATAGAAAATATTATTACCGTCACTTATATTATTATATTAGTACCGTCGTGACGCAGAGGCGCAACGTCTGCCTGTAACGCGACGGTTTCTGGATTCGATCCCCAATCGGAGAAGATGGACTTTTCTATTTCCATTTTCTTCGCTCTGGCAACTAAGGCAAAGCGCGGCGTTGAGTTCCGCCACTCAATACGCAATGCCTCGAAAACGGCGGAAACTGAGCAACGGAGTGTCTTAACACTATGTTCCCACGGTCCCTATTTATATAAATTTGTTCATAAAATATATGTTTAATAATTTTCTTTAGTTTTTATGCAATAGCGCAAACTTGTAAAAACTTGTTAGAAGTTTTAAAAATGCTAGAATATTTAATAAACAGCATGTGATCATTCTTTAGAATAAACTTTGCACAGCGGAAATTCATGAAAGTCTCTCGACAACAAAAATAAGTTGTAACAAGCATGCATAAGAATTTCATAGTCGATTATTAAGAAAATAATATTATTTAAGTTAAAAGCTGGATAAGTACTCAAAGAGGTCGTAAGGCAAAAATTTAAAGAAATTAATTTATTTGCAGTTGCATCTTAATACATTTTTTTAGCTTCACGCTTTATCCCGCATATAGCAGGGTAGGCAGAGGGAACTGCAGGAACTATATGAATCTAGTGTTAAAACACTCCGTTGCTTCTTCGTTCCTGCTTTCTCCTTCCCCACTTTCCGCCCATTTCGAGGCATTGTGTGTTGAGTGGCGGAACTCAACGCCTCGCTTTACCTAGTTTTCAGAGCGAAGAAAATGGAAATAGTAAAAATCCATCTTCCCCGACTGGGAATCGACCCCACAAACCGTCGCATTTTACAGGCAGACGCTACTCCTCTGCGCCACGACGGCCCTCAATACATTTTCATAAATGTAATTTATGTTAAGAAAAAAAATATTTATTTTACTAAATTCGGTGATGCACATAATATTAATACTTAATAGATAGTATCTTAGAAAACCTCCGAGAATTTTGTACATGAAAATTTAAAAGAATTTGACAAGACGCTTGTGTATATGTTGGTTATCTAATTAATGATTTTTTAAATTACAATACGCCTTGGAAATGAGTTCAATAAATATTATTGTTTTTAATAACTTATTGAAAAATGTAAATTACTAATTTGGAAAGAAATTAAAAATAGTCCTTCTCGAATCTGAGGCATTCTAAAGCAATGTCAGTGAACTAGTGGTAATGAATTTGATGTAAAAAAACAAAGCTTGTAACTTATTATTTCGATTAAAATTTATGACTTTGACTTGACGTTAATTATTCTTCAAATTTAATTTAAACTCATAACGATTAATTAAAGCAATTTTGTATCACTCCAATATTGATATGGAATTGGTAAATTGTATTACTAATATTTAGTTCAAAGTAGTTCATGAAAACAAAAATTGTCAAAAATAAAAAGGGCCTGAAATTTTTTTAAAAGATTTTTGTTAATGTAGGTTACTTTAATAGCTGTAATAAGTATTTGTTATAACTATTTTGTTATTTTAGAAGCAGTTTAGGAGATTCGGTTTTATTAAAACTGAATTTTTTTACGCTAGTTTAGTACCGCTAACGCGTAGATATCGCATTGCAGCGGGTACCGCGGTAAACACCAGCACAGATTGCAGAGAATTTTATGACTTCCACTGTATATAGCTTCATATTAGTAATTAATAAACACTAAATAAGCTAAAATTTATAACACAATTTTTATATTTGAATGCTTGCTTGCACTCGGCAAGTATAGCCTCTAAAGGCAGAAAGTGGAGGACGGAGTGTCTTAACACTAGGTTCCACGGTTCCTACGGTTCCCTCTTCCTATTCTTCTATGTGTGGGTTAAAAAGTAAAGCTAATAATATTTAATTTTATATAAAACTCGTAAAGTCATAATGATAATCATTAAATTAAATTTTTAAATATAGCCTCAATCATCATTTTGAATTTTCGTAATGTTGGTAATTCATTTAGAAGAATGGATTTTGGGTAGTGTTAGTAATAAAAGTAATATAATATAGTAATGTCTAGTTTTACGACAATTCATCATATGCATATAATAAAACAAATTATTGAAAAATATAATAAATATTCAATGTTTCTATACAACGTTCGTAGACTATACTAAGGCATTCGATTCCCTGGAATACTTAAGTATGTGGACTGAACTAAGGCGTACGAAACATATATTTACGCTTAATTAAAAATATTTACACTAAAATTATTACTACAATAAAAACTAATTTATTATGTAAATTTTCGAAATAAAGACACCATGACCAGGAGATATAACCATAATATTCTTATTATTAAATTTTTTGTAGCAAATTTAAAAGAAACACAAAATCAGTACCAGACCAGAGTAATTAGGATATGGTAAATATTCTACGAATTGCATATTGTAAGTTTATTTTGAATAAGTTTACTAGAATTTGAATCTGCATGAATTAAATTCTATTCCACTCTACTCTACTCTATATATTGATATGATATATTATTTTAGATCCTATATAAACATTTGCTACAAAAAAACGTTTTATAAAATTAAACATACAAAGAATTTTGAAAATTCCTTTTGAAAGTACTAAAAATAGCAACAAGAAGAATTGATTATTTAAATATTATGTTAATTAAAACAGATAACTAATAGGTACCTTTGCTCAAGTTTAACAATCTCTTGACCTAAATATTTTTTTTATTTTTTTTTTCACTTCACGTTCTATCCCGCACATGGCAAGGTAGGCAGAAGGAACCATAGTAACTTAGTGTTAATAATCTAAATTTCCTGCATTCCGTCTTTTTCTAGGCATTACATGTTGAGTGACGAAAGAAATTGGAAATAAAAAATCCACCTTCATCGAGTGGGAATAGAACCCACAAACCGTCGTGTTTACAGGGAGACGCTACGCTTCTGCACCACAACGGTTCTCACCTAACCTAAACAAATTGTCGCCATATATATGAAGCAGAATAAATACCGTGACCGTAATTAATCAACCCTTGCTTAAAACAACCTCTCAAGCTCTTGAAATTTAATTAAACAATAAAGATTGCAGTACATCCATTGATATAACTGTATACCATGTGCACGATATGTAGAATAGAATTTTAGTTGAAAAATTCTAATATTTTAATCTGATATAACTAGTCTCTAAACCTTAGCTTCATATTATGTTTACATATAGGCGCAACGTGTGCCTGTAACGCTACGGTTTCTGGGTTCGATCCCCAGTCGGAGAAGATAGATTTTTCTATTTTTATTTTCTTCGCTCTTGCAAACTAGGCAAAGCGCCTCGTCCACTTAATTAACCTCTTTAATTAACCTCTTCTAGTGGATTATTGTGCTTTTTACGTGATCTTACTCCAATATTATCAATACCGTATATAAAGTCAACAAGACTCCTCTTACCTCTCTCACGACTCACTTGTAAGTAAGCCGAAAGTAACATAAAATCTCCATAGAAAAAATCAACATATTCAATTTTAATCTGTTTAGGAGAATGTGTTTACTTTTCACAAAACTATTTTCCATAACACGCAATATCTCGAATTCAAACGATCAGTGGCCAATGCAGTGTTTTGATGTTTTTGTCCCAAAAAAAAGAATCATTTACATTAGTATGGTTATACGCTAAATAATAAACAAACGTACGTCGACTATTTTTTTAAAAATAGCTGAAATAACGTGTAATGAACGTTGTGTTTCACACGTATTTTAACGAGCTTTATGAAAAATGGTCAGCCCCCATTGTACCTATTTATGAAGCACAACCCTCCATATGGTTGCTTGGCTAGAATTAAAAGGAAATTACTTTTGGCAAACATCCAACGTCACATAGTAATTACCATGTATTTCGTATTCGCTACGTATGCAGGACGCTGCAGTTTTTTTCATATATGTACATATTTTTATAACAAATTAAATTATGATTGCTAGCGCCTGCTTGCATTTTTGGGCAATGTTTGTATAAAATTATGTGCTATATTTTAATGTCAGGCGTTTTATTAAGTTTGAATTAATTTACTAATGTATACTTTGGTAGCATAGAGAAAAAAGGGACCTATTTATGAAATTAAACATAGCTCCTGCAAGTGATATGTTTTTATTAAACTATTGCTTTTTAAAAAAAAATGTGTAGTGCTATTATTTACTGGTAAAGTAATTTTGTTAAGACCCTTCCGTATATAACTTATGTTAGTATATATTACGTAAATATAATTTAACAGCATATATTATCATTGAATTATTCAATCATCCGGATTGGCTGACGGTTGAATAGAAGTATTTCATTATGATAAGACCAAAATCGGAAATAGCTTTTAAAATTTTCATATAAAACATACACATTGATGTTAAGAATTATATATAGCTTTATTATGAAGAATCGTAAAAATATACAGTTTTCCTAGAAATATGTATATTATTTATACTAGAAAAACTTATATTATTCTAAAGTAATCGTCGTTTCTATTCTCGCCTCGTTTTTGCAATAAGTCACCTGTAAAAGCTTGACAGATGCGGCAAAAGTGTTGTAGTCGAAAGCCAAATTTTTGGACGTGACAATTGAAGGGATAAAAATGTTTGTGTGTGTGAATATCATATTGATTTAAAAAAATCGCTTATAAATGTTTTTTTGCGTATTAATCATAATACTTTTTTAAATATACACTATACGCTTAAAAAAAGTTTTAGGCAACTAGTATAACTTTCTTTGATTCTTAAAGCTCCCAAGTCACTGTACAGTACATTTGCGTCTACAGTTCGGGCTTTCTGAATTATACATGTTTCGCGCCGTTATTTTGCATGCTCAATAATTCATTTATGTTAATACGCCTTGTGGTGATGGCTTTTGGTGGAAAGTGTTGCCAGATAAACAGTTTAGACTATCAACGAGATCAATTTCATAGATAAAATAATATTTATTTATTTTCATTTGGTGCCGGTTGAAATAAAAAAAAATGATTTTAATTATAAAGTAAAATTAGAATTTAATAGTATTAATAGTAGGGTAATAGTATTAATAGAGGACCGTTGTGGCGCAGAGGCCTGCGTCTGCCTGTAACGTGACGGTTTCTGAGTTCGATCCCCAGTCGGGAAAGATGGATTTTTCTAATTCCATTTTCTTCGCTCTGGTAAACTAGGCAAAGCGCGGCGTTGAATTGAATTCAACACGAATGAAATTCAACACGCAATGCCACGAAAAAGGCGGAAAGCGGGGACGGAGAAAGCAGGGACTAAGCAACGGAGTGTCTTAACACTAGGTTCCCACGGTCCCTGCAGCTCCCTCTGCCTACCCCGCCATGTGCGGGATAAAGCGTGAAGCTAAAAAAAATAATAATAAAATAGTAGGGTCTTGTAATTTGCTTATATTTTTATACCATTTTTTAATGTTTTTCTTTAAAATATATATATTTTGTTCAAATTTGTGTTTTGCTTATAATGGGTTCAATTTTGCCCTCGACTAATGCTATTTTTTACTTAACTACTTTATATTATAATTTAGTATATAGTATTTTTACGATTTACATAAGGTAACCCGAAGGAAGTTGTGTCATATGGACACTTCGCCTTTGATACTAGTCAAGTTTACACGTATCACATAATATGTAAGTAGTATGTCATTGTGTTGTACAAAATATGTATATTTTTTATTTAATTATTTTATTTATTTATTTATAACTTTTCCACTTAGAATCAATAAGATGATCACATGTGTACGTCAGATAGAGCGAACGGAGGAGCCCAATTTGATAATAAATATCGAATTGAGCGCCTCTGAAACCTATAGGTACACTCCACGACTTAAAACTAAAGTTACGAGGGTTCCAAGCGCGGCCTGGTGAGAAGAGCCCACAACAAACTCAACCAGATTTCCCTAAGCGTATTGTGATCACTTAAAATAGATATACAATTTAAGTTGGAAAAAAGTTATCAAGTCCTAAATAAATGATGTTAATCGTGGAAAATAGTAAAAAGATAATGTATTTTGTACGTACTAATTGATAAAAATAAAAGAATATTTAAAAATAGTAAAATTTTTAAATTGAATTTAATAGATTTGTCTTTAACAATTGATGATATTATTTTATTGTATTCGTATTTTTAATTGTATTTATATGATATAAAATATTGTAAATAGCCAAGGAAAAGTGAAAATCCTTTAAAAATTACAACGGAATGTAAAGAAAGTCATAAATGTGAGACTAAGAAGCAATATTTCATAGCTCCGTAATGGCGTGTAAATGTTTCCGCCATCGCGCAGCTGAGATGCTTTAAGCTCACTTAATGTTGAAAATAGATAACTGATTTATGATATATATATATATATATATATATATATATATATATATATATATATATATATATATATATATATATATATATATATATATATATATATATATATATATATATATATATATATATATATATATATATATATATATATATATATATATATATATATATATATATATATATATATATATATATATATATATATATATATATATATATATATATATATATATATATATATATATATATATATATATATATATATATATATATATATATATATATATATATATATATATATATATATATATATATATATATATATATATATATATATATATATATATATATATATATATATATATATATATATATATATATATATATATATATATATATATATATATATATATATATATGTCATAAATCAGTTATCTATTTCCAACATTAAGTGAGCTTAAAGCATCTCAGCTGCGCGATGGCGGAAACATTTACACGCCATTACGGAGCTATGAAATATTGCTTCTTAGTCTCACATTTATTACTTTCTTTACATTCTGTTGTAATTTTTAAAGGATTTTCACTTTTCCTTGGCTATTTACAATATTTTATATCATATAAATACAATTAAAAATACGAATACAATAAAATAATATCATCAATTGTTAAAAGCAACCTATTAAATTCAATTTAAAAATTTTACTATATTTAAATATTCTTTTATTTTTATCAATTAGTACGTACTAAATACACTATCTTTTTATTATTTTCCACGATTAACATAATTTATTTGGGACTTCATAACTTTTTTCCAACTTAAATTGTATATCTATTTTAAGTGATCACAATACGCTTAGGGAAATCTGGTTGAGTTTGTTGTGGGCTCTTCTCACCAGGCCGTGCTTGGAACCTTGGTAACTTTAGTCTTAAGTAGTGGAGTGTACCTATAGGTTTCAGAGGCGCTCAATTCGATATTTATTATCAAATTGGGCTCCTCCGTTCGCTCTATCTGACGTACACATGTGATCATCTTATTGATTCTAAGTGGAAAAGTTATAAATAAATAAATAAAGTAAATAAATAGAAAATATACATTTTTTGTACAACACAATGACATACTACTTACATATTATGTGATACGTGTAAACTTGACTAGTATCAAAGGCGAAGTGTCCATATGACACAACTTCCTTCGGGTTACCTTATGTAAATCTTAAAAATACTATATACTAAATTATAATATAAAGTAGTTAAGTAAAAAATAGCATTAGTCGAGGGCAAAATTGAACCCATTATAAGCAAAACACAAATTTGAACAAAATATATATATTTTAAAGAAAAACATTAAAAAATGGTATAAAAATATAAGCATATTACAAGACCCTACTATTTTATTATTATTTTTTTTTAGCTTCACGCTTTATCCCGCACATGGCGGGGTAGGCAGAGGGAGCTGCAGGGACCGTGGAACCTAGTGTTAAGACACTCCGTTGCTTAGTCCCTGCTTTCTCCGTCCCCGCTCTCCGCCTTTTTCGTGGCATTGCGTGTTGAATTTCATTTGTGTTGAATTCAATTCAACGCCGCGCTTTGCCTAGTTTACCAGAGCGAAAAAAATGGAATTAGAAAAATCCATCTTTTCCGACTGGGGATCGAACTCAGAAACCGTCACGTTACAGGCAGACGCAGGCCTCTGCGCCACAACGGTCCTCTATTAATACTATTACCCTACTATTAATACTATTAAATTCTAATTTTACATTATAATTAAAATCACTTTTTTTTATTTCAACCGGCACCAATTGAAAATAAATAAATATTATTTTATCTATGAAATTGATCTCGTTGATAGTCTAAACTGTTTATCTGGCAACACTTTCCACCAAAAGCCATCACCACAAGGCGTATTAACATAAATGAATTATTGAGCATGCAAAATAACGGCGCGAAACATGTATAATTCAGAAAGCCCGAACTGTAGACGCAAATGTACTGTACAGTGACTTGGGAGCTTTAAGAATCAAAGAAAGTTATACTAGTTGCCTAAAACTTTTTTTAAGCGTATAGTGTATATTTAAAAAAGTATTATGATTAATACGCAAAAAAACATTTATAAGCGATTTTTTTAAATCAATATGATATTCACACACACAAACATTTTTATCCCTTCAATTGTCACGTCCAAAAATTTGGCTTTCGACTACAACACTTTAAGCTCACTTAATGTTGGAAATAGATAACTGATTTATGACATATATATATATATATATATATATATATATATATATATATATATATATATATATATATATATATATATATATATATATATATATATATATATATATATATATATATATATATATATATATATATATATATATATATATATATATATATATATATATATATATATATATATATATATATATATATATATATATATATATATATATATATATATATATATATATATATATATATATATATATATATATATATATATATATATATATATATATATATATATATATATATATATATATATATATATATATCTATATATATATATATATATATATATATATATATATATATATATATATATATATATATATATATATATATATATATATATATATATATATATATATATATATATATATATATATATATATATATATATATATATATATATATATATATATATATATACTTAGTCTTGCCATAAATATTGTTATAAAGAAAAGCACGATTTTTTTTTTATACGTAACATTTATTCCTTTCATAGTGAGTTAGTTTAATACATCAATATATAACTATTAAAAATATACAATGTTTATTCGAAGTGGTCCCCATTGGCTGCAATACAGTCTTTTAAACGTTGAGGCCAGTTATCAATAGCAGCACGAACTCTTTCTAGAGGAAAATTCTTCACTGCCAACCGAATGGATCGTTTTAGGGACTCCAAATTATCATGGCGTTTAGAGCAAGCCTTACTCTCTAAAACTGACCATAAATCATAATCCAATGGATTTAGGTCAGGACTTGACGACGGCCAGTTTTCAGTGCTGATAAAGTCCGGAACGTTAGTTTTCGACCAAGAATGGGTGGATCGAGCTCTATGACCCGGTGCCGAGTCTTGTTGAAAGCACCATTCTTTGTTATTGAACATGGTGTTAGTTAAAGACTTAACTACCGTCTCAAGAATGGTATTTTGATAAACTTGTGCCGACGTTTTAATACTTTTTTCACAAAAATATGGCTCAGTCACCCCTTCATAGCTAACACCCCACCAAACCATCACTGAAGTGGGATAATGCCCACGTTGTACTCTGTTTACTAATTGCGAAGCTTCTTTAGAGCTTCCAGCATAAATACGGTCATTTTGTTTATTAAAATACTGCTCAATTGTAAAAATTTTCTCATCCGTAAACAAAATTTTTTTGTGACCTCCCTTTGCGTACCGCTTAAGTAGTTGTTTGGATTTTACCACCCTATTCTTCTTTAAATTATCAGTTAAGAAGTGACCAGTACGTCTCTTATAGGCTGCAAGTCCTAAGTCATCTTTTAATATACGCGACATGGTTCTAGGAGCTATCTTCATCTCCCGAGATAAAATCTTTTGCTTACGGACAGGATTTCTTCGAATTCTTTCCCTAACTGCTTTAATCACCTTTTTCACACGAACGGTACGTGGACGGCCAGATTTTTTCTGTCACAAACAGAGGAGGTATCATTGTACCTATCAATAGCCCGGTAAACAAACATTTGACTAATACCAAGCAGGTGGAGGGTTTTAAAAATTGCACTTTTCTCCATACCTACTTTATGTAAGGCAATCACAGCGATTCGGTTCTCTTTATCACCCCACTCCATTTTAATATAACAAAATATTTAACAATATAATGGCGCGAAAATAAGAAAACACATCAAGCAATCATATAAAAATGACAGATTCCAAATTCAAACGTAATATTTTCTTTTTTTGAATAGTAACAGTATTTATGGCCAGACTAAGTATATATATATATATATATATATATATATATATATATATATATATATATATATATATATATATATATATATATATATATATATATATATATATATATATATATATATATATATATATACACATACATACATACATATGAGATGTTTGGTCTGATTGCGTTAGCCCACGACTTTGGTCGTGAAGCTACATCATTAATGTAATATTCTTGTTTCAATGTGTTGATGTGGATGGCAAAACATCTTCTGGGTAATATTCGGTTTAGGAAAGCCACACGGTCTATGATTTGACATATCTACTGGACGAATCCTTCAGTAATCAAGTATCGATTGCTGATAACACTCAATGGATATTTAAAATAAAAAGAAGACAAAACAAGATTTGTCGTTTATACTATATTGGAGTCGTGTTTATTATTGAAAAGCTAAATCATTACACATTTATTTTTACAGCCACATGATTTTCATTTTAGAACGCTATAAACGAAAATTGTTAAACTTCTGAATAGTTGTAGAGCTGTAGATACTTTTGATTCTATGATATTTCTCGGTACCAGTATTGGTTCCAAATATCAGTCAAAATCTTTAATGATGCATGCAGTATTTACCTTAACTTACTTTATGAAATAATTTATTGAATATATTGTAATTACCTGTGGTAAATCTTAGTAAATTAATAAACTGTGGGGAAATATGAATGCGTTGACGATTTAGTTCAGCAGCATTTGCGGTTAAAAAACAGATTACTGACCACTGAAACCACTCGCCTTGTTTATTTTGGCTACTTTTATATTTTCGTCTACGTATGGAGGACCGTCGTGGCGCAGAGGCGCAACGTCTGCCTGTAACACAACGGTTTCTGGTTCATTAAAAAAATGTATTATTTAAAATCCGCAACTATTTCATAGGACAGAGAAAGTCTTAGAAAAGAAAAGCTCGTCATAACCTTGTTCAAGGTCAAAGTATAGCTAATACTAATGAATAATTAAAAATTGTAAAAAACTAATTAAAAAATGTCACGCTATTTTTCTTCTAGCCGATTTTTCTCAGGTCTGAGGCATTTTAGTGAACTAGCGGTAAATTAGTTGATGTTAAAAAATACGTTGTTATCTTATTATTTTGAATCAAATAATTTGACTTTCATTTAATCTTATGCAGATATATATAACATAGATCTACATATATTTTACTGTTCTGTTGCACTTAAGAAAAGATTAGAGTCAAAACACTCTATTCTTAACATTATACAAGAATTTGTGACGTTAAGTGTTAAGTGATGCAATCTTGTCTTACTTAGCAGAAATCGAATCCACTGGCTTAACTTTGGTAGATGCCTGCTGTCCCTCTACGCCACAACAACCACAAAAAGAATTTAGATAAATAGCCAAAAAAATAAAAACCACTTTAATAAAGTGTTAAATAACATAATCCATTAATCTTACACTTGTAACATAATGTTACGAAGCGAAGAAAGCAGTAAATGTAACTAAGGAATAATATTTCATACTCGTAACGGTGCCTTTGGGAAACAACGCCTCCACTTTAGTATCAAACACTTGTGCCCCTCTCCAAAAGATTTAGTTAACGTGAAAAATGATAGGATACTATATATATATATATATATATATATATATATATATATATATATATATATATATATATATATATATATATATATATACCCTGCAATATATATATATATATATATATATATATATATATATATATATATATATATATATATATTGCAGGGTAGGCAGAGGGAACTGCAGGAACTATATGAATCTAGTGTTAAGACACTCCGTTGCTTAGTTCGCCTTTTTTGAGGCATTGCGTGTTGAGTGGGTAAACTCAACGCCGCGCTTTGCCCATTTTCCAGAGCGAAGAAAATGGAAAAATCTATCTTCCACAGGCAGACGCTTACGGTTCTGCGCCACGAAAAATACTCTTTTAAAATAAATACAAAATAATCAGCAACGAATACAAACGAATGAAAAGCCGCCCATTAATAAGAATTATTGAGTCAAAGGGAAAAGAACAATGGAAAAAGCCCCTTTTTATGGGTAATTCAAGGAAAATTTAAAATGAATGAAATATCTACCAGATCTTTATTTGCTTAGTGTCTGTTCTATATAGTTTTGGATAGAGTAATTGACAGTTTTCTTCATACATCGTAGCCGTATAAAGGGTTGATAATTTATTTTAATTTTTTGTAGTGTTGCATTACAGTGAATATGTTATAAAATAATACATTATATACAACAGATGACTATTTAAATAATATATATATATATATATATATATATATATATATATATATATATATATATATATATATATATATATATATATATATATATATATATATATATATATATATATATATATATATATATATATATATATATATATATATATATATATATATATATATATATATATATATATATATGTATATATATTCAATACAACAGATTAAAATTTATTTTAAGCGAAATAAATTAATTAATTATTTTATATATTTATATATAAAATAATTAATAATTCTCAAAAAAAATGTGCCATCTGTGTATTGTAAAAACATTTTTTTAACTGACGAGTAGTTAAGTACTTAGGGTTCCAAGCACTAGTGCTAAATACGCATATTTGTCAAAATTCTTCATAAACGAACAACTAATAGAAATAATCTTTTTTTATTTAAAATGTATAAGAAAGCGATATATGTTTCATCAAAATATATGTACCGATAGGATAGTATCAGCTGCACAGAATCCACGTTGTTTTAGAAGGGATTTATATAACGTAGGTAGGCTATGTAAAGATATATCTATAAAAAAATAATATATAAAAAAGTTATTTAAAAATGTAAACCAGATTTTTAAATACCTTTTTATATACTGAAACTATTGAGATATATACAAAAGTGAAAAATAAAAGAAAGTATACACAAAATAAATATATAACTTTTATTACATATTTACAAAAGGCTGACAAAAAAATTCGTTGTAAGAATATCACAATAAATATTCAATAAGGAGCGAGAACAAGGTGTTAAAGTAACATAATAACTGTCATGGGATGCTCCTAACATAATTAATATTAATATTATAGAGTATTGGGAAAATGAACACATTCGTGAAAAGGGATAGAGGTAGTTTAGTGATGTCCGTATCCGAGTCCACCGTATCCGCCATATCCGCCATGGCCTCCGTATCCAGCATAACCGCCATATCCGCCATAGCCGCCAAGTCCGCCATAGCCTGAGTATCCGGAGTAACCACCATATCCGCTGACTAACGGAGCGCTGACGTATCCTCCGTGACCATAGCCTCCGTAACCACCTAAAATAAATAAGATTAATTTTTTTATGACTTCTAAGGTGTTCCACAATAAGTCTTTGACGGTTCGCAAGAGGGTGCGGGTTTAAAACCCGCTGCGTTCAAATTTTTATATGTTTTCATTAAGTATCTTTGCCTAGTTCTAGAAAATTGAGAGAAATATTGAATCTAGGAAATTCAAGCTTGGCTTACTTTGTCTTTCCAGGCTTTATCAAAATGCAGTAAAATTCAAGAAATGATAATGCGAAGTTGTTCAATTTTTTTTAAGTTGGAATTAATTTTGTATCATTTTAAAGATATTAATTTTAATCCATTGTGATATTGTGAAATTAAATTTTCACAAATAACAAAAAAAATCGAAATAGAAGTGATATAATTACTGCAAGTCTTAAAAATATAAAAGGGCTTCCTTTTTTTTACGCTTTTATCCCGCACACGGCAGGGTAGGCAGAGGGATTTGCAGGAACTATAGAAACCTAGTGTTAAGACATTCGACACTCCGTTGCTTAGTCCCTGCTTTCTCCGTCCCTGCTTTCCGCCTTCCTTTTTTATTGGCAATGTACTAACAACTATAACTTATCTAGCAACTATAACGTAATTATAATTTCATCATGACAATATTTACCAAGGCCGGAGTATCCGCCGTATCCGCCATATCCGCCGAGTCCGTAGCCACCATAACCTCCATGAGCAGTGGTGTATGCCACCTTGCTAACAGCTACTGGGGCGACTGTTGACAATTATATGCTATTAGAATTGTACTTACAACTATTTCTTCTATTATTTCTTTCTTTTTAGGTTATTTTATAAGAAATATATTACATAAACTGTATATTACATTTAAAGACTAAGACATTAATAGATCGCCATTTTTTCATACAAATGGCACTCTCGGAATCAGTCATTATTAAGGAACTTAACTGAAAAAACTTAAAATTATTCAAAATATTATAATTTTAATTTGGCCACTGGTTTATTATTAGTATGTAGAAATAGTTTGTAGCTGTTTGTGGTTTAAAATACAGTACTGAGAAATAAAAGTAAATTTAAAAATACTTAAAGAAATCATATAAAAACTTGGTCAGAGAGCTTGCACTCCCCTTTATTTACAAGGGACGTGGGTTCAACTCCTGCTCCGTTCGTTTTTATATGTTTTGTTCAAGTATTTTTGTTATCCTTAAATTGATATTTTAAAATCATAAAGAACTTAAATTTATTATTTATGCTGTCTTATTTGTTCGCTTTAAAAAAATTGGTCAGTCATTCATAGCTCAATGAATTTGGTCAAATTTAGATCGTAATCGCAAGCGAACGAGCGTGTCGGATCCGAGATCGAATTCAATGTTGAGGTCACTTTTTACTTATAACGTTCACATTGCGTGACTATTGTTACTATTTTGTGGGAAAAAAAACTTGTCTTTATAATACATTTCCTTAAATATTATTAATAGTATTTTATTATACTACAAAAACTAAAACTAATTCAAACCTATTGTGTAAAATAATTTAGAGCTATATACAATTAGATGAGGAATATACTGCTGAAAATAAGTACTTCTTCACAACTTTGAAGCGACAAACGTGTAAATCCGTGTATTTTACGTTAAATAGGAAACTAATAAAAAAATAAATCTTGGCAATTTTAAGCCAAGCCCGTATCTCGGCTTAAGGAAATTCATTACAACGATAATTACACTTGTCTCTATGTATGTCAAGTATTTTCATATTCCCACGTTCGCCTCATAATGCCCTGTGACACTGACTGGCAATCGACAACGTAAACACATCAAATTATATGTGTACTTTTATAATTAATGATATTATCGTGTGAATTATACATTGTTTGAAATAATGTCCCAAAAAATGTTGCAAAATATATTTTTTTTCTTATTTATTAAGATATCTGAATTAATTGTAATCATTAGTTCAAAAGCTATATTTTAACTACAAAACATTATATTTTTGGCAGAAGACGTCTATTTTCAGAATATCTCACTCTGGGAAAATAAAATTAAAGAGAGCAAGAGATTAAATTGCATTTTTATCATGAAAATATACCTAAATGAGAAACACAAAAACTGCCTAAACTATTTCTTAAATTTTTAACATTTATTTTTACATTAAATAATTTGATATGTAATTCAGGTCATGGTACTAAAAGTTGGCCTTAATCATCTTGGTCGTTATTTAAACGCATACATCACCTAAGGGATGTTTCTAAAGAGACAAGTGTTTATTGCCAGAAGATAAATGCTAGTAAACTTAATACGTATAGACTAAGTGGTTGAAATTAACTGTAAATGGATATTGTATGTCCTGACAAGTACTGTTGCTTTCATAACATGGTTACATTTTCTTTAGTTATTCTGGAGCGTCTTTTTGTAAAATTGAGGCCAGTAATGGTCCTAGATTGAAGTCTTGAACAGGAGCTGAATAAATTTAATTTTTTAAATTTTTTCATAATGGAAATATAAGTAGAAAATAATTTTTTTTTCACGTCTATCGTGGTAGTAATCTTTTAGATTATTTCTGCTTTGCATTATTTTTAATATAGATCATAATTTGTAAGTCATATCAACTTTGCTTTTACTATATGTGCCTATATTTTTTTGTACTACAACTAAAATATATATATATATATATATATATATATATATATATATATATATATATATATATATATATATATATATATATATATATATATATATATATATATATATATATATATATATATATATATATATATATATATATATATATATATATATATATATATATATATATATATATATATATATATATATATATATATATATGAGCTAATTTGATTTTCAAGTATATTTATCCTCAACCCGTCGATTTTCCAAATGTTTTATTGCATCTAAAAAAGTAGGTCGAGTGCGTATTTGGTATAAAATTCGCCATTATAATAAAAGGTGGAGTAGGATATTTAAAGTACCTATAAAAATATACCGTCTTCCTAAAAAATATATACAGCATAGATATTTACAAAAAGATTAAGGGCCGGTTTCACAATATATATATATATATATATATATATATATATATATATATATATATATATATATATATATATATATATATATATATATATATATATATATATATATATATATATATATATATATATATATATATATATATATATATATATATATATATATATATATATATATATATATATATATATATATATATATATATATATATATATATATATATATATATATATATATATATATATATATATATATATATATATATATATATATATATATTGTATTTGAAACATACTTTCTATATATAAATGGTATGGTTTTGTTAAGATAATGGATATTAGAAGAGAACGCTCTATGCTATATATCTTTCAGAATGATTCCACGGTTTACAGCTATTTTATTGCATTGCTAATGTTACTCTAACGTATCCTTTGTTTGTTCTAGAATTGCGCAATTTATACGACAGTTCAAAGTTTAATCGGATAGTCTCTTATTCGATTTAGCAAGTACCGTTCGTTCGCTGTTCCTGCAAATTAACAACAATTTAAAGATCTGGCTCTAACGAAATTAGGTCTCCGGATTCGGTTTTGATTAAAGATCTGGTATAAATAAAAAGCACGTAGAAATCAAATTGAGATTCAGTTACAAATAGGATATTTGTATGCGGAAAACAAATTTACGTGTAAGTTTTGCACAGAATCGAAACGGGAAGTAGATTTCCAAAACGAATGTTAGACTCAATCGTAAGAACTTGTTCTGAAAATTTTGTTGGAATGCTAAAATTTTCAAGAAAATCATCCTCAAACCGCTGAATGCAAAATAGTAAGGAACTAGGAACGCTTCTCACGCCTCGAGACGTGAACGGAACGCCTTTGGTCAATTTAAACTTTCACTGAACTGCAGATGGTCTAGGGAAGTTTTCTAAGACTTGCATTATATCAAATTTTAATGGAGTCAAAATATTAATTTAAAAACTATTAATCAATTATTGTAGTTGGCTTTATGCCAACGTGATTACATGTTTGAAGCAAGATCTTTTTATAAAAATTATAAAATATTAATATATTTTTTCTCTTTTCTAGGGTATTGTTGATATTATTAACAACATTCCGTCTAAAACACTATTCTATTAAATAATTAAACGGATCTCGATATTAAATTTTATCTACATAGTATATTGCTGATTGGTTAGCTTTGCAGTATACCTCAAATGTTAGAGTAGGTAGAAAAATCCAATGAAATGTTTATTACATTTCAATCCCCGTTTCTAACTTCTTTCATACCGATGAACAAACTATCCGCAATTTCGAATTTAAAAACACAGACACATCATTTATCACTAATAAAAAAACAAAATTACCGTATCCTCCATATCCTCCGTATCCTCCATATCCTCCATAGCCAAGTCCATGGCCGCCATAACCGAGTCCACCGTAACCGAGTCCGCTGTAACCAAGTCCACCGTAGCCAAGTCCTGAAAGACCTCGCTTCTCGGTCTTCTTAGCCTCTTCAGCGCAGACCGCTGCGGCGGCGAGGGCGAATACGATCTGTAAAATAAATATATTGGTGAGTTTTTTTTTGAGAACCGTTGTGATGCAGAGTCACAGCGTTCGCCTGTGTTTTGGGTTCGATTCTCACTCGGGCAGAATGAACATTTTCATTTCCATATTCTTTTTCATTCGGATAAATAGTAAGCGGGGAATTGAGTTCCGCCACTCAACACGCAATGCCTTGAAAAGGTGGAAAGCAAGAAACAAAATGTCTTAATACTAGGTTCCAAGGCACCTGCGGCTACCTCTGCCTATCCTACCCTGCTATAAACGGGTTAAAGCGTGAAGCCGAAAAAAGATTTTTTGTCTGACTGGCAACAAAACAAAAAACGAATGCAATGCAAAAAGCAATGGCATGGAATTGAGTTCGAGGATCCTCATGTTTTGAAGATAACCTTATTTTAATATCGTAGTCTTTTGGATGGTTAGCCAAAATTAATTAATTAGTTTCTTATAATTAATGTGAGCTTAATTAATTTTGCTCACCATTTTTTTCTGTTTTATTCACTAACTAGTTTCTTCTAACTCGTTTAAAATAACGTACAAAATCGTAATTAAACTTATATTAGAATTACACTATTTTTAGCAACTCTATTGTATTGTTGATAATAAAAAAATATGAAATCAGAATATTATTCAGATAAAAAAGCAAATAAAGTTTTTCTTTGATGCCTTCGAATGGAGTTAATTTTGGTAATTTTGTATACAACAAAAAGGTTATTTGGCTGAAATAGAAACATTAAAAAGATTCTTACGTGGTATAGTAGTTAAGTTACTTAAACAAGGTAAATACAGAAAGCAAATGTTATAACTCTCTGTTCTCCACATTTGTCCGAATTCGACACAATTTGTATGACATAGTCAATTTTAACATAACATTTTATATTAAAAGTTAAAAAAATGTAAATAATTCGTCCTTCGTGAAAATCAGAGTCATATATGCAACAATTGCATTTTATAAGCTCTATTTCAATGTAATTTTAACATTATAAAAATTATTGAGAAATGGAATGAGATCTTTACTTTTTTTTTAAATAATTAGCTAACTGGATCAAGATCTAATGCTTCAGTAAACTAATGACACCATTCAAGCTTATTCAGAATGTGAAACGAGATAGGTGCGGATTTGATTTAAAACAAGTTCGAAGAAAACAACATTTAAATTTGACTCAAATTAGAGTACATAAACCAAATTTATTATTTTTAAAAAATAGTTTTAAAACTGTTAGACCACTAGTGTATTTCTATGTGATATAGCTAAAAATTTAAACTACTCTTTATAACTTTAAGTATGCACTAAAAAGCTTTGTTCTCATTACAAAATGACCAGATCGGTGAATCAGTGATAGATAATTAGTGTATCGACTTAAATGTCGTAATATCCTTCAAAGACAATGAAACAACCGCTATTGATTAGTACGTTATTTGTTACGAATTGCATAATTTATATAACAAAGGATTGTTGTTAGAAAATATATTATAAATAATTTTCATATACTAAGCGGAATGTGGGGGAAGGGAACATTATTATAGACCAGGTTCCCTTTGAGGTTTCCTCTGAGAATATTACTTTTTTGTTTACTTTAAGTTTTTTTATTATTTTAACACTTATTTTCAATATATATATATATATATATATATATATATATATATATATATATATATATATATATATATATATATATATATATATATATATATATATATATATATATATATATATATATATATATATATATATATATATATATATATATATATATATATATATATATATATATATATATATATATATATATATATATATATATATATATATATATATATATATATATATATATATATATATATATATATATATATATATATATATATATATATATATATTCGTTATTTTAAAACAACTGTTAATATACATCTATTCTATTGTACTATTTTTGTAACAAGCTGAATAAAATGTATTCACTTCTTAAGATTTTTGTATATTTTAAATTAGCTTAAGTTTCTGTTTTAAAACGAAAAAAGCGAAATTAATCAAAATCTATATAGTACCAATTTACAGTTATTTTTAGTTGACTTATAAAACTGCCTAGTTATAATAAATCGATAAAAAATGTAAATTTCCTAATGTCAATGTACTTTGTAAAGAAGTGTCACTCGATGTTAAAATTAATAATTTCACACATAAATTAAGCTTTAAAGGTTTTTTTTAGTAAAAAGATCCTTAAATTAACTTATTAAATTATTAAAATTAAATAAATTATATCTTTTTATAATAACTACCTCTGCTCAAAATTTTTTTTTTGCAACTTAAAATTATATATATCTTGTATATCCTCCATATATCATACACTATGCTATACACAAACTTTCCGGTTGAATCGCACTACATATTAGTGAAAACCGGATTAAAATTCGACATATATTAATTAACTGTACAGATGATTAATAATAAATTAATTATTATTTAAAAATTAAAATTCTTACCAAGAATTTCATGTTGAGGATATCACACAAAACAAGTGACTGATGCCTGTTGAAGTTACAACGCGTTTATATACTATCATGCGCTTGCGCATAGTCGACGGCGTGAATTTTTTACACATCCAAGGATAATGCGCGCGGAAACTAAGAAAGGGTTGTTGTAATGTTATAATTTTTGTGTTTTCTTTGTTTGGAGATATTTTTTGAATTATTCGTTTTACGCTCTATATAATCTTGCATATTATATATATAAGGGTATGGATATATTTGCTTCAAGTATCGTTGGAAGCAAGCTTTGTTACTAAACAGTTGAAATAATATATTTTATTTTTTCTTGAAAATGTTCACGTTTTCCTTATTAATAAGTCATCCAATATTTATTTATTAAATACAAATAAAAAGAGATTAACTATTTGTTAATAAGTTTCTTTGTCTATTTTATAACATGTAGAAGTACGTTTAAATATTAAAATATATATTATAGCGATAATTTTTGCTTGATTTCCACTCAGGGTTAGGTTACATTTAAATTATTCCTTTCCACCTTTGAAAGACGAAGTGCGGCGTTGAACTCCGCCAATCATCACGCAATATCTCAATAATTATGGTAATTAATGAGTGAAATGTTTTAACACAAGATTTCCCATTCATATACAACTGAACGGGGAAAATCGAGAAGTATGTTAAGTAAAAAGAATTTGAATCGACACAAAAAAGTTCTTGTAGCTTAATTACTACTGTGCTATATACGTTAAACAAATAATACTAAACAAAATAAATATCGTAATTTGTAAATTATTTTCGAATTACTAACTAACCTAATGATGATTTATTGGCGGAGGTAATTTAGTTAATATGAAATTACGAGCAGTATACTGTATTATTATAATATAAGCTACTCAACCTATGTAGTAAAATCTTAGTTTTACAAGTTTAGTCTAATAATTGTCCGTGTGTCGATATTCCAATACTGTTATAACAGTATTGGAATTACAAAATAAATTGAAAATACAAAATAATATAATATAAAAATAATAAAAAAGGTACTTATACTAACAATATATATTATGTTTACAATATATTATGTTAAGACCTTAATATAAATATATATCATAAAGCGTCAAGAGAAAAAAAAATCTTTTTAACTCATCTCCAACACGCGTTTTTTATGGCTGTCAACACCGGTCTTCATCTAATTAACGCAGGGAAATGCGCCCAATGGCTGATGGTATCCTTAAATATACTTAGTACTCCGGGTTTTTTGTATAATTTGAAACAAATGTAATTATAATGCATTCATATTAAATTGCAAAGTCAATGACGATAGTAAATTAACACTTCCGACCAAATCAGGAAAATAATTAGTATATACACTATGTAAACGAATATTTTGAAATATAGATTTTTAAAGTGTTAATCTACACTGAGGATAAAAAAAAAGTTAAAACTTAAAGAAAACATAAAAATTTGAACACAATGGGACTCGAACCCGCGTCCTCTTGCGAACCGTGCAAGCGCTATCCACACTGAGGATAGAAAAAACTATTAAAGAAAACATATCAAAATTTGAAAGCAGCGGGACTCGAACCCGCGTCCTCTTGCGAACCGTGCGAGTCTCGTTGCGTTAAAATTTTTATACGGTTTCTTTAAGTATATATCTAACATTTCATATCTGACAGTATCTGACGTACACGCCATGGTTGATATACGATCCATATAAAAATTACAAGAAAAAAAATCCAATGACAAGTGACGGTGGCGTCTTCACAGTGGCTTCCCTGAGCAAAGTTTAATATGATACAACTCATTCAGACTCATTTGCGTGTTTAAATTAAAAAATATATTGTATTTAGTACAGAATATGTTTACAAGGTTACTTTAAAAGTGGGTAAAGTGACGTGACAATTTATGTGACGTTATAAAGCCTATTATAGCCACCTCTATAAATAGGCTATCGAATACAAATAGAAAGCAGGGACGGAGAAAGCAGGGACTAAGCAACGGAGTGTCTTAACACTAGGTTCCCTCGGTCCCCGCAGTTCTGCCTACCCTGCCATGTGCGGAATGAAGAAAAAAAAAAGAATACAAATAGAAATTTTTATTGGAACCAAAAGTAAAAAACTAGTCTCTAAGATTGTCAGTAAGGATAAAGAACTATTAAATTTCTTTTAGCTTTTCTCTATAAAAGTATCGTCCGAATCATTGGCAGTGACAGGTTCATTTGACAATTTAACAATGTGTTTTTATAAAAAAATATATGGAATTTAAATTTATACACATATATGTATATAATAGTAACATATATATGTAATTTCAATAATCATACAATATTATATGAATCCTTTACGCAAGATATAGTCCAGGTTATAAACATGCCTACAATAAGTGAATCGGCTAATAGCATCTCAAATAAACAACGTTTGTTATAGAACGTAATATGCTATATTAATGTGATTTCCTCATCAATATATAATTTGTAAGCGAAGCTTTTTGTTGCTTGATAATTTTAAAATTAATATGATAAATTATAATAAGTAAAGCCTTCGTAGTGCAGTGGTACGAATTGTAAATTGCATCAACTGTAAATTGAGTTGTGGGTTCGATTTCTAATCAAGGGAATTAATTATTTCATTTCTTAAAATTAACAGCGGCGTCGAATTCCCCTTTTTAGCAAGCTTCATCTAAAGATTTCTCTCTTAAATTAGTAGGTGCGTGGTGAATGGAGTGTAATCTTATCATTAGGATCTCTTTTTGTCGATCCTTGTAGAAGCATTTTGTTTAACGTGTTGTACTATTGTTACAAAAAATATTTAAAATTATTAATAAAGTTTTGAATTGAAAGCACTGCATGGAAAATAATTACATTGTCCACTGCACATTTGAGAAAAATCCTTTGTAAAAATAGGAATAAGCGTGAAATTTAATTCAGTGGAGTGCCATATATTTCATACATTTATTGAGATATATATATACATACATATATATATATATATATATATATATATATATATATATATATATATATATATATATATATATATATAATATATATATATATATATATATATATATATATATATATATATATATATATATATATATATATATATATATATGTATGTATATATATATCTCAATAAATGTATGAAATATATGGCACTCCACTGAATTAAATTTCACGCTTATTCCAATTTTTACAAAGGATTTTTCTCAAATGTGCAGTGGACAATGTAATTATTTTCCATGCACTGCTTTCAATTCAAAACTTTATTAATAATTTTAAATATTTTTTGTAACAATAGTACCACACGTTAAACAAAATGCTTCTACAAGGATCGACAAAAAGAGATTCTAATGATAAGATTACACTCAGTTCACCACGCACCTACTAATTTAAGAGAGAAATCTTTAGATGAAGCTTGCTGAAAAGCGGAATTCAACGCCGCTGTTAATTTTAAGAAATGAAATAATTAATTCCCTTGATTAGAAATCGAACCCACAACTCTATATACAGTTGATGCAATTTACAGTTCATACCACTGCACTACGAGGCTTTACTTATTATAATTTATCATATTAATTTTAAAATTATCAAGCAACAAAAAGCTTCGCTTACAAATTATATATTGATGAGGAAATCACATTAATATAGCATATTACGTTCTATAACAAATGTTGTTTATTTGAGATGCTATTAGCCGATTCACTTATTGTAGGCATGTTTATAACCTGGACTATATGTTGCGTAAAGGATTCATATAATATTGTATGATTATTGAAATTACATATATATGTTCTATTATATACATATATGTGTATAAATTTATATTTATATTCCATATATTTTTTATAAAAACACATTGTTAAATTGTCGAATGAACCTGTCACTGCCAATGATTCGGACGATACTTTTAAAGAGAAAAGCTAAAAGAAATTTAATAGTTCTTTATCCTTACTGACAATCTTAGAGACTAGTTTTTTACTTTTGGTTCCAATAAAAATTTCTGTTTGTATTATTTTTTTTTTCTTCATCTCGCACATGGCAGGGTAGGCAGAACTGCGGGGACCGCGGGAACCTAGTGTTAAGACACTCCGTTGCTTAGTCCCTGCTTTCTCCGTCCCCGCTTTCTATTTGCTTTCGATAGCCTATTTATAGAGACTGTTATAATAGGCTTTATAACGTCACATCAATTGTCACGTCACTATACCCGCTGTTAAAGTAACCTTGTAAACATATTCTGTACTAAATACAATATATTTTTTAATTTAAACTCGCAAATGAGTCTGAAAGGAAAGAGTTGTATAATACTAAACTTTGCTCAGGGAAGCCAGTGTGAAGACGTCACTGTCACTTGTCATTGGATTTATTTCTTTTAATTTTTATATGGATCGTATATCAACCATGGCGTGTACGTCAGATACTGTCAGATATGAAATGTTAGATATATACTTAAAGAAACCGTATAAAAATTTTAACGCAGCGGGACTCGCACGGTTCGCAAGAGGACGTGGGTTCGAGTCCCGCTGCTTTCAAATTTTGATATGTTTCCTTTAAGAGTTTTTTCTATCCTCAGTGTGGATAGCGCTTGCACGGTTCGCAAGAGGACGCGGGTTCGAGTCCCATTGTGTTCAAATTTTTATGTTTTCTTTAAGTTTTAACTTTTTTTTTATCCTCAGTGTAGATTAACACTTTAAAAATTTATATTTCAAAATATTCGTTTACATAGTGTATATACTAATTATTTTCCTGATTTGGTCGGAAGTGTTAATTTACTATCGTCATTGACTTTGCAATTTAATATGAATGCATTATAATTACATTTGTTTCAAATTATACAAAAAACCCGGAGTATTAAGTATATTTAAGGATATCATCAGCCATTGGGCGCATTTCCCTGCGTTAATTAGATGAAGACCGGTGTTGACAGCCATAAAAAACGCGTGTTGGAGATGAGTTAAAAAGATTTTTTTTTCTCTTGACGCTTTGTCCCACATATGGCAGGATAGGCAGAGGGACCTGCAGGAACCATGGGAACCTTGAGAACTATATACATATATATATATATATATATATATATATATATATATATATATATATATATATATATATATATATATATATATATATATATATATATATATATATATATATATATATATATATATATATATATATATATATATATATATATATATATATATATATATATATATATATATATATATAAAGGGAAATGCGCCCAATGGCTGATGGTATCCTTAAATATACTTAGTACTCCGGGTTTTTTGTATAATTTGAAACAAATGTAATTATAATGCATTCATATTAAATTGCAAAGTCAATGACGATAGTAAATTAACACTTCCGACCAAATCAGGCAAATAATTAGTATATACACTATGTAAACGAATATTTTGAAATATAGATTTTTAAAGTGTTAATCTACACTTATAATAAAAAAAAAGTTAAAACTTAAAGAAAACATAAAAATTTGAACACAATGGGACTCGAACCCGCGTCCTCTTGCGAACCGTGCAAGCGCTATCCACACTGAGGATAGAAAAAACTCTTAAAGAAAACATATCAAAATTTGAATGCAGCGGGACTCGAACCCGCGTCCTCTTGCGAACCGTGCGAGTCTCGTTGCGTTAAAATTTTTATACGGTTTCTTTAAGTATATATCTAACATTTCATATCTGACAGTATCTGACGTACACGCCATGGTTGATATACGATCCATATAAAAATTACAAGAAAAAAAATCCAATGACAAGTGACGGTGGCGTCTTCACAGTGGCTTCCCTGAGCAAAGTTTAATATGATACAACTCATTCAGACTCATTTGCGTGTTTAAATTAAAAAATATATTGTATTTAGTACAGAATATGTTTACAAGGTTACTTTAAAAGTGGGTAAAGTGACGTGACAATTTATGTGACGTTATAAAGCCTATTATAGCCACCTCTATAAAAAGGCTATCGAATACAAATAGAAAGCAGGGACGGAGAAAGCAGGGACTAAGCAACGGAGTGTCTTAACACTATATATATATATATATATATATATATATATATATATATATATATATATATATATATATATATATATATATATATATATATATATATATATATATATATATATATATATATATATATATATATATATATATATATATATATATATATATATATATATATATGTATATATATATATAGAAAAAAAATAACTTTAATATTGTTTTTATTATTTTTTTCAGATTTTACTTGTTATATATTCGTGACAAAAAAGTGAACACGGTAATTGTTCTATTAGAATTAAAATAACATTAATTGATTTTATTTAATTTAAAAGGTAATTATACCGGAAGTTATTAATTACGTTTTGATATGACAAAAAAATACAAATGAGTTAATGAAAAACATTACCTTAACTAATTATATTGTTTTATTTTATTATTAGTAAGTTATGAAGATCGTCGTTCCGCAGAGGTGCAGGATCTGCCTGTTAACACGACGGTTTGTAGGTTCGATTCCCACTTGGGGACGATGTTAGAGATTATTTTGTTGGAATTAATTTTTTTTCGCTCTACCTAGATAAGTGCGTCGTTGACTTCCGCCACTTAATATTCAATGCCTTGAAAGACGGAAAGTGGGGAATGGAGTGTCTTAACACTAGGAACCATAATTTTCGCGGTTCCCTCTGTTTATTCTGCTATGAGCGGGATAAAGCGTGAAGGTGATTTACTCAAATACTAATGTTTTTGATTCGTAGTTTAAATAACAAATTATACGTGATCTTTAAAAAGGAAAATGTTTCATAAATAATTTCAAACCCTATTTTACTCTCTTCAATGTTCACTTGTGATCTATGAAGAGCTTCATCACGACCCTTTACTGGCCCTAGGCGTCCCCCAGGGAACGCCATAAGGCACGATCTCTTATGTTAGAAGAACCTATTTAAGTAAAATTTTGGCATAACTGACGTGCCAAGAACATAACAGTTTTATCGTATAAAGATGAACACGAACATTATTCCCGTTAATGGCAGGGTAGGCAAAAGGAACTGCAGGGACCGTGGGAATCTAGTGTTAAGACACTCCGATGCTTAGTCCCTGCTTTCTCCGTCCCCGCTTTCCGCCTTTTTCGAGGCATTGCGTGTTGAGTGGCGAAACTCAACGTCGCGCTTTGCCTAGTTTTCCAGAGCAAAGAAAATGGAAATAGAAAAATCCATCATCTCCGACTGGGGATCGAACCTAGAAACCGTCGCGTTACAGGCAGACGTTGTGCCTCTGCGCCACGATGTTTGTTTTAAAATGTTGTTTAAAAATTTCACTTAAAATAAAGGTCTTTATCCTTTATCATATAATATATTCATTTTCGTGTACTTAGAAAATGCAAAAGCTGAGTAAGTTTTGTTAAGGATTGTTTACGTTTCATCTACCTTAAGCAAAATAACTCACATAAGTATAAAACATAAATAAATATATATAGTATAAAAACATAAGTATAAATAAATGAAAATAGACTAAGTATTTACAATTCCCCCTAACGAGAATCGAACTTGCAACCTATAACGTAAATATGTTTTATTCAAGACTCCACGTTTTATTTAAAATGTGAAAAAGCAATAGAATCGTATACAGTCAAAAGGCCTACTATGGCCTTATATTTTTTTTAATTTCTTGATAAGTTTTATTGTTACAATGAGAATATTCTTCGACATTGATGTTTTACTATATGAGTGAATATGTACGAGAAAAATACAATTTTATATTTTGCTTATAATAATTTAAATGATTTTCAAGGCCGTAATAGACGACAGCACTGTAGGACATTTTCTCATTATAGCTGTGATGGTTACGCGTTCAATTACCTCTTGAGGTAATTTCTTGGGCTTTTGTTTTATTTAGACTAAGCGCAGCGTTAAGTCCACCACTCGACATATAGCGGAGAACTAAGTGTCTTTACACTAATATCTAACTGCGTGCAATGCTATATCCGGGATAAAATTTGAAGGTAAATAACTTAAAGAAAAATCATTATTAAATGACCAATATATAGAAAACAACATTTATCTTGTTATAGAGTTGGGATCATGTTTCTAAAACATCATATCTTCCTATCTAAGGATAGATTCCTAACATATCCGGCTAAACCGTATAGAAAAGTGTTTAAACAGCCATTATTTTCAGCGTAATGTAGATACTAAAACTATTACGTCTTAGATTTTTGCTCTTACGCCTTTGCTAGACTGAGGTTAAACTTGTCATACAAAATGTTACGAAGGCCGCTCCAATTACGCGTTACGCACTCTACTCAGAATGTCATTCAACTTAATAATAACAATATAAGTATTTACTTTTTAACCTTGTACCTTTGTAGTTATTTTGAACATGTCCAAACGTTTTAAGCAGTTCAAATAATATACAAGTAAAATACAGTGCAATATTGCACTTTTTATGTAATAATATAAACTGCCTTAGCATAAAATAATTCGTATTTTGTCACTTATACCGCTTTTAGTAGGAAAAGGAATGAGATTTTAGTGATAAAACACTACATTTCTCCAGTTTTCGATTCTAATTGATACAATGCGTTGTGGTGAAAAACAACGCGTTGCTGTAGCGGTAAATCAAAAAAATCCATCCCCTGAAAAGAGATTGAACACGCGCTTACAGTCATATACTTTCCACTGCACTACGACAACCTTCATCAGAATATCTTCACTTTTAAATTACTACGATATTCCTTTTTAACATTTTAAATATTTTTTACTGATAATTTCACATATACAAGATTGTGTGTAATACCTAACTGGCCATTTAATTTAATTGTTTATTGCTTAAAATAAAGTAGCAAATACTTACTACTATATTTTCGTAGAAATATTAAATATTTTCATATCTTTGGCGGTATCTAACGTCACAGGAAATTCATGGCAACACTTCCTTACAATCTCTTAATATCGTGAGCGTGTTAAGAAATATATGTGTATTTTAAAAAAATATCTTTAACTAGTACTTGTTACCTGTTTTTACTACCTATGTTGTAGTTGTGAATCATTTTCCCGTTTTAATAAAACAAAGTGCGGCGTTAAGTTACATAACGATTAAAAATAGACAAGAAGCGGATACCTAATCGTGATAACCTTTTATTCTTTTAAATATATGTTAGGAAATTTATAACGAAATTTATAAGAACATCGTGGTGCAGAGACGCTGCACCTGTAAATGCGACGGTTTGTGGGATCGATTCTTACTCGGGGAGAATGGATTATTTCATTTTCTACTTTTTTCGCTTTAGTAACCAGGCTAGTGCGACGATGAGTTCCGTCACTCAATACCAAATGCATCGTAAAATGGAAATTGGGGAACGTAGTGTTTTAACACTAGGTTTTCACGACTCTTTCGGCTACCTGTCTCTACCTAATTAAATTAGAGGACGGTCGTGGCGCAGAGGCGTAGCGTCTGCCTGTAAAGACGCGACGGTTTGTGAGTTCGATTCCCACTCGGGGAAGATGGATTTTTCTGCAATATGCGGGATAAAGCGTGAAGCTAAAAAAAAGAGAAATGTACTATATACATTTTTTTTTATTTCCCTGTCTTTAAATGAAATACTTGTTCCTCTTTACCAACTCCGGTACATACATAAATAGCTGGAAACTAATTAGCTTCGAAAATTCGGCAGTAATTACGTTATTAATAGAAAATGTTTTGCTCTATTTCTCAAATAAGTCGGTATTAGAGTAGCTTGTTAAGAAATATTAATAGTGCAAATATTAGCTGCGAAAACTCATGTCGGTTTGTTAGTTTCATAAATTGTGATATTACATACTAAGATGGTGTAAGAACAGGGGTTCCTAAAATTATGTAATCAGCCGCCCTTCAGACATTGTAATTATTTTATGACGCACTTCAACAAGGACCCATAAAGGCTAACATTATTTAAATATTGCGGATACTCACACGTGAGTTCTCACGGTGTTCTTTTTTTAAGTATAGGCAGTAAAAATCAAAAGTTTGCTTTACTACTTATATATTATGTTTTATAAGAATAGTTTAAGAAATCGACGTCCACGTCGCGTACTGTGCAGCTTTGGAAATCCTGGTATAAAATAAGGTTGTGAAAAAAGTGTAAATTACTTAGTTTCGTGATAGGAGACAAAACAATTTACATAGTAAGATAGTGAGAAAAAGCAATATTTTAGTATAACGACACTTTGTTTCTCACTTTCTGCCAAATTTTCAATAGCTTAAAATAAGTGGAAACGTGGAACCCAACATTGAGTCTTGTCTTCTTATTGGAGTGAGAAAATAAAAGAATACATTCCCCCGAGCGGGGCTTGAACCTACGACCCTTGTGTTAACAGTCACTGCAGTTAAACGAAACTGCACTTCTACAGCCTGAAGTCTGACTATAGTAAACTAAAATGTACACAATTTAAATTTAAAATAACTTTGAATATACTGGTCATTTTCATTTACAAAGTAGATATTTGTATACAAATTCTAACGTAGTATACGTCGGACTTAGATTCTACTTAATTACATTAAATGCTTAATTCGCTTATGAAAAATATTTCAGTTCACGTTCCTCCATTCCATACACAATGTATTGAATAAGCCGAAAGCATGAAACGGAGTATGTTATCACTGGGTTCCTACGCTTCCTGTGGTTCCATTTGCTTACCCTGCTATATGCGGAATAAAGCGTGAAGCTAAAAAACAAAAAAAAAACAAGGTAGTTCCGTGCTATTCCCATTACTTCAATCTTAATATAGAGTATTAGGTACATGTTACAAAATCAGCGTCTTCTCATTATTGCATAGCAATATACTTAAGATTATTCACCAACCTTGCCTCCATTCTCACTCGTAAAGCTACTTAAATATGATTATGAATATAATTTTCAAATGCACACACATTGACTTAATTACGTACAAGGCTTTAATATTTTTGTAACAATGCTCGGAACTACTGGACGAATTTGAATGAAACTTTTGAATATGTACTGCTAATAAGCTTGGGAAGGACATAGAGTATAATTGACTTGACTTCGATTTATTCTTGGAATGAATTAGGTTAAACTGTAAGAAATAAGAAAAACAAGTCTTTTTATAGAGTTGAACGTAGTGAGTATTTAGTAGTAGACAAAAAATCTATGGAAAAAGATACAGGCATATAATCTCTACTTCTGCCTAGCACTAATACCCGGACTAAGTCCGGGCTTAGTTTGCCTTGGTCTGGCTTCCGACTAATTACTCCACTTTGTTCGATCTTCTACATCCTCAGTGGACAATATATTGACTCTAGGGGGCTGCTTTACGACATCCAACCATCGCTTCCTTGAGTGTCCAGGCGGTCTAACTCCTGAGACAGACATATGAAAGCATTCTCTTCCAACATAGTTCTTAGGCAGGCGCATAACTTTGCCATATCAGATGACGCTTTTGCAGCTTATCCGCCACGTCACGGAACTCTATCTTCAGGAACGGCTTAAAAGTAAATGGAAATAAAATTATGGGACTAATAAGTATAAAAATAAATTTTAAAAGTATATTGTGTGGTTGTTGTAGGTTTCAATTTAAAAATTGACTTCGACTTTTACTGCAGTGAAATAAACGACAATTTCAAAAAAAGTAACAATATTGTGTGACATTATAAATTTGTGTTCAAAACATGTTTTGGCTAAAATTATGATAAGCGTTCGCTGTTTTCAGTATGCAGTAAGAAAGAAAGAGAACAAGACATTATGTTTTCGTTTTTACATTAAATTTTAATATATTTTAGCCCACTAGTAATCTCAAAAAAAGCCTCAAAAAAAATTTCAAGGTCTAGTTTTGAAGAATGTATTAAAGTGAATTTTAACACAATTCTTAATATTTTTGTAATCACACAAAGGCTAATTAACAAGTGAGTACAATGAAATTAAGCATTTATGTTTTTGATTATGAACAGATAAAACCCATTCAGCTCTAATTTGCGTTAAAATACATAATTACATATAATTATAGGTTAACATGACTTAGATCGTAGAGTCAATGTAAATTGAGGTATAAACATATGTATAACCTTGAAATAAATTATCTTTTAGGTGTCATAAATACTCTTTGTAACTATTATTTTACGTCCAATTACATATTTATTTCTAGATGAGAGAGCATTCGGCATGTAGTGGAAAGCTAAAATTAACGCAAGATTTTACAAATTTCTATAGAAAAAAACATTTCATTTTCTTTACAACTCCTTGTATAACTACACTTATTATATAAATATTTTCATCTTTTAATCTATATATAGCCACAGATTAAATAGGCTTTAGTAGAGTGTCATAGATCGCTCTATTGGCTCATTTGCATATACATTTTGACACACAGAGAAAAAGAAAACATTTTTTAATATTCCAAGTGGGAATCGATTTGTGAAATCGATTACCATTGCCTGTCATTGAGTCCAATGAAGCCTACTGCGCGTAAACTACGAAATATAAGTACATAGATTAATTACTACATAAATACAATAAATATTCTACTAATTACTACGATTATACAAAAAATTAAGGGTAAAAAGGACATTTTCTAGGCATGCGTACGTTAACGCTTAAGTTAAGTTTCAAACTTAGCATCAGGCTGATATGTGCTGTTATATATATTTATATATTGTCTGCTTTAGTATTAAGATATTTTTTAAATTTATTATTTATCGGAATAGAAACCACAACCTCGCTAATAGACAATGGTGATATAATTTAAAACTTTTGCAAATTTACAGACTCTCTCATGAAAGGTCATGAAACACGTACATTAGACTCAAACGAGGCGTCTAAATAGTTTGGGTGTATACAGTTTTGCGGTGGCAGAGTGCTATAAGAGAAGCGTAATGAGGGTGCGGACAGATTTGATGTGTTTAAACAAATATTTTATTTTCAGGGTTCCGTAGTATGTAATTTTCTGGTTGTCTTCTTGTCAGTTATTTTCTCAAAATCGCGTAGATATATTAATTTCAATATACTAAAAATATTAAGGATCTATCCTTTAGAATACAAAAATGTAACATTTATTGCTTGTTTTTGCAATATTAACTCAAAACTATGGACCAAAAAAAGCTGGATTTATGACACAAAATAAAAAAAATGGAAATTTATTGGTAATTCAAGAAAAAAGCTATTACAAGTAGTTCATTTTCTCCAAATAGAGTGTGCATGACCGAAATTTAAATTAATATTATTTTCCACATTTAAACTAAACGCTTTACTCCGTATATAAGGATATACTATCATCATATCATCGGGATAAGTAGAGAAAACTTAGTGGCGACACTCATCTCTCCGACCAAATTGAAAATATTGCTCGTTGAGTAAAACAAAAGAAAAAACATTAGGATTTCTATCTTGTTAAATGTTTGAAAATCTAAATTTTATGTAAATAAATTATGTAACAAAATATAAAGACTTAAACGCAACCACTGTATCCATTAAATAAGAGCCATTCATCGTCTAGGTCATTAAGTCGCCACTTAAACACAAAGGTCTAGAATAAATTATGCTATATAAGGACATACAGAGCAACCACAGTGTTAAAATTTCGAGGCGTAAAATTAATTCGTTAAAGTTTATTTGGTAGAGAGATTTTATAATTATGTTTTCCTTCTCTATATTCTTTTCATTAATTTAAAAGAAACATATCTAGGATTTCGTATTTCAATAGAAGAAAAGTTTATAGGATTGCTTTGTCAGCCTTTTGTAATAATATTAAGTCAAATGGCTAAAATGCTTCAAGCTTCTATGTTAACATAATCAAGACACGAGTATATATACTTATTTGCATGAAATTCACTGCTAAAAGACGAAATAGTACATAATAATAGTCAAGTTTTATACTATGAAATTTGGGAATAATTTTGAATTTGTAGTACAAGCAAAGGAAAATATCTGAATCAAATTTTCAGATATTTTTCATGGAAATTGAGAAACATACCACCATAGAAAATAGGAAAGAAAAACTAAGCTTACTTTTATAAATTTAATACACAACATTCGTCGTACTATTCTTTTTCAAGCTGAAATTTTAAATGCATCTGAAATTGGAAATAAATTAGAAAATTATTTGTAATTACATAGTACTATATAAAAAAATAAAAATAATATGTAAAAATTACAGTAGATTTTATGTTATTTATATTACAGTTGAAAACCCTGATTTTAATTCAAATTTGGTAACCGTCAATAGAATTGCAAATTTGCCAAAGTAGTAAAAGATGTTGATAGCACTTAAACATTCTGAGAAGCAATTTGAGTGGGCAAAGTTTTATTATAAATTTATAATTTATTTTAATATATTTTTCTTCTATATTAAAAATAAATGTAATAAAATGTTCAATACTTAAAAATTTTAATGCGTTGGGGAACGAAGAGCACTAGGTTCCCATAGCTCCTATATTTTCCTTTGCCGACCCTGCATAGCGGGGTACATTGTGAAGGTAAAAAAAAAGACAACCATATCTGAGTGGAACAGTGTCTGATTGAAAACGCGACGGTTGTGAGTTCAATTCCCACTCGCAGGAATTAAATGAATATTAATCATGATGACCTACTCTGTTTGTAACTAATCGAAATAATTTATATTTTAATTTTAAGTCAAATAATTGTAAAAATATAATTAATTAAAGCCATAGAACTATAAAGAAGCTATAACTAAATAATTTTTCTTCCTTTATTTTCATATTTATAATATCACAGTAAAACGTAGCTCTCATACAATGCCAGCAATATTTGGTTTTGGTATTTCACTACAATTTGACATCTTCTACTTGCTTCAAGTTATCTGACAGTTTAAGTTTAACTAACCAATGCTAAAATAAGAAAGCTTATAATATACAATTACAAATTGAATTTATTTTACCAAAGCAATTTTATTATTTTTGCGTTAATTCACACTAAGGGAAGATAAATACTTAATGAAAATAAATAATTAAACAGAGCTACGTTGAAATTTTTATATATTTTTGCAAATTAAATATTGTGGTCTTACATCTCATAAGTATAGCAACATCCTTTTATAATAAATAAAAATGGTAAAACTATAAAAGTATGTATTTCATTTTCCCAGTTAGACATTGTATGACGAAGTGTGGAAAGTGAATACTAAAATGAGACTCGACACTCCTTCTTTTTTTATCACTAACAAATCTCACTAAACCAAGCAGTAGCCTTCTCCACTCTCCCATATGATACCACAGCATTACTCCCGTATGTCATTAAATAATTTTCCAGTCCAACTAGTTTCTCCAGCCCTGGGGTTCTTAAGGATTAAAGGCTTTTTCGTTCCTATATATATACTTTTTTTGGTTCACGATTTATCCCGCATATTGTAGGGTAGGCAGAGGGAACTGCAAGAATCATATGAACATAGTGCTAAGACACTCCGTTGCTTAGTTCCCGCTTACTCCGTCCCCACTTTTCGCCTTTTTAAGGCATTGCGTGTTGAATGACGGAACTCAACGCCGCTCAACACGCAATGCCACCCTAGATTTATATTATTTAAAAAATAGAAGTTACATAAAAACACAAAAAAGTATATGTCTAATAAGAACTTTTATATCGCCAATCTTTATGCTAACAATGGCTCAAAGAACATGAGTCATAAATCAAGCCTACGCCAGCCAGTGAAATAGAAAAACTAAGTACCCATAATATTCACATAAAATGTAATTATAAGTACTCGTACATATGTATGTACGTAAATTTAGTTTATTTAAAAATAAAATTATACTAGTTCTCATTTTGCTACATAAATATTACAAAATAATTGTAACAGGATCAAATTTTGTTATAAAAATGAAAATCAGTTGTTTATCGACTATTGTAATAGAAAACATAAGAAAATCAATTTAAATTAACAATTGTTGCGTTAACGTCTGCCTTAACAGACATAGGACGGTGGGTTCGATTCCCACTCGGGAAAGGTGGATTTTTTATTTCCACGTTTTTCATTCCGGTTACTAGGTTTTGCCACTAAATACGCAATGCCTCCAAAGAAGGAGGGAAGCGGGGAACAGAGTGTATTGGCACTAGGGATAAAGCTGGAGCTGTCAAAATGTACTAAATTTATGATATTTGATTTTAGACAAATCATTATAAGACGAACGCTTATAAAAATGTAACTAATAATTTCGATATTTATTGTCAGCACTAACATATAGTAGTTAGAACAGTCGTTTATTTTTAGATTTATTTCCCTACAGATTATAAATTATATTTAAATATTTAAAACTTCATTTATAAAGAATTTTTATAATCAAAAAAGTTACTTCTTAATCAGAACCTTTTATTTATATATAATTAATTAATTTAATTTTTTTACTTTTATTTTTTTAGCTTCACGCTTTATCCCACATATTGCAGGGTAGGCGAGGTAACTGCAGGAACCATATGAACCTAGTGTTAAGGCATTCCGTTGCTTAATCCCTGCTTTCTCCGTCCTCGCTTTCCGCCTTTTTCGAGGCATTGCGTGTTGAGTGGTGGAACTTTTGCCTAGTTTCCAGAGCGCAGATAATGGAAATAGAAAAATACGTCGTCTCCGAGTGGGAATCGAACCCTCAAACCGTCGCGTTTACAGGCAGACATTTACGCCTCTGCGCCACGACGATATATATATTTAATAATTATTATAATTTTTTACTAGCATATATTTTAGTTCAAAATAAACATAACAAGCAACGCAAGTAACAATGTTAGTTTAAGTAATAATATAGTCTTATTTGTGAATGGACAAGGTCATAGATAACAAGTGTATTTCCAAGATTCAATGGAGCGTTTGATATCGACGTGAGAACTCACTTACTCATTCGGACAATTAACTTTTTATTACAGTACCTTACTTATAATTCATATCGTTTACATTACAATATAATATGCCAGTTTTTTTTATATTTAGGCCTTAGAAATAGAACGAAATAAGTAGACCGTCGCGATATATTGGTCTGTCTGCAAACTCGATGGTCAGTGGATTCGATTCCCACTCAGGTTTTGGCGACACGGCGTAGACTTTCATCACTAAACACATAAAGCCTTGAAAACTACAATGTGAGGTTTAAGAATTGCTTCCCACTGTTTCGCTTTTAGCTTAGCGAAACGAACCTATAATAGTCAATTTAAGCCGCATTGGCACTGCACCACGATAGTCATATTTAAAATAAGGATATGTAAACAGAAAGATCTCCGGCCGTGGGTGCGTGAGATGGGTGTCTCACGCATCCGTTTTCATACGGCCGAGAGGAAATCCGCAGTCCGGTATGGCCCCGGACTGCCGGTGTACGCACCAGCGAGAAGTACGGGGAGGGCGAGACCATCTTCGCCTCCCGAGAAGGGCTCCAACGCACGGGAGAGGCCGCGGACGTGCTGCGAAAGCGATCCCGTAGCCTCTCCGTTTTTCCGTGCTGTGGCGGCCATCGCAGGGAGTTTTAGTGAGTACAATCTCACATAACCCGGCCTCCCCCCCAGGAGTCGGGTATCTATGAAGATTTCCCCCTGCGTCAACAAAAACAAAAATGTAAGCAGAAAGATGTATAGATATCTTCCTGTACTTGATATATTTTAAATTTTATAAGTTCTTCCAGTTCCAGTCTTTAAAGCAAATAGTATATTCTGCATGTGAAGTTGCAGCCCGATAGTTCATTATAAATTGACATGATTCAATGTTAAAGTTGGTTCCTAGAATATAATTTCGTATATAAAATGTAGGTAACTCGATATATACGCTCAATATTTCGAGAGGTACGAGCACACCAAGGACATTTATTTTTCATTTTTACGTCAAATTACTTTGAGTTTGATTTTTTCGTCTAAGTCTAGTAAAAATATCAAAATACGGTCCTCATAGGTCGTCCTGGAGCAGAGGTGCAGCGGTGTGCCAGTAAACGCGACGATTCTGGGTTCGATGTCTACTCGAAGAAACGATTTTTTTCAATTGAACACGCAATGCTTCAAAAAAAGCGGAAGGCGAGGACCAAAGTGTCTTATTTCTAGGTTCCCACGGTTCCTGTTGTTCCCTCTGCCTACCCTGCTATATGCGGGATGAAGCGTAAAGCTATAAATAATTATAAACAAAACTATTAAAGTATATATTCATGTTAGTTGTTTCGTCTTTTGTCTTCTGGATGGAAAGAAGGAAAGGAGAAATACACATAGTACAGTACATGATCCAGAATCGCCGTAGACAGAATCGCGTTTGCTAATGCTTACATAAAATAGATTCAGTCACGGAAACAATTTTTATAATATGTAAATGATTGTTCAGAAAAACTCAACAAAGCCTTTTGTTATTGACATTTTTGTTTATTATAGGTTATCGTAAGTAAATTTGAATTTAGACATTTTATTGCAACTAATGACATAGGTTGTGTAAATTGAAAGTAATATCTAAAAGTGAATTTCAGTAATAACATCAAAAGTATCGATGCCGTTTGGATGTTAATACAATGGTTCTGGATTCAATTCCCACTTGAAGAAATAATTGCGTCTATTTCTCCGTTATGGTTAGACCAAGCGCGTTGTTAACTTTCGCTACTCAGTGTGTATCAAATTTAGACGGAAAGTGGAGGGCGAAGTATTTTAATATTATGCATTTAAAAAATATACATGTTTCTGTTATTGCATTAACAGTATATTAAAAACTAAATGTGAAACGAAGAGGACAAAGAAGTGATTTGACATTTCCTTTATATTATCTTTTTTTTAAAGCTTCACGCTTTATCCTGCTTACAGTAGTGTAGGAAGAGAGAACCGCACGAGCCGTGGAAACCTAGTGTTAAGACACTCCTCTCCCCGCTTTACGCCTTGTCTTTTCTTAAACCTTATAAAAAATTCTAATCAAACTACTGAAATAGAAACTATTATATAGCTTACGTGATTTCTCTTATGAATTTAAATAACAAAACATTTCCTATACAAAATTAGATAATATAATGTTAGGCGTAATAACTTAGGACATGTATTGTTACGATTACTTGCCGTAACTATAGCTACGTGATCAATACTGCTTATTCATACATTTAACCTTGAATTTAATAAATAAACTATATGGTTATATTATTATCAACAAAATTAAATTTCTTTGTTATAAAACAACGATTTTTTATTTTTTAATTTAATGTAGTAAAGTAGACGGGGGGAATTGTAGGTAGAAGCAAACTAGTGTTAAGATTCTCCATAGTAATCATTGTGTATTATGTTAGTTAACTAGCCAGCTTGTCTGCTTCTTTGATAAGATAAATTGAATATAAAGTGTCTATAGAAAATAGGTAGAAAATGGAGTGTCTTGTCACTATACTATATTATTTCTGCCTGTGAAAAAAACGTAGAGGTAATAAAAATATATATAATTATGATATTAGCTGGGAGATGTCCATTATTAGACGAAGGCCTGTCCCAATGGATACTAGCTCTTGAGTTAAAAAATACATATAAAATAAATTTATCATATACTTAAATTTTAATTTAAGATGTCTTGTATGTTTTAGTCTAACACGTATCTAAATATATTAGTCTAACATATTTAACATAAATATATTATCAACGATTAATAAGTATTAATTGCCGCAAAGGCGGAGGACCGTCGTGGCGCAGAGGCGCAACGTGTGCCTGTAACGCGACGGTTTCTGGGTTCGATTAGGCAAACTAGGCAAAGCGCGGCGTTGAGTTCCGCCACTCAACACGCAATGCCTCGAAAAAGGCGGAAAGCGGGGACGGAGAAAGCAGGGACTAAGCAACGGAGTCTCTACACACTAGGTTCCCCCGGTCCCTGCAGTTCCCTCTGCTTACCCTGCCATGTGCGGGATAAAGCGTGAAGATTTCTATGGCAAAGTTTAAAAAAATGTTCCGCTGAATTTCTTGCCAGTGCTTCTCAAGTCTGGGGTATTAGCTTTAGTGAACCGGTGGTAATGTTTTTTGACGTTCAAAAAATAAATCTTGTATTTCTATTTTGAACAAAAGTATTTCAATTGAAATTTGATTATTATCTATATATATCTAGGATTTTGTAGCAATAAGTTAATATTGATTAACAATATCTATGAATCGATTTTATAATCGGTTTTAATCGATCGACAATTGTAACTTAAATTATATTAGAAAATACTTGACCCAGCCCAATGTGATACAAACAACCTTTTAGTAAATGTTATTTAAATGGTAGATCTAGAACTTCGAGGTCTTAGTCTAACTTGTAGGTTAACATGGGTTGAGTATGTGGATTATACAGTATGATAAGTAAGGCAATGGTCTTAAATAGATTTAAAGATGAGAGCCATCTAATTCAATTTATGAGAACAATCTAATTGATATTTAGGCTATTTCAGTCTATATTTGTTACCCAAATTCGTTACTCGTGACGTAATTAGGATGTTTGACCAACCATAGTTTGATTTGTAAATTAGTATTACGAGTATATTCGGCTTATCAAATTTGCCTTAGACCACGAAAGTAGAACAGTATTTAAATACAAATGTGACTGTTTTGAGTTCATTTTTTAAGTGAAGATATTAATTTTATAACCTTCTCTACAGTTCAGACGAACTTCTGCTTCTTAAAACATCCTCACGCTAATTTTTAGGATTCCGGCGCAAAGTGACCTAACACTAAGTCTTTCTATGATGAATAAATTTAAAAGTAGACTGGTGAAGATATGTATGTATGTATGTATGTATGTATGTACTAGATTTAATTTTATAACAGTTTTATAATTTTTTTCATAACCCAAATATTGCATTGTTCAGTTGCGGAACTGAACGCCGCCATCGCTATTTTAGTATCTAATCAAAATATTATCTACGCTTTTAAGGATAGAATTCTGTTCTTATAAATACACGCACCAACTACTGAATTGTTGATGCAAGGTAGCTAGAAGCTATTAAAAATACACAACAATATAAAATTGTATGACCTAATATATGGATAATAAGAGACAAATTGTTTAAAATCTAAATTTACTATACCTGAGGACTGTAAACGCGACAATTTGTGAGTTCAATTCCCACTTGGGGAAGAGGAATTTATCCACTTCCATGTCCTTCGCACTAGTAACTAGTAAGTGGGGACGGAGTAAGCAGGGACTAAGTAACGGAGTGTCTTAACACTAGGTTCATATGGTTCCTGCAGCTCCCTCTGCCTACCCTGCCATGTGCGGGATAAAGCGTGAAGTAACTAGACAAAGTGCTATATTGAGATCCACCAACACGCAATGCTTAACACTAGGTTCCAACGGTTCCTAGGGTTTCCTCTGCCCACCCTGCTATATGCGGGATAAAACGTGAAGCTATTAAAAAATTTACTATACTTAAACATAATCAATATATCTTAAATTATTTTAATTTACCACAACTTAGTAATTACATAGTACAGCCTACAAAGTAATATACATTGGCTCTAAACAAAACAAATCTCTATAATGACTCATTCGGGGCCAAATTTATGACACTTGTATAAATAAAAAAAAGATTAACGTCGTTATTCACACAAATTACTTAAACATTTAAATTAAAGAACGAAACTGACATTTTTATATGACCACAGTATCGTAAATTCCCCTAGCTTACTTCTATGGATATCAAAATAATAATTAGTTTATAGAGTTCCCTATATATTGTATAAAGGTATTTTGGTACAGAATCCTCAGTTTTTTACTACATTATTTACAATACTTACAGTTCTAATATATGCGTAAATATATAAACAAAATATTACACAAAAGCATTAGGCAAATCTTTTGCAAAATAAAATCAGCTAACAAAAGCGCGCAAAATTTTAATAACTGCTTATTATTTTGGACGCTTAACAAGAACGGTGACGTCAAAACCCTCTGTGGCCTGAATTTTTCATAAATATTCAATATGCATCGTCGGCACAAACGCTTATTGATTTGTTTTTAATATTAGAGGCGTGCCATGATGTAGGCAGGACCTGACATTTAGATCGCAGATTCAAATCCCGTACAGGAAACGTAACGTATGTATATATAAAGTTATATTAAAGGTAGAAGGTGTTGAAGGAGCTCAGTGGGTAAAAATCCCAAAAAAAAATTTGTTCCAAATCTCAGACCAGACCAGGTTATCTTTTTTATCTTTTAAAAATAGGAAGGTATAAAAATACTACTACTGTCCGTAGCATTATACTATAAGTATAGTATCGTGTACGCTTATACTTATAGATCTAACTTAAATTGGCGAGGTCTGGGACTCATAAGTTTATATTCATAGTAGTCACTTTAATGTTATAGAGTGAAAGAGTTTGTTTGACTTGTTATGCTTATCTCAGGAACAAAGAAAATTAAAACGTAAATATTTAAAACGTATAACGTCATTTAAATAGGTAGGTATAACGTAGGTATAACGTCATTTAAAAAAAATATTTTTTTTCTTTAAATGAAATAGTGGTTTATTTATTTATAGTGAACAAGTTCCCAAAAAATGTGCAACGTCCTTGCTAGAACAATAGTCGGCTGTATAACACAATAACATCGCAACACACAAACAGTTCTGACCCACATGTTGAATGAATCATACATAAATTAGAGGCTATATTTCGCTAATTACTTTTTGAGGTTAGTTAGATTAAGTTTGAAATTTTCAGTTTTTTTAAAGGTTGTGGATCTTTCTTTTTTTTGTAGATTATGAGTATTATATAAGTATAATAATTTACTATGAGATCACTGTACTCGTATCACAGAACGACTTTCGTTATACAGCCCTATGTGTAATGTGTCTTTAATTTGGACGTAAATTAAGATATTTATCTTTACACTAGTTTCCCCTGTATATAATAAATCAATATATAAATAAATGTTTATATGATTTTTAAAATATTTATTCACACTAATGATAGAAAAAATATTTAAACAAAACACAAAAAATTGAGGGTTTTGACGGTATCCAAGAAGTAGTAGGTCTGTACCCGCTACAAATCATGATGCCTTCATATTGAGTGTCTAACGCTCTTAAGCTCTTAAAATTAGAATTAAGTAAAAATTTTCTAACCTCTATATTAGTTCTGAAGTAATATACCATAAATATTCGTACAATTTAAAGATTCCTTGTATTTGTTCGTTACAACGATTGACGATTTTCACGTATATTGCAATCTCATACGTTTTTATGGCGACTACTTAAAGTTTAGAGTTCTATCATTTTGTTTTTTAATCATTTATAAAATTATATTTTTAATATCACACTTAATATTGTTATTTCGCTACTATTCATATTGTTTCTGTTTATTATTTTGTAAGTGAAAGAGAAATAATTAAATATTATACTTTCGACGTTATCGTGGCATAGTTTGATATAGTTCAAAAGATTTTTTTTTAGCTTCACGCTTTGTCCCAAATATGGCAGGGTAGGCAGAAGGAACCGCAGTGACCGTGGGAACCTAGTGTTAAGGCACTCCGTTGCTTAGTCACTTTCTCCGTCCCCGCTTTTCGCGTGTTTAGTGGCGGAAATCAACGCCGCGCTTTGCCTAGTTTACCAGAGCGAAGAAAATAGAATTAGAAAAATCCATCTTCCCCGACTGGGGATCGAACTCAGAAACCGTTGCGTTACAGGCAGACGTTGCGCCTCTGCGCCACGACGGTTTTTGTTTTGACGGTTGATTTTTTTAATATCTCGTAAATGTTTTGAAGCTTGAGAATTAAATACTAAGTCTACACTAAAAAGGCAAATTGTAAATAATATACTATAGTCCAAACCCTTTGTAATTTTACATCGTTTCTCATCATTGTCCGTATTTCATGCACGTAAACTCTTGCGCAACTACAGCTATTATTGACACTAGTCGTCATACTGTTAACGTGTTAACTGCTTGTAAACAAACTTTGTTACAAATCACTTAGGAGGATAGATGGACATGGTATTGAGGTCAATGGTGTGGGAACCAGGAAATAGAATACAGAAAAACGAATTATATTAAATACTGTAGTTGTTTCCACGTTTGAATGTAACGATGAAACCTTCTGACTTACCTGAGATTGGCTAAATTAATATAGTATATATAGCCTTCTAGTGATTTTTCCTTGTCCAATTAATTACAACGTTATTAAAATGTTTTTTCGTTTTATTGCCAGAAAGAGAAAACGAAGATTTACCCGAGTGGGAATCGAACTCGCATTCTCCTCAGAGTAGAAAATGATACTAGTAAATTGTCACGAGTTCCATAACTTCTAAACTTTTAGAAGAAGAGAGAAATTAAGAAGGAAATGTAAGCGGAAAGCAACATAATACTAATGTCGTTTACTTATAACACTTTGACATTCGTTTCACTATATATTTTACATTATTTGAATATTAACGTGCATTTTGTACTTAGATTTTCGCCAAATAAAAGTTTGAAACTGTCCCAAAGAACCTCTATGGAGCTTTTAACTATATACAAAATATCTAGTAAGAAAAATACATTACATCTGCATTATGACACATTATCATGCCTTTAAATGAGGTCACATGTACTCGTACAGTACTATTCTATACATTTAAAAGATTTTAAGCTAAACGCGTTTAATCTACTTGAAATTTGGACAGGTCGCTTGGATTTTTCTTTTTGTATACACTTGTGTTTCTATTTGCCTGAAATATCTGCAGTGTAAGCTTTCAAAGTGAAGCACTTGCATAAAATGTGTAAATATTTTGTAATTTTTTTAAGGTATTTATGTGAAATTTAAACTTTAGCGTTTATAAATGAAACTGAAGTGGTATAATAAAATAAGCTGGCACAAAACAGTGTCTTGATGTACATTTGATGGTCGGGGGTTCGATTTCCGATAAGAAAAATGGATTATATTTTACTTATTTGTTCTATATAAAGCTTGTTTACTTATGGCGTTAACTCATAATGCAAAATCTTATAAACTGGTGAACTAAAAGTCTTAGAGAAGTTTTCGGAGGGTTTCTTGTACATAGGGTAGGTATTTGTGTATAAGAGTTGCTAAGTCAGTTTTGTAAATTTATAATAAAAGAACAAGATTCATTGAATTTACAGTCTATTCATTCTAGAAATGAAATTATTTATTTAAAATTGCATTTGCGACTGCTTAATATTTTGTTTGTTTTACATATTAACAAAATATCTAATTTTTTTAAACCCTTGCACTTTATCCCATTCATAACAGGGTAGGAAAAGGTACCGCAGGAGCCGTGTAAACCTAGAGTTAAGACGTTCCCCATTATGTGTTGGCGGGACTCACTGTCGCGCTTTGCCCAGTAGCCAGAGCGAAAAAAAAGGAAATGAAAACATCCATCTTCCCCGAATGGGAATCGAACTTAGAAACTGTCGCGTTTACAGGCAAACACTGCTCCTCTGCGTCAAGACGGTCCTCTAAGCAATTGTCCTATCAAACAAATTTAATGATATTCACATGAATAATATACACATGAACCTATAAAACATTCTTCCTGGTTCCCATAATCAATTTTTGAACTATAATCAAAACTTAATTTACAATTTTTAAAACATGTGGTCATTATTGAAGTCAGTTATTTTCTTTTCTCTCTTGCTACTTCTTTTCTTTCTGCCTCATTTTCTAAGAAATATAAGCCTCTCTATTTGCCTTTATTACAGTGGTAGATAATTTACGATTTGATGAAGCTAAATAAACAGTAGCAATTAAGTGAAACTTAAATGTTATGATAGCTAACCAATAGTAGCTATGTACAAGAGTTGGTATGTACTTGTTTAAATATTGATTTTACCTATAAGAAAAAACAAAATATACCAATAATATTCATATAGGCCGTCGTGGTGCAACAGAACAGTTGTAGACGGTTTTGAGTTCGATTCCCGTTTGGGGTAAATGAACTATTAACAGAACAAAGCGTGACGTTGAGTTTCGCTACTCAAAAAAACGTATTGTCTAAAAATATTTAGGGATCAGTGTGTCAATACTAGGTTCCTAATTGATAGCATAAATCTATTTATTTTTAAATTATATTTTTAATCGTTCATCTTATGTATTCTATGAAAGATATACAAAACTTAATGTTTTAAACAGAATCATTGTAACGAGAATGATAGAATTCAACGTACTAAGTTAATATAATAAGTTAGGACCGTCGTGGCGCAGAGGCGTAAGCGTCTGCCTGTAAACGCGACGGTTTGAAGGTTCGATTCCCACTCGGGGAAGATTTTTTATTTCCATTTTCTTCGAGCAATGCCTCGAAAAAAGCGGAAAGTGGGGACGGAGAAAGCAGGAACTAAGCAACGGAGTGTCTTAACACTAAGTTCAAATGGTTCCTGCAGTTCCCTCTGCCTACGCTGCAATATGCGGGATAAAGCGTGAAGCTAGAAAAAAAAAAAGTTAATATAACCGTATATTTTGTAACCAGCTTTGATACGGGTAGTCAAATCAAAATAACAAAAAGTTGACGACACTCGAGACATCCTGTGATAATTCTGATTGCGGTTTTGCAACGCAACCATCAACATGATGTAATATAGCCTATCATAGTCTCACCATATTTTTATATATAGTCCATTTGGACTATGTATAATACAATATATATTTTTTTACTTCAACCAGGTTTCGTAGCTTTATATTAATAATTTATAATTACAAGTAAGCAGTACAAATAGAATTTTTACATAGAACTATTTTAATTACTTCAAATTCTATCGATAATGGTGTCTATGTCTTATTATTTCCTTCCAACGTCAACAACCCGGCTATACAAATTGCGAAACTGTTGAACTTGACGCAATGCTTCAGCGCCCGAGACGCTCTAATTCACCTAGTAATGTTAGTTCACTATTTTTTAATGTTATTTTATTTACAAGTGTTTTTTATTTGTTTTTGTGATGAATATTTAAAATAAATATGATATTTAGACCGTTGTGGCTCGACGTTAAGTGGGTTTGATTGACTCGGGGGAAATAAATATTTTTATTTAAAAAAAGGTAAAAAATTTAATGGCTTGACACTAGGTTATCCGACACTAAGTAGGATATAGAAAATAAAGTAAGCTGAAATGTCTTGGCTACTTAAGAGAGCCACAAAAATTCATTTGAATTTTTATACTTAGATACTATTATTCAAAATCTTTGTCGTCATGTTTCTATTTTAATGTGAAGTTATCATGAAAAATATTATGATACAATAATTGTTACTGTTCTCAGTAATTCCAAATTAGAGTGCCAAAATATACAAGCATTTAGTTTACCACGTGATATTGCTATTATTTTATATAAGGTAACATTTATTTTTAATTAAAGAGAAAAAATTACATTGCGGGATTTGGACTTAAGTCTGTAACGGTAAGAAGGCTCTACGTAATATTAAATAGTTGATGCTGATACAGAACAGAACAGAATTGGAGCTCTGTTTAGAGCCAACAGTTGTATAAGCAAGAGGTATCTTTGATTGACCTAGTAAGGTTAACATAAATTTGTCTTTCTGTTTAGATAATCGTGATACTAGATATCACTTCACAGGCACTCTAAGACCTCATTCGCCGATATTGGGAAAGGATTGCAAGAGAATATTTCAAGAAAACACGCAAAATAGTGTTAAGACTCAAATTTGCATTATTTTCTAGTCTAGTCGGCCTACTAAAGACCAAAAAGCGACGGTCAAGAGCCCCGACTATTCGTCTTCTTTGTTTTTATTTCTTACTATAACTTATTAATAAAATACAATTTTTTTGACACATTACAAATAATAGATTTGCTCAGAACCGACTGACTAGTGACCTAGTCGGCAAGTCAGAAAAAGTTTTAGTCGGCTTATCTCCATCAAAACTACTACCGAGTACCGACTACTTAATATATTATGTTACGTTTACATATTAAAAACGTAAACATATCTTTATATGTTTACATTTATATCATAATTTGATATTTTTATATATAAAATTTAAAAGTAGGCCAAAAACAGCGTCAGATATTCGACTCGTGCCTCTGCGATAGTTGAGACACGAGCGAGCGGAGTTTAATCAAAGATGATCATTTCCATATTCATCACCCGCTGTTCAGTCGAGTCAGTTAAGACCCTCCTGATGGCAATGAGATTTTCAAACGTCAAACTATTTATAATTTCAAACAGAACCAAACGATAGCGCGATTCAGAATACATGTAACGCCATCTAGTTTAAACTAACGGAACTAATGATCATATGTAGAGTATGTAGAGCTCTATTGTTTTGTATTTTTTAAGGTTTATTTTAGTACGAATATATATTACAACTACTTATATATGTTTTAAATTAAACAATTAACTTATATATATATATATATATATATATATATATATATATATATATATATATATATATATATATATATATATATATATATATATATATATATATATATATATATATATATATATATATATATATATATATATATATATATATATATATATATATATATATATATATATATATATATATATATATATATATATATATATATATATATTATAATTATATATAATAACAGACGAATGCAACCTTAGTCAACCCATGACCACGGACTACTGCGACGTGTTCGAAACCCAGCGTTACCAAAAAATAATAAAATATGCAAAATAACCGACAAATATATAAAAAAAGTATAAATCAACGATCTTGTTATAAATTTGTAATATTTATTTACATATACATGTATATATTTTTTCCTTTTATCACACTCATCCACTACAACTGGTTGGGTGAAAGAGATTTGATTAAAAATAAGTGCACCTGTGTAAACTTAAAATTCATTGTAATATTTCTACTTTTTTTATATTCAATATAGACTATATAGTACAAGTAATGATAGTAATTCTAATAATATAATAATTATATATAATAATAATAATAAATATAATTTTTTACTAAACCAAAAACAAATCATTGGATGTTCTCGAAAAACGCTTACAATATTGACAAATAAGATATATTTAAATATTTCATTAAAATACTTTTTTTAAAAAAATAAAAATATATACTGCTATATGTGAGGCAACTCTTTTCAGTTTTAAATTATTACAATGTTTATGTCATAACATAAACTAACATAATAAACACTTCTGACAATTGATATTAATGTCCCAATTCCATTTAAAGACACTTGTTCTGTATTTTTTGACCGGATTAATTGCGTTAACTTTTTTCTTGGTTTAGATTAAAGTTAATGTACCAACAAAATAAGTATTAGCCATTTTGTATTTATCATTAGATTACTTTCATACAATTCTTCTCATAATAAAAATAAATGGTATGATGAAAGCTGAAAACAATAACTGAATCCCTGACCGGATATATTTTTGATTGAATATCTAGTTCCATAAGTCCTTCTATATCAGTCCACGGTCGGGACAAAATTTTATTTATTATAAGACGTACAGATAGACTAGGCAGTAGTAATTTGGAACGTAATGTGATGGAAAATATTTGAACTAGTAATTTTCCTTATAAATACTTGGGTAGTAGTGTAATATTATAGAAATATGCGATTTATATCTATAATAATTTTATTAATAGGAAAGCTTCGTATGTTTGTTAGTTTGTATTGAATAAATTTAGAAACTACTGGTCTGATTTTGATGTAACAAGTAACATGGGCTACTATTTATTACAAAAATAAGGGATGAAAGAGAGTAAAATGTTCTCTATATATCAGAAAACTTAAAAAAAATAATATATATCTGTGTGAAGTCGAGACAGACCGTCCCTTATATAATAAATAATTGTTAATTATTAAATCTTACAACTATAACTTTATTTTAGCTTCAAGCAGTAACCCACATATAGCAGGAAGACAGAAAAAAGTGCTGATGTAACCCATTCCCCTTTTCAGCCTCTCAGACATCACATGTTTAGTGGCGTAACTCAACACCGCGCTTTGTCATATTACTAAAGTGAGGAAAATAAAAATAACCTATTCTCATCTCACATATATTGCATCTTTCAAATGCTTCGCCATAACAGCGCATAATTATTTTAACTTTGACGTAATGCAGGCATTATCTTTGATACTCTTAATGCCACATTGCTATATATAAATACCAAACTGTTATATAGTAGAACCTCATTGAGAAATAAAAAAAAATAATAATGATACACGTTGAAACACTAATGGCAACATATATTTATATATTATCGCATATATTATATCATAAAAATGATATATAGAAAAACATATGACCGTCGTGGCGCAGAGGCGCAACGTCTGCCTGTAACGCGGCTAACGCGACGGTTTCTGGGTTCGATCCCCAGTCGGGGAAGATGGATTTTTCTATTTCCATTTTCTTCGCTCTGGCAACTAAGGCAAAGTGCGGCGTTGAGTTCCGCCACTCAACACGCAATGCCTCGAAAACGGCAGAAAGTGGGGACGGAGTAAGCAGGGACTAAGTAACGGAGTGTCTTAACACTAGGTTCTAATAGTTCCTGCAGTTCCCTCTGCCTACCCTGCCATGTGCGGGATAAAGCGTGAAGCTATATAACAATTTTAGCATCTCAAAAACACATGACGTACGAAGTTTTGGAGTTTCACAAGTAATGTCTGGAGGTGGCAAGATTGGAAATGTTCGTTTTGAAACTAGATTTCGTCTACCATGGTATAAGTGATATTTGGTGTGTAGATATAATATAAATCAGTTTAAATATGTTTCTGATTAAGTAAGAACACTTATTTTCATTATAGAAACCCAACAATAATATGGATTTTTTTATCTCTATTTTCTTCGTTCTGGAAAAGGCTAGCGCGGCGTCAAGTTCCACCACTCAAATCGTAATGCCTCGTAATGGCGGAAAGCGGGGAACGGAGTGTCTCAACACTAGGTGCCCAGGGTTCCTGTTGTTACCTATGCCTACCAGCAGTAAAAATCTATTTATATAATAACCAAAATATTATTCAAATGTCAAAGTCGATTCAAAAGTCTGAAGCATCCTCATTTATTGAACTAATACGTATAAATACAACATTGCTATTATGTTATTGGCGCAATTGATAAGGAAATCGAAAACAACGCAATCACTTCAAAATCGATTGAAACTAAACATGAATGTATAAATAATTCACTATGTTACTTAGAAATTGACATTTAAATTTCACCTGTTTTTTTTTAGCTTCACGCTTTATCCCGCATATTGCAGGGTAGGTAGAAGGAACTGCAGGAACCATATGAACCTAGTGTTCTAGTGTTAAGGACACTCCGTTCCTTAGTTCCTGCTTTTTCCGTCCCCACTTTCCGCCTTTTTCGAGGCATTGCGTGTTGAGTGGCGGAACTCAACGCCGCGCTTTGCCTAGTTTCCAGAGCGAAGAAAATGGGAATAGAAAAATCCATCTTCTTCGTGTGGGAATCGAACCCTCAAACTGTCGCGTTTACAGGCAGACGCTTACGCCCCTGCGCCACGACGGAAACTTGCAATAAGCATTTACAAATAAATGATAATCAAAGTAAATTAAGTAAAACTTAAAATAGATTATGGAGCCTCTTTTAGTTATAACCAAAAAATATACATATATTATATTTGTATAACATACTTACCAAAAATATTGTATAGCAACTCTTTCAATATGAAATTTATTACGTTACAGCAGAGTGGGCTTCTATAGAAATTGTTCATAAAGTTACAATCAAGTTGCTTAATATCTATCTTATACGATGTTTGATTTATAATGTCACCGTAATATATATTACGAAATGTAGACCGTAATTTAATTTGTGTGGACATTAAAACGTTTTTTCTCGTTCTAAAATTTTGGTCTACAATCTCTTATAGTATTCTGTCCTATAACTCTAGTAAGTTTTAATAAGCATACAGCTTGCTTCTTTTCAGTGACACAGTACTCTTGTCCTTCCTTACAGTGTCACTGATAAGGCCAGTGCACTTTTGGCATTAATATCAACACCATCAAAACTGCTAGAACTATTGACATGGCGAGTGAGAAAAATAATTGGGTGACAATATTTGGTAAATCTCTAAATGTCTCTAAATAAAGTAGAATGAAATATCGAATCACTATGTTCTCTCTCCTTTACGATATAATGCTTCAAACCAATACACACGTCATTAAAGATAATAATTTAAATAAATAAGTTCATGAACAAATAAAAGTCATGATTTCATTACAATTATTTAAAATGTACCTATTACATTATCCATCGCCATTACCGTAGAACAGAACAGAACAGAACATTATCCATTACTAAATCGATATGTAGTGAAAAAATAAATTTGTGAAAAGATACCGCATTGTACTATGAAAAATGTGTGTGAACGTTTGAAAGATTTACAGCACAGTCGTAGTGTGAGTGAGGACAGGATGTAAACGCAAATTGGCGCAGAGAACCGGAAATGGCTAAACATGAGCTTTGTTCTGTCTGTCTGGCTTATTTATAATTATATTTCCTGTGCTTTACCAAGCATAAGAGGGTTTCTGTAAATAATATATTAAAAAAGAAAAACATAAAAAGCCTTAAAAAGCTTAATAATAATTATGTAGGACATCGCCTGACTATCAGCGTACTACTTTGAATTCCAAAAAAATGTATTATTCTAATCTTTTTGCATCTCGGTATCTTAAATTCACGAGACAAAATGCGAGTGGTAGAGCTTTACGAAGAGAACGGAGATTCTTGACACTTGTAACTATTTTTAAAGAATAATGATCTGTTACAGTCACTATTACTATTATATGGTATGTATATATTATTATATAATTAGTATTTTGTGATATTATGAAGCTTAGAAAAGAAATCCCCTAAAATTTTCAAGACTACGAGAACTCTTCATTTTTCTTACAACAGTCATTGTGTAGCGGCGGCGGAGCATATATCAATAAGTCTGTTTAGAAAAGTGATTGAGTTACAACGCAACATGTTAGTTACCTCTGCTAAAAATCCTTAAAGAAAACATAAAACCTACACCTCTTGAAAAACAAACATTCTGACTACTGAGATTGTTTTCCAACAGGCGCAGGTTCAATGCCCGCTACGTTCAAATTTTTATATGATTTCTTGAAGTATTTTTCTTGGCCCAGTCTGGAAAATGCTATTTTAAAATCATAAAAATGTGTTCTCTTTCCTTATTATGCTGAAGGCTAATGCAATGGCAAAATTGTTAATGTAAAAAAAAACATACATTGTACCTACAAAATCAGGGGCAAAATTAAGAATATTGTATGTAAATAGAATTCAACATACAATATTCATAAAAATAAGTAAAATACATAAAACATATTTTTGAACTTCCCTAAGCAAGATCTATTATAAGCTTAAAAGCTTTTCAAAGAGAATATAAGACTGATGGTAAATCACGTGCTCTACGATGCGAGAGCACTTCCTACAGTTTTGCGGTACTCGTCGTACAATGCCAATACGCGAAATAAATAGATTTAATAAATGTTAGAAGTTTAGAGCTGCGCTTAATCTTTTGTTTTTGTTTGTATGTTTTATTTTGCATTAAGTTTTTTGTTGAAGCTTTTTTGTAGCTCTAGTCTCTCTTTCTTTCTTTTTCTTCTCTTTACTTTCTTATTTAGTGTAACTTGAAAGTTACAATTTAAATTGAGACATTTTGTATTGAGTATTCAATGCCGTGCTTTATCTTTCTTGCTTTGTGATTAATTAATTTTTCTGAGACACAGCGGAAATGTTAAACAACTAAGACAAACTTCCAATTATCTTTACGCCAGTTTTTGGCAGATTTTACCCAATCTGGCAACACTAGGGTACGTAAAATGAGAAGAAACTGCTTAGCATTCCATGAATTCACGTGCGGGTGTCGAGCCCATCGCGTTGTAAGAAGAGGAGCTCCGATCAGCGCTTGGGACCCAAGTGTAGGTTTAAAGGGCCCCTTTTAAATGCATTAACGCTCACCTTCACTGTCCGAGCTCCCACATTGTGAAAACTATGTAAACCAATTTTTATATTTCGTTAGAGTCACGTTGAACTTAACATTCTTAGATTCTATTCACTCTTAAATACGAAATACGAAATCAACAAAAAAATAACTAGAAAATATTTTTTGAAAAGTCTATGAAAATAATATCAAGAAAAAATAGCGTAAGGAACTAAAAAACTATTATTATTATCTTAGTTTGTGCTTGTTGAAAAAGTCACATAAATATTAAAGTTAAATTACTAGTAATAAAATTTAATTTTACCGCAATTTTTGTTTCTTGGGTATCCAAGCAACAAAAATAAGGTTCTTCACAGTACCTTATACCTTACTGTGTATAATTTTACGTTTAATGATGACCTCCTTGATTTTTACTTAATTGCCTTAAATAATTTTGTGTGACTTAACGACCTCTCAGGAACCCATATGGAACACCAGCGAGTTCTACAATAGAATTCACTGTTAATAACAAGTAAATGAAATTGAGAAGTTAAGATGGAACCGTCGTGGCGCAGAGATGTTAGCGTCGTGTAAACACGACGGTTTGAGGGTTCGATTCTCATTCGGGTTAGTCTATTTCTTCACTTTGGAAACTGGGCAAAAGCGCCACGTTGAGTTCCGCCACTCAACACGCAATGCCTCGAAAAAGGCGGAAAGCAAGGACGAAGAAAGCAGGGCCTCAGCGACGGAGTGACCTAACACTAGGTTCATATGATTCCTCTAGTTCCCTTTGCCTACCCTGCAACCTTGCATTATGCAGGATAAAGCGTGAAGCTAAAAAAGACGGAACATATAGAGTTAAAAGACAAGAGTCTTCGGTGTAGAAATAGGTCGATCAGTTTTATTTTATTTGCTTTTTTTGTAAATATTTATGAAATATTTTAGTATTTCTTAATCCTAGATAAACTTTCTTTACTGTTATCATAATCACTGTCTATTATAACTTTATTTTGTAATATCAGCCCGCTGAAGTAGGCTAAAATAACCTAATGGAGCTACAGAAAAAGGACCTTATTTTAAGGCCAAAAATAACCTCAGCAATGAGACCAACAGGTTTTTTTTATTATGTAGTTTCAATTGAAAAAATCTTTTAATTATTTAGTCTAGATATTCTAGTCATTTTATTGTCCTTTTCGGTGTAAAGATTTAGTAATAAATGCCATAATTCATACATCATTCACGATACTTCATTTCAGCCACTGTACATGGGATCAAGATAATCCCTTAGAATATGTATTCCGTACTATACTCATAATAATGTAAGTTAGAAGCGGGTGAAAGATAAAATATATTTAAATATGTTACATACAGTAATACCTAACAAATAACGTTCTTTAGATATGTTGTGTAATAGTTCCCATTTAGAAAAATCTAAAATTATTATAATACTTACAGATCGTTTTTCTATGTTAAATATTTCGTTACCAAATAAACTGCAATATTTCTTTGAATTAAACTCAATTACTTACCACCCGGGGAAGATAGATTTTTCTATTTTCATTTTTCCGCTCTGAAAACTAGGCAAAGCGCGGCGTTGAGTTCCGCCACTCAACACGCAATACCTCGAATAAGGCGGAAAGCGGGGACGAAGAAAGCAGTGACAAGCAATGGAGTGTCATAGAACTAGGTTCACATGATCCCTGCAGTTCGAACTGCCATCTTGCAGGGTATGCAATATATGGAAGAAAGCGTGAAGCTAAAAAAGAAAATTAAAGTCAATTAATTTAAATTAAAACACACCGAGTGCATATACCTTAGCGTAAAATTGATATTGGTTCGGTATTGCAAATGATGTATTGCAAGCTTCTAAATAGCAAACGAACCGTGGTTGATAAAAAGTGAATTATTTATACTTATGTATTATACACAATAGAACAATTATCTGCACGTGTAACTTTGTAATATTTTTTTTCTATATAATACCTGTTAATTTCTAAAGCCTAAATGATTGAGGTCGTTATGGCACAGCGGGAAAATAACTCACTGTAAATATGACGATTGTGCGTTCAATTTCCACACGGTTAATTTACTTTAATTTTCCTTGTTTTGGTAAAAATAAAATGCGGCGTTTAGTTCTGTTTGTCATCATGCAATGTCTGAGTATTGGGTGAAAAGTGAGAACCGAGTTTCGATGTTGAGTTCCGCCGCTCAAAACGCAATGTCTCGGAAAAGGCGAAATAGGGGGAACGGAGTGTCTCAACACTACGTTTCCATGGTTCCTGTGGTTCCCTCCGCCTAGCCTGCTATGAGTGGGATAAATCGTGATGCTGTGTGTGTGAGAGTTTTTAAACACTAGGTTTCGTTATATTTATGGAAAATAGCGTAAGCTATTTAAGAAAAAATTCACCAGGTTCGTTATTTTTGTACATATTCGTGTTTCAGTGGAATATTTTAAGGAAATATGTTCATTGTTAGTAAAGCAGTCGATGTTGTTTCAGCGTACGCATAGCAAGCTGCTTCTAAGGTACTTTTTATACCATTGTGAAACTATAAACATTCTGAGGGCATATATAATAATTTCTTATATTAAAATATCAGTTGAAATCGAGTCACACTTGTGTGGCTAATATTTATTTATTTATTTATTTATTTATTTATTTATTTATTTATTTATTTATTTATTTATTTATTTATTTATTTTCCACTTAGAATCAATAAGATGATCACTTGTGTTCCTCAGATAGAGCGAACAGAGGAGTGTCAAAGGAGCCCAATTTGATAATAAATATCGAATTGAGCCTCTCTGAAACCTACACTTACACACTCCACGACTTAAAACTAAAGTTACGAGGGTTCCAAGCGCAGCCTAGTGAGAAGAGCCCACAACAAACTCAGCCAGGTTTCCCTAAAACCTATTGTGATCACTTCACAATCGTCATTCTAACTTATGAGCAATTCATTAATTCCATGCCGTTTTATCATCAATAACAGCAGAACATACAAAAGTTCATACATTTCATTTTTGGCGTTATAAATAAAATTAAATTATATAATAAATTAGGATCACTTGATGGTGGGGTCAATAATAACAAAAAATAAGCTTTGATGCGATTTATATCTCAAATATTAGGGAATGTCCGTTATAATGGAAGTTGTGACCGCTGCGTTCCTGTCTTGGTGGTCATCTTCAAGTTGTACTCCACTTGGGGAATAGTTTCGTTCGAATAACTTCATATTTTTGTATCTATAGATATTTATTTTAAGAAATTAGACCGATGAAAAAGAATTAAAGCTAAACGTAAAACGTAAACTAAAATAAAAAATGAGAAAAATAAATGAGAATTATTAAAATATGATATTAATTAAATTCTACTAAAGAAAAAATTACTCATCCCAATTGTTTTATTTTAGTGGGCTTCTTATTATAACACAATGATTAATAACTATAAGAAGAATTTTTAAGAAAAGGGTTTATATTTTAAGTGGTAAAATTATTTATACATTGACCTTTTCATCTATTACAGATGATTTAAGACAGTGCGGGATTATTATGTACACTTTCGTTGATGGCTATGCAGACCGATACTGCGATGGCGGAGTGTCCTCTCCACAGATGTTCACTGTCAAGCCTGGGATACTATTTAGGAAATGTAGGTTTTCCCACCTGCCTACATTTCCCTCTCGACCTCACCAGCTAAGCCCACAGGAGTGAGAAGTCACTACGTGTGGAGCTGGTTTGGTTGCAGGAACTGGCTCGTGCCTAACGGAGATTCCGATCCGGGTTTATTTCGAGTTTTACATCTGTGATGATTTTTTTTAATTATTTAACCTACTTATAATTATAGACTAATTTGTCGCCAGGCCAATTAATGTTTCAAGTAATTTGAAATTGATTAGATGCGTGCCGCTTACGGGTATAAAAAACAGACATACACTCGCATGAAGTTAAGCGTGACAGTTTGTTATAAAGTGGTATAACACGATAATAATTAATTAAGCATATTTTAAAACTACATTAAAGTAATATATATTTCTTTATATAAATATTTATTTATTATATATTGTATTTTTATTACATAATTAATAGTTGAGATTATAAAATTATAAAGAATTCTTTAGCATATACAAACGCTGTAAAAAATTTCTATACGAATTAGATATTATTGTAATAAGTTCTTTGATTTTCGCGATTTTTATACATTTTAAATAAACAATTTAACCGGATTTATCGCGTATATTGACATTTTTTGTGGAACCCGACGTTACGAACACTTTGCAGTAGTCCGTGGTCACGGGTAGAGTCTACCTGGGAACCTCCTTAGAACGGGTAGAGTCTACTCGTGACCACGGACTACTGCAAAGTGTTCGAAACGTCGGGTTTCACAAAAAATGTTAATATACGCGATAAATCCGGTCAAATTGTGTTATTTAAAATAGATATTATTGTTTTTAGCTTCATCTTACACGTAGCAGGTTAGACAAAGGGATTTTTAGGTGGAAAGAGCTTAGCGTCTAGTTCTATTTTCAATCTCCCTTATGAATAAAACACTTTAAATAATAAGAGCAGATGAAGTTAGACAAGTTGATATTCTAGGGTATAAAGTCAAAAGTCGACCTGGGACTTTCGTTAATATTTGACAAGCAATGTTGGTGACAAGCAGTATCAAAAGGAATATTTATACACTTATTGGAGTTTTGCGATAGGCCTATGTCAGTCACGTCTATAATTTGTTAGGTTTTGGAACGTGTTCAAAATAATTAATTTATGACATATTTGGAAATGAACGATGTGATTCCATCTAGTGATCTCCTGTGACATTTATTCCAACGCGCACAAAATATTTGGCAACTCTTTTCTTTGTCGCACCGCCAAAAAAGGGAACTCTCTACCAGCATACGTGTTCCCCTCCTCTTATAACCTGGGTGCCTTCAAACGAGGCGTGAAGAGGCATCTTGCGGGCCGGCATGGCGAGGGTGACTAGTGCAACTCATTCTTGCTGTCAGTACTAGTCGTTTTCGCGTTTGGACTCCACTTCCACTTACCATCAGGTGAAGTGGAGTCATATGTCTACCCGGATAATATAAAAAAAATACGAATTTAGCATAACCGTTCCACTGGGAATCTTTTTGCGTAGTTATTTTGCTACTTACAACTATTTCGGCTTACTTGCCAAGGTCTGCTTTTCGGCTTGATCAACTCTACTTTAAACGATCTTGAGCATTCTGAGTTACTTAATCGGTTCTCGGCTACGTCATAGATCTCAAGACTATTTTGAATGTATATGTTTCTTATACAGTCAGAATATTTTACAGCACACTTCTACATTTTCACCTTTACTGTCTGTCGTGGCGCAGATGCGGAACATCTATCTGTAAACGCGTCGGTTTGTGGAGTCGATTCCCACTCGGGAAAGATGGATTTTTCTATTTCCATTTTCTTCACTCTGAAAACTACGCAAAGCGCGGTGTTGAATTCCGCCACTCAACACGCAATGCCTCGAAAAAAGTGGAAAGCAGGTACTAAGCAACGGAGTGTTTTAACAGTTGGTTCCTCTGCCTACCCTGTTATGTGCGGGACAAAACGTGAAAACGTGTATCTTTATTCACTCCGGGGTAAACTATTACGTGCAAGTATCTTCAACCCCGAGGAAGTGGTGCGTATAAAATGATAATTTTCGTATATTCGCCGCTACTTTATAATAGCAAGTGATTTGCCGATATTGAGTCAGAGCGAGTCTTATACCGTTTTGTAATAGAACGTTTCGTTAAAAGAAGTTCGCAATAAATCACTTATTACGTGATACATCGGTAACGCGCTTCTTTCACCTCAGTACTGTTTACTGTTAATTGTTCCTTGTTTATTATGGATGCTATTAATTTTAAAATAAATTATATCCATTATTCAGGTGAGCTTATATTTTATTGAGTAGCCTTTAGGTGGTTGTTTCTATTTTCTTTTATACTATTAATTAATTGTCTTATTATCACAAATTCCTTGTATCGATTTCTTGAATTTATTTTGGTCCAACGTCATGGCAGCGGCTTGTCATTATCTGACTTTCGTACATTTAATATCCATTCGGTTAAATAAAATATCATATTCTACCTAAAAGACGTGACTCGTGAAATGAAGTTATGGTGTGAACATTAAAACTTCTGTGTCTTTATAAGCTAAAAAAGCATATTTTTACAGTTGGAACAGATGTGACTTCTACGACTACTTTGTTAGAATTTATTCGTAACACTTTAGAGTTACGTGGCACTAAATTCATGTGTTTGGAGGCAGGCTGTGGAGCTTGCATTGTTACAGCCAAAAGAACAACTGAAGATACTCCAATAAGTGTCAATGCGGTAGGTTTAACCCAAAATTCTAAATATATTCATATTTATTCATATAGTTTAAAATTATTCTCCATGCTTAGAATTCTGATATTTACATATGAATTTTCTTAATATCTTAACAGCGTATAAACACGTATAAACCTTGTCACTAGTTTATAGAATACATCTGGTTACTTTGCTAAGCATAATAAAGTGAAAATTAAAGTATATTGCAATTGACCTATGATGATATGGATTATAAGAGGACTATCGTGGCGCACAGGCTACGACTTTTTTTGTAAATGCGACGGATTGTTGTTTCGATTCCCACTAGGAGAACATGGATTTTTTTATTTCCATTTTCTTCGCTCTGACAACTAGGCAAAGCGCGCTTTGCATTAAGTTCCGCTACTCAACACGCAATCCTTCGAAAAAGGCGGAAAGCACGGATGACACAACGGATTGTCTTAAATTAGTCTAGGTTACTATGTTTCCTGCAGTTTCCTCTGCCTACCCTGCCGTATTCAGGATAAAACGTGAAGCTATAAAAATATATTATTGCTACAGTGCATGATTCCCATAACATCATGTCAAGATTGGGATATAACGACCATAGAGGAGATCGGTAACCGGTTGGATGGCTACCATCCTATACAGACAACTCTTGCAGCAAACAATGGATCTCAATGCGGATACTGTACTCCAGGATGGGTCATGGCATTATATAGGTAAATTTTAATATATTTTTTTAATTTCTTTGCCTAAACCTTAAAACTAAAGGATACGTCCTTATCAAGCTAAGTCGAATTTCATATATTTATGTTATATTACAACTATTTATGTTGTTAGCTAGTAATCTATGGTCACAGGTAGATTTAGATGGATGCCGTCTGTCAGTTGACACTAATTATATTTAACCTACATCAGATGAATCTTAGTTACCTTTCGCACTGCGTATGCTACTTTTTACGGACTTTAAAATATCTTTACTTTATTATAAGTTAAATATATGTAGTTCCAAAGAACTATATTTAAACCTCTTCCTAAAATCTTACGTAACTCTTTTTACATTTGTTAAAAGTGCTGGCTGTTTGTCTGTAAGTTTTTTTAGCTTCACGTTTTATCCCACACATGGCAGGGTAGGCAGAGGGAACTGCAGGGACCGTGGGGAACCTAGTGTTAAGTTAAGAACCTAGTGCTTAGTCCCTGCTTTTTCCGTCCCCGCTTTCCGCCTTTTTCGAGGCATTGCGTGTTGAGTGGCGGAACTCAACGCCGCGCTTTGCCTAGTTTGCCAGAGCGAAGAAAACGGAAATAGAAAAATCCCAGAAATCGTCGCGTCATTGTCTGTAAGTTTAGTAGTAATATCTATAATATCGATATTAGTGCAATTATAAAGATTATTTTATATAGATTTAGACTTCCACTTAAAAAACTTACAATACTAGGCGCTCAGCAATTACATATACATATAAAAATATTGTGTTATAGCTTACTAAAAACAAAGCAAATGACAATGCTGGAAATAGAACAGTCTTTTGGGAGTAATGTATGCCGGTGTACAGGATACAGACCAATTTTGCAAGCATTCAAAAAATTCGCTTCAGATGCGCCTGATCCTTTGGTGATACCAGATATAGAAGATTTAAAACTGTGTGATAAGACCGGAAAAACATGTTTTAAGGAAAAATGCGTTGAATCTGATTGGTGCTTTGTAAATAAAAATGAAGTACGAAGTAAAAACAAATTTATTCTACTTAAAGATCATAAATATTGGTACAGAGTAGAAACGGTAGCCGACGTATTTGATATTTGGCATGAAATGGGAACAGAATCTTATAGGCTAATCAATGGAAATACAGGCAAAGGTAATTTTAATTTGATAATAAATTAGTTTTGATTTATATATATAAAAAAAATCTGCTAAGCTTTCTGTATTGATATGTACGCGAAGCAATGACTGTAGTTTAATTGTTATTTAATTGTTTATTGTATTTCGATATTACGTTATAGAAATATGAAGTTTTAATTTGTGTGGAAATTGGAAAGTCTTAGTTATTTTTTTTAAATATCTCTTAAATACACATATTTCCATTTTCGTGAACACACATATCACACACATATTTTCTTTTGCGTGAACTTTATAACGCTTATTACCCGGTTTCTAGTTACCGATTCATTGTAATCGAAACAGGAATGTTTGTAGCGCTAGACAAAAAGAAACATAAAAAAATCATACTTATAAATTCATCCATCCTCTATTGAGGTTTAAGAATATTTATTTCTCATAAGAATACAATTCACTTACATGAGAAACTAAAACATTACACTTAATACAAAAATAACATAGGTACATTGCACAAAGGAAGTATTTTAAAGTAAATAAAATATTAATTTGAGTAACAAATAAAATGTAGGGTAGGATGTTCGCATAGTTGATGCATTGTGCAGAATAAGAGCAACTGGAAGTGTCACGTAACTTCGTATTCCATGTTATACTATAATATTTTTTCTTATACTTTTTGTTTTGTTATTCTATTTAGGTCCTTTGATTTTCATTATTCTTTTTGTGTATTGTTATTTCTTGTGTATATTAGTATTTATTTTTAAAGAATTCAACGTACATACGTACTTTTTGTATTTTTTTTATAATAAAAATATATATTTTTTTATAATTACATAACTAGTTATACATCAATTTATGCCTAATTTCAGGTGTTATCCCAATATTAGCATATCCGAAAATTTTGATAGATATTTCAGGGATAACAGAACTAAGAGGTCACTATGTTGATCAAAATTTAGTCCTCGGGGCTGGAACAACACTCACAGATACTATAAATATATTTTCAACCCTAGGAAAACTTGATGAATTTAACTATCTAAACGTTTTTGTTGAACATCTAAATTTGGTCGCGCATATTCCCGTAAGAAATGTGAGTCTTATTTATACTCGTCCTTTTAAATTTTATTTAGGTTCGATTTCTTACAATAACACTAAATCCTTATAGGACCTTTTTGATATCCATGCACATCTCTTTCTACTTAATCGCTTATCAAGATCATTTGTTATATTAATAATGTGAAATATCCATATTCATATCTTTAAAAGGTATTTTTACAACATATTTTTAATATAAGACATTTTCAGGTAGGAACTTTAGCTGGTAATTTAATGCTTAAGCATCAAAATCCTGAATTTCAGTCCGATATATACCTCTTATTGCAGACAGCTGGAGCACAACTAGTTATAGGTAAGTTACATATTGTATCAACACTTTTGATTACTGAGACCATCGTAGTACTGTAGGCAACTGTTAACTGTGAAAGCATTAGATGTGGGTAATCCTTAAACTTTGTGAAAAACACATTTACGCTCTATTATTTCATATGTAGTGTTTCGCCACAAAACACACGATATATAGTAATTAAAATAGTAAGGATATTCAGATTTAATCATAAATTCGAAATTATTTTAAATTTCCTATTTGTTTAGATTAAAAAAAATGATTAAAAAAGTTCAAAAGTTTAGAGTAAAGTTTAGAAAAAGACTTAGAGTTTTATTATATGAATGCAATTAAAAAGTTTTTTAACAAAATATTCAACTTATACAGCTCTTTATTTTCTAGTACAATATAAATCAAACAAAATACTGTCCATGGATGACTTCCTCATAGAAGACATGAGGGGAAAGATCATTTTTAGCATTATTTTGCCACCTTTAAGTACGGAGCATAAAGTGGTCACTTATAAGGTAGGTAAACAGTAGTTTAAAGATAAGTGTTAAGACACTCCATTTACCGCTTTTTGTCTTTTGAGGCGTAACATGTTAAGTGACAGAACTCATGGTTGTACTTTTGTTTTGATATCGTGAAGTTAAAGAAAATTTTCTTATAATATGATATTTAGTAGGAATTTATAAACTAATTAGCTAAACAAAGGGTTAAAGTTAATTTAAATCGTTTAATCAATGGAATAATCCTATTGTGAAAAAGAATGCTTGTAATTTCTATATATATAGTTTCACTACCCGTTCATTCTGGTCTACCCTGCTAAAACTAATTCGGAGCTAATTAGGAAAAAAACAAAAAGCGTTTTGCTTAATATTTAATATATCTTTAATTTCTTTCAGAAATGTAATACCCCTAAATAATTTAAATACTTTTTTCAGATTACACCTCGATCCCAAAACGCACACGCTATAGTCCACGCCGGTTTCAATTATAGACTAAAAGATGATAACTCAGTTATTAATTGTAGAATAATCTATGGTGGCCTTTCAGCAATATTCTACAGAGCATTTAAAACAGAACTTTATTTAATTGGCAAAAAGTTATTTGAAAATGAAACTCTACAAGGTGCACTAAATGTTTTAAACCAGGAAATAATAGTAATTGAAAATTTACCAGAATATCCTGCGGAATATAGACGTCAATTGGCTTTGAATTTGTTTTATAAGGTATATATTAATATATTTAAAAATTACAAGTTACGAGTACCATTCTAACTCGAAGAAAATAAGTTCAACTCACTCCTTTTGGATATCTTCCAAGCCCTAGGCACTAAGTAATACTTGTACATAGTCATATCTATAAGGTTTTACATATATTAAACATTTTTATATTTTTTTAAGATTTAATATATAAATAATAAACATTAAGTATACAAGAAAACACTAAAAGACAACGTAAATGGACGATGTTGGTAAAGCGCGGGTTCAAATCTCGCTGTGTTTAAATATTTTTTATACGTACTGTTTTTTTTAAACACAAACACAACTAATTAAATTTGAAAAATACACAACCGAATAGCATTATCTAAGTATTTAACGTATACATAGAAATTACTTATCTCCCCTATACTCGTATATCTATAGAGCAGGTTTTTGTGTAAATTTATTCCTTAATTTCCTAATACACTTTTAAATATAATTAAAATAATTAAAATAATTTAATCTTAATGTAATTAGTATTAGAGGTCTTTGTGGATTCGATTTTCTAAAGGAGAAGAGACATTTTCTAGTTAATGCCATATTTGGTGATATCTCTTTGTTTAATCAACAATTCAAAAGTGCTTGTTTAAATATTAAAATAGGAAAAAAATTGAATTTAATAACTTATTTTTTAGGGCTTATTAACTTTATGTCCACTGCAAAAATTACATCCTCACTATCATTCTGGTCCGATAAAGCTGCACGAGATGCGGCCTACTTCAAATGGCATTCAAGTTGCTACCACCGATCCTTCTATTTGGCCTTTAAATCAATCTATACCAAAAGTTGATGGCTTGGTAAGTAAAAACGCGAACAATATGACAGTAAATAAAATAAAAATATTTTTATAAATCAATGAACATGATGTGGTTCGTGAAGCCATGTGATCTGATAGTAAAAAAATAACGAAAAATGTCGAATGCCTATTTATTTTGTAAAATGGGAATGGAAAACTAAAGCAATTATTCAATGTTTTAAATTTTATTATAACTTGTAGATACAGTGTGCGGGCGAAGCAAAATATACTGACGACTTGCCTTCGCTGCCGAATGAAGTATTCGCTGCATTTGTCCTAACTACTGTGGCTCTTGGCAAAATTGAAAGCATAGATCCTAGCAAAGCTTTGGTAATTTTAGAATTTCATATATTGCATCCTCTGTGCCTAAATATTTTTTTATCAACTCCTTCTAATTTTCTAAAGTTCTTTACATAAGTGACATTAACTCAATAAAAAATTATATGTTAATCAAAATCTTCATACCTGCCAATCATAAAACATTTTTGCCCAAACTGCCTTGGTTAAGTAGAGCTTCGATTCAAGTGACAATGGCCTTCAAATTTATGGTTATCTGGCTGGATATAAATTCCCTTATATACGATTTTCTGATTTATAATACTATATCTGGTCCATTGAACTAATCAATTACTGCTTAGCCAATTAGTGCGGCTTATATATTCATTTCTCAACAACTATTTTAAAAATTTACAGGAAGAGCATGGCGTCATCGCGTTTTACACATCAGCTGACATTCCTGGATTGAACACTTTTACAGTACCCACCTATGGTGAATTTAATATAATCTTTAGTTATGAAGAGCTCCTTTGTAATGGAGAAGTTAAATTTTATAATCAACCGTTAGGTATTATTGTTGCTGATTCTTACGAAAAAGCACAATTTGCTAGCAATTTAGTTAAAGTCACTTACAGCAATGTGAAACAACCTATATTTGATATTAAAATTGCAAAGTATGATCCTAGTAAAATAAGCTTATACCGATCAATTGAACCTACAAGGATTGGAACTGATATTGACAAAGTGATAAGAGGTGAAAACACAATATACGCACAATATCACTTTTGTATGGAAAATATGGCTTGTATAACTGTTCCTACTGAAGAGGGATTGAAAGTATATGCAACAACTCAGTGGACGAATTTAATACAGACATCTTTATCGCAAGTATTGAACCTCGATCAAAACAGGTAAAACTAATACAAAATAAATCATGAAATTTTCGTAATACATTTATTTGCCAACTTAATAGAATAGGTAATCAGTACAGAAATTAAAATTAGGTTTTCAAAAGACAATTATATTAAGAAATCGTTTTTAGAATTCAAGTATATGTGCGTCGTTTGGGAGGCGCTTATGGTCTCAAAATATCTCGTGTCTCTCAAGTAGCTATGGCATCTGGCTTAGTATCATATAAATTGAATAGACCCTGTCGTTTTGTACTGCCACTCACCAGTATAATGAGAGCAGTTGGCAAAAGACTACCGTGTTCCACTAATTTTGAGGTAAAATTAAGTTATTACCAACTTTAACCCTATTATTTTACATTAATTTATTTTTTCAATTAAAGATTGCAGTAAACAAACATGGAGTTATACAATATCTAAATCAAGATTTTTATAGCGATAATGGCTATGTTGTTGATGAACCTTTGCTTGGATTGGGTCTAGATAGTTTTTCTAATGTTTATAAAAGTGACAATTGGAATCACAAAGCATATAATGCGATTACAGATACACCATCAAATAGTTGGTGCCGATCTCCAGGTAACCTAGAATGATTTTCGAAAGTAATCGTTCTTGTATTTCGAAAAATCATTTATTGAGTAATTTGTAAGTATTTAGTTCAAAATAAGTAGTTTTTTAGTAATAAATGAGTAAAATTTTTCTAGAAATAAAAATTACACTTATTATTTTATCTTTTAGGAACATTAGAACATTTATCTATGGCTGAAGCTATGATAGAAAGAATAGCTTATGAAGTAAATGTAGATCCACTAAAAGTACGCTTGGCAAATTTAGATATTGAAAATCATAAGGATATGCTAGAAATGCTGGATACACTTAAAATCAATTCGGAATATGAAGACAGAAAAATTAAAGTCGCTGAGTTTAATTTCGAAAACCGATGGAAGAAGCGTGGACTACGATTTTCTTTTTTAAGATGGAGACCTAGTCCTCGACAATATTTTCAAGTAAATTTATCAGTATATAACAATGACGGTTCTGTATCAATTGGTCATGGTGGTATTGAAATGGGACAAGGAATCAACACTAAAGCTGTACAAGTATGTGCCTATTTATTGGGGATACCAAAAGAAAAAATTCAAATAGTGCCACACGATACATTTATATCGCCCAACAACTTTGCTTGCGGAGGTAGTACAACTTCTCAAAATATAACAAACGGTGTACGAAAGTGTTGTGAAGAACTATTACATCGTCTAGAACCTGCTAGAGTTGGATTAGTAAACCCAACATGGGAAGAATTAATTAAACAAGCATATAAGTTGGAAATTGACCTACAAGTGCACAGTTTCCTAAATTCAACTGATGATCAGATATTTGATGTTTATGGTTTGACTCTTGCAGAAGTAGAGATTGACGTTTTAACAGGAGAATCAGAAATTATAAGAGTAGATTTGATAGAAGATGCCGGACAAAGTGTTAGTCCAGGAATTGATGTTGGCCAGGTATTTTTATTTTTTTTATAAACTATTGAATTTATTCAAAATTATATCATTGATAAATTATGAGGTTTTTTCTCAATAAAAAGGACAGGTAGCCAAAAAATATATATTTACCGATATTTATTATCACTTACTTACCCAGGTAGAAGGCGCATTTATAATGGGTGTGGGGTACTGGACATCAGAACGTTTGGTATTTGAACCTACAACGGGAGAACTTCTCACCAACCGCACCTGGGAGTATTGGGTACCACAAGCCCGTGACATCCCATGGGATTTCAGAGTGTACTTTAGAAAAAGCTCGTACAGTAGCAAAGTTATATTTGGATCCAAAGGTATATATCATAAAGCAGCTTGATTTTTTATTTTTACTAAAGGACTGAATGAAAGTGACATGAGAGTAAAAGTGGGTGACTTGAACTTGGTGATGGATGTAGAAAGACTTATTACTGCCGGTATTAGAATGAACGATGTCTTCCAAGGACACTGTATCAACGATACTGGAGGAAGGTCTACTATTAAGTATGACGCTACGAAAATTCTTACCATTAAAAAAGGAATAAAATATTAAATAAAATTAATATAAACTGTTTTTAATATTTTTAACAGTGACAGGTGAACCGGCAACTTGCATGGGCATATCAGTTACATTTGCGTTACGACATGCTATAACGGCAGCTCGAATGGACTCAGGAATTTCACCTACACAATGGTTTCAAATAGGTAATATCATATTAAATTAATAATGGCCTAAACAAAGTCATTAACCTTTATAGTGATATTTCTTATCTATATTTATTTGAATATATTTGCTATCAATATGTTTTATCACATTCATATGTTAATAGTCATCATTTGACTTGAAGGTTAAGAAAACATAGTATAACTGTTTTTAAATGTATTATTTTGGTTCTTGTCTAAATGAAACAAAACTTAAATACTTTGTTTACGATAAAAAGTTCTATATTTTATATTTATATTAATGAATCGACTACAGCGACTAACGCGACGGTTTGTGGGTTCGACTCCCAATAGGGGAAGATGGATTCTTAACACGTAATGCCTCGAAACGGCAGAAAGCGGGGAACGGAGGGTCTTAATACTAGCTTCCCATGGTACTTGGGGTTCCCTCTGCCGACCTGCCTGGGGAACGTAGGGTTTTAATGCTAGGTTCCCATGGTACTTGGGGTTGCTTTTGCCCACTGTTATATGCGGGATAAAGCGTGAAGCTATAAAAAATGATCTACTGCTAGTTTGCTAAATTGTTTAATAAATAAGAAGGTTCTATACCAAACCCATATCATATCAAATTTTCAATAGAATCCATGTGACGTGTTTTTTTTTAGTTCAGTTTTCTATGGCCCAGTTAAGTGATATTACATTTTATATTTTAATTAATTATGTTGATAACAAACTTTCGAACAGTCTGTAGTCAAATTTATATAAAATATTATAATTTAGACGCTACAAGAAACAAAACGAACGTCACAGTAGCTTGGTAAGAACTTAAGCTATAAGTTCTTTGACTAAGAGGCCTTTGGAAGGTACCGAAGTAGAGCGGGTTCGAAACTCGCTACGGCAATTTATTACTTAGAGGGAGAGAGAAAAGACAGCTCTCTACTTAATTTGTTATAAAAGATTTTTTTTATATTTTAAAGTTAAAATTATTTTTAGTAATATTCCAACAAATACGAGTATGTTAATATATTGCATAATGGTGTTTGTTTCCAGATGGCCCATATAGCGTAGATAAGGTGTGCTTGTCTTGTGCAACTAGATATGAAGATTTCAAATTCTATTAAAGACTGAGGATCGAGAATCGTTGTGAGAGGCATAGTGACTACCTGGAAACGCGACGGTTTGTGGGTTCGATTCCCACTCGGGGGATGGATTTTAATATTTCCATTATCTTCGCTCTGGTAAAGCTTCTCTAGGCAAATCGCGGCGTTGAGTTCCGTCACTCAATACGCAACGTCTCGAAAAAAAGCGGGAAGCAGGAGATTGAGTGTTTTAACACTACGTTCCCAAAGTTTCTGTGGTTCCCTCTGCCTACCCTGCTATGTGCGTATAAGCGTGAAGACGTAAAAAATATTTTAAAATACTAAGACGTAGTGTAAAATGTAAAAAATCTTATCACATATATTTTTACTGTCAATATATTTTAATAGCATTGCTACTAAATAAATAAATTACTTTATGCAATTAACTATGTAATTTGATTTTAGCTGATATTACAGTTTAGTTCTTCTATTATGATATTTCTAATGTGTAAAACACATTTATTTTTGATGACTGATGAATACTATCGAAGGAAAAAATTAGTATAGGTATATTAGTGTAGACATACTATTTTTACATATATATGAAAACATGGTATATGTTCGAATAATCTAATTGATATTTATCAAATTTGAAGCCGTGGTTCAACGTCTGCTTGTAACGCGACGGTTTCTGAGTTCGATTCCCAGTCGGGGAAGATGGATTTTTCTATTTTCATTTTCTTCGCTCTGGCAACTAGGCAAAGCGCGGCGTTGAGTTCCACCACTCAACACGCAATGCCTCGAAAAAGGCGAAAAGGGGGTTCCACGGTTCCTGCAGTTCCACCATGCCATGTACGCCTGCACTGAACGCCTCAATAAAAAAAAATATAATGATCGTTATGGTACAGCGTCTGCCTGTGCACCTCACGGCATGTGGGTTCGATTCGCATTCGAGAAGAATGATATATATTGTACAAAAGTAAAAAAGAAATATCTTTAATAATAAGTTAAAAGTGAGGTGATAAGGCTTAGTAAAGAAAATTGAATTTTTTAGTACCTAATTGAAAAAAATCATTATGAATGTTTTTGATAACACTCGTGTTGAAAACACATGTTAATCGCTCTATGTGTAGTTAGTTTTGTTCAGTTAATAAGAAACGCCGTGTCGCGATATGGATAGAGTGAAATTTAAAATTAATGGAAATGAATATTCAGGTATTAGATTTTTACAATTTTTACATATAAAAATAGTAACTTAAAATAATCTATATTTTTGAACAGTTAATAATTTCTTTATAAATAAATTAAAAAGAGATATTTATTCCAAAAATACAGATAATTTTTAATTAATATTTTTTTTATTTATTTTATATTTTTTTAGTCAATTACTAATAGAGTAAAACAAAGTCGCTTCCCGCTGTCTGTTCCTATATATACTTAAACCTTTATTTATTTTATTTTATTATTTAATACTTCACAACGGATTTTAGTGTGATTTTACTAGATAAATTAATTTTAGGGGAAGGATTATACAAATATAACAATATTATGTGCACTTATAGTAGAGCAACACTGATTATTTTATAAGGTTTCTAATAAGATATCTATCATATGGCTAATTATATGTCGGTTTTGTAAACAACATGTTCGTATTGTGTAATACATATATCGACATAGCACCTATTCAAATACAGGGCAGGTTGTTTCTAAAATATTTTAAGTTTGACTTGTGTATAATATATTTGTTCAGTAAAGAGTGTGATACAGATACTCTCAATGTATTTGTGATATGGTTTTATCTACTGTATGGTATGTGAATTTCAATTATAAAATTAAATTTTTCGATTGTAGTTTTACTAATGGACTACTTTAAGCATTTTTATTTTTCCGGATGACAGATTTTGAATGACAAGTGACGGATGTTTGTATTTCTTTATAGTACAATAATATGAGGAATATGATGAATAAATTTATTTATTCTGGTTAATTAATATTTCTATAATTAATATGTCTTTGTATGTGCCACGATTTTAGTTATCCAGAAAAAAAAAGAGAGAGAGAGAGAACATTACTAGATTTTCCCTCTAAATAGTCACAATATAATTAAAAATAATATAAATTACTAAAGTGAAGTAATGAAATTGAAACTTATTTCTAAACTACGATAATTGTAAGGTATATCTGAGACAAATGTAAATGAATTCTACGCGAAGAAATATAGATAAATGATTTTTTTACCGACCTCTTAAGATGTAATGTTTTAAAATATGAGGGAGAAACAGAGTGTCTTAACTATAGAGTTCCTCTGCCTACCCTGCTATAGGTGGTAAAATTTGAAAAAAAAAGGATTACGGATATTATAATTCGATATATATACTATTGCGAAATTCGGACAAATATCAAGTACCTATAGAACTTGTATTGTATGTTTCCAAATTCTACTACGGGTTACGGGTTACAATTTATGCTTTATAAAATTAAAACCCACTTGCCAAGTGATTATATTAATTGAGTGTTATTAAGAATTTAACATAATTAATAATAATTATAATAATAATAATTTTATTTGCTCTGAATGTAGGTACAGAATATTGGTGTACAGATAAGTTAAATTAAGTATTTTATTTCGTTTTATCTTCCTATAACTTAGTATTAAAAAACTATATTTCAATCAGTGGCGGGACTAAACACTTTAATAATCTGTTTTCAACAAATCAAGCCTACGACCGTGGCGGTCCGGATTCATAAATATATTTTTTAAAATAACCTTTTTATATTCATCTATTTTAAATATTTTTTTAAATTTTAAGTCGGATCAGACGTATCTTCAAATACGACGCTGCTGGACTACATACGTTATGGTATAGAACTGCGTGGTACTAAGTACATGTGTCTAGAGGGTGGATGTGGGGCTTGCATAGTGAGCATCGTAAAATCTCGTGGAGAGAAACCTGAAGGTGTTAATTCGGTATGTGTAAAATAAAAATTACATCGAAAAGGGAAGGATATATATATATATATATATATATATATATATATATATATATATATATATATATATATATATATATATATATATATATATATATATATATATATATATATATATATATATATATATATATATATATATATATATATATATATATATATATATATATATATATATATATATATATATATATATATATATATATATATATATATATAATATTTCGATAATATTATTGAGTGTTTATGTTAAAGTACTAAGTGTTTTTCTTTATTTAAGTGCCTAGTACCAATAACATCATGTAACGATTGGGAAATTACAACGATCGAAGGAATAGGCAATCGCCTAAAAGGTTACCATCCTATACAGAAAGTGTTAGCTGAAAATCATGGATCACAGTGCGGATACTGTTCTCCAGGATGGGTTATGGCCCTTTATAGGTATTCTTTCCTTGCTTTTATTCTTTGTAATTTTTTATATCACTATCTAATAATAATATATACGAATATATCATGGTAAGACAAGTAACTAAATATTAAGACATTCAGTTCCCCGCTTACTGCTTAATTTTCGAGATAATACATATTGATTGGTGGAACTCAATACCGCTCTTTTTATTGTTATCAGCAAAATTTGTAATTAAATTCTAAAATCGCGTTTAAATATAAATAAATTTCATCAGCAATAAATAATTTTAGGGTAATATTTGTATTTTCACTTATTATAATTAAACATAAATAGCCACAATTGTTTATATATATATATATATATATATATATATATATATATATATATATATATATATATATATATATATATATATATATATATATATATATATATATATATATATATATATATATATATATATATATATATATATATATATATATAAAATATCACGTGTAGGTGCAACATATAAAGTAACATTACTTTGTTGCATAAAATATTTACAATTTGACTTTTTAGCATACTCCAAAACAAAAAGCCTACTATGCTCGAGATAGAACAGTCATTTGGTAGTAATATATGTAGATGTACAGGATACAGGCCAATTTTAGATGCCCTTAAAACTTTTGCATCAAACTACCCCAATCCTAACATAGAAGACATTGAAGACTTAAAAATTTGTGATAAAACTAAAGAAAAATGTATTAAAGATAAATGTGGCGATGCCGATTGGTGTTTTGTAACAAAAAACCAAATATTTGAAGAACCTATGTATATTAAACTAAATGATGGACGAGACTGGTACAAAGTGCTCAATTTAGTTGATGTTTTTGCTATTTGGAATGAGAAAAGTAAACATTCGTATATGTTGGTTGCAGGTAATACTGGTAAAGGTGAGTATTATTTTTTCAATAAATTCAATTATATTAAATAAGTAAGCTGAATTTTATTTTTTTTTTTCCGATTTAATCAGAATATTTTTACACCACCTGTACAATTTGTATATAAATAAGGTATTTACCTTCTTGCAGGAGTATATCCAATTTTAGAATATCCCCAATTATTAATAGACATTACTGGTATCAAAGATCTGCAGGGATATTATTTGGATCAAAATTTAGTAATTGGAGCTGGAAATACATTGACAGAAGTTTTAAATATATTTAAAAGTCAAGCAAATGAGGAATATTTCAATTATCTAAGTATATTAAGAGAACATATAAAATTAGTTGCACATATCACCGTAAGAAATGTGAGTTTCTTTGTTTAAGATAATTGAAAATGGGTGTTTCACATGTTTTGTGTGTTTAAATCGGGATGAATGAAAATTGACCTTGAATTAGTATGACTCGATGGTCGAGACTTATAAAATTTGAACTGTAACTATTGTTAGCATTACATTCTAGGAACTCACCTGGCAAACATAGTATTCTGCCTTATGTTAATTCGGGTGAACTCACGCCCGTGTCACTTCTGTGTTTACGGTTTAGGTACTTTACGCAGACGCAGCAAGAATCAAGTAAAATTGAATTGAGTATTTATTACAACACTGAACAATAAAATTATGTGTCATAGTATTTATAGTAGGCACAAGGGACAGTATTATTATTAGTAATAAATATTTTATAATAATACATATCTTTTCGGATTAATAATAAATTTTTTTAACCTAAATTCTAATTTCATTTTCAAAGCTCTGCAAATTAATAATGAAAAATGAGTATAAATTGTGTTATTTTTCAAATTTATATTTCAGCGAGCAACACTAGCTGGTAATTTAATGTTGAAAAATGTGCATTCGGAATTTAAGTCTGATATATTTTTACTTTTGGAGACTGTTGGCGCAGAGGTGAATATAAGTAAGTGATAGAACTTTTTTAGCTCCATACATTTTCCCAGTTACCAAATCAGCAAATATTTTAGCTTATATGTTATAAGTGTCCACCCGTAACATCGTACGCATGAAGTTCATTATTTCCATTTTTGCCATGGATGGACATGGATATATTATTCAAAATAAAAATCACACCATCTTGGCGCCGAGGCACAGCATATCCAGTAAATACTTATGTTTTGGTTCAGAATCGATTTTTTCGAGGCAAAAACGCATCTTTGAGTTCCGTGGGGATATCCGTATCATAATACTAGATTCCTTCCACCTTTGTTTACCATGCCATTGGCGGGCTACAGTGGCGTTAATTTAAAAAAATATATATAACAATAGACTAAGCGCCACAAGAATATTTTTTTATAAAGCGACATTTGTTTAATCACTTTTATTGAGCTGGGCTATTATGTTTTTTATATAATAGTCCAGGCAATAAATATTATATATATTATTATATACTATGGTTATCACTTCTAATGACACTCGCCAGAAGTTAACAATTTTTTTTCTAACAGTATTGCTGAATTACTATATTTCTACATTAAGTGTGCCCGTCTTCAAAAGTGGCTTATTTATAGCCTTAAGTGCGTTCATAAAATGTAAATAATGCTATAACTATTAATCTAATACTATTAGATTTTGTAGTATTACATTTCATCATCATCATCATCCGCAATTATTTATTTTTAATACTCCCTTTACTTACTTTATACTATTTTTTTATTATACAGAACATAGATTTGTTATCCTATATAATATTTTGCAGTGACATCTCCATCGGTGACAAAAACAGTATCAATGAAGAATTTTCTTAATGAAGATATGAGGGGAAAAATAATAATATCGATAATTTTTCCACCTCTCAGTAACGAATATAAATTAGTAACCTACAAGGTATGGTCCACATAATAAAGGTTATCCTTACCGGGTATCCAAAGAATACCTTTCGCGCCTTCCTCCTACAAATTATATTTAATTTCCACAAAATGAAATGGAAAGTGAGTGATGTGAAGGTGGAGACAAATGGTTCTATAAAAAGGACAAAGGGGGAAAAATATAACTTTTGATTATTTAATTTATTCAATTTCCAGATCATGCCCAGATCACAAAACGCTCACGCCATTATACACGCTGGTTTTCTATACCAAATGAAGGAAAATAATACAGTAAATACATGTAGAATAGTATATAGTGGTTTAAATAACAGCTATACAAGAGCATCAAGGACAGAGGGATATTTGAAAGGAAAGATTTTATTCAAGAATGAAACTTTAAAAGGAGCATTATCAATTTTGGACAAAGAACTGGTAGTTGTAGAATGTTTGCCAAATCAACCCGCAGAGCATAGACGAAAAATGGCTTTAGGACTGTTTTACAAGGTGCATATATTTTTCCTTCTCTAATTTTAAGGGGTGACGGAATACAAACATATATAGAAGCAATATAAAATTATAAGCTTAATCCAATTTTCAACGTAAAAATTGCGGTGCAACATAGTAAAAAGAGAGCTTAAAAGAGAGGAGAGAAGCCACTTTCCCCTAAATTCTTAGAACATTGCATGTTGAGTGGTATTGGTAGTTTGACTTGTCATCAGACTGATAAAAAGTTAGTAAATAACATACCAGTACCACTAGCTGTACTGTGTAGTATTATAATTGAAACAGATATCATATTTTTAAATAATTATTATAATTACTTGCTAATTTTGTAATTTATGCATTGCACTATTAATTTATAAACGCAATTATAGTCGATTCGCTAAGTATTTTAGAAAGTTATTTTACCTTTTAAATAGTATTTCATAAAAGAAAAATAACGACACAGTTTGCTCATTATTAGCAAAATAATGAACAAAGTCATGTTAACAGCACAAAAGCTGTACAAGAGAGCTTTTATCCTATAGTCCATAATTAGGTCAATACTGTATATATTTTCTCTGTTATTACTATCCTGCCTACCATATTTACTACCCATTTTTACTACATATATTGTATTTATCATATGAATATAAAAGTTTATCCGGTGCCCAGTTCAATCGTGATAAAGCTGTTTTGCTTTGACCGATATTTTTTATTAATCATATATTTTAGGCACTAAGCGCGATATACATATTATTCAATCTACAAATGTTATATTTTAATAAGTTTAAAGTGTTAATCCACACTAAGGATAGAAAAAAAAACAATAGTTTTAACGCAGTAAAATATGTACCCGCGCAGTTTGGATACCGTTCAAGAGTTTCGACCACAAAGCCATATGTTCGAGTATTAGCTGGTTATGAATTAAAATCTTGCTCAAAAAGTCACATTAAATTCTATAAGTACATATACAATATGAACTATATATAGTTAAACATATTGTAAAAATATTATATAGATAACTTTTATTGAAATCATCACCTGATGAAACAATTTTTGATATTGACAAATGCAATCGTTAACTATTCCTATTTACTCTTGATCTTTAATGCCCTAGTTCTTCATAATAGATCTCAAAATTTCTATGAACAACTTGTTAAAGCTCTAATAAAAATAATATTTTGCTAGTGTTTCTTATATATAAATTTATTCCAGGGATTACTATCTTTATGCCCATCAAATGTATTGGGAGAGCGATTCAAATCTGGAGCAATCAAATTACGGGATACACGGCCGGTGTCAAAAGCTCAACAGGTGTTTGATACTGATCCTTCTAAGTGGCCATTAAATCAACCTATTCAGAAAGTTGATGCCTTGGTATGTTAAACAAATTATTCACAGGATTTTTATATACATTTTTATATAATATATGCACATCTGAAGAGCCTCAAATTTGGTTTAAAAATACTAAGTATTATTTTGTTACAAACAATATAGTAAGTAATATAAATCATCGTTACCATAAATCATCTTCATGGTAGAGCGACACTATACAAATACTAGTTCTTTCCTAGCTTAAAAGGGCCAGGCTCAAACCGGGTAATTACTACGATCTCACAGAATATTGTCGCAAAAGAACAACCTATTTATGCTATGTATTTCGTCTGGTGAGTGACAAATCTGGAAGCCCACAAAATGAGGGTAGGTCTGGGTATTTAGTTAGCAATGCATCAAGCAATGCATCAATAATGCTCTCAAGTTGTAGATGTCTATGAGCGAAGGAGTCCACTCAATATCAGGTGGCCGTTCTGCTCGTTTGCCATCTTATAAAATAAAAAAGTAATATATTTATATATTAAATATTTAATAATATGTTTACATTTTTTAATACCGTAGATACAATGTGCGGGTGAAGCTGAGTTCACTGAAGACTTGCCTAAGCTTCCCGACGAAGTGTTCGCTGCTTTTGTACTTAGCAACGTCGCTCTTGGAACTATAAAGAAAATAGATCCTAGCAAAGCTTTGGTGAGGTTAATAAATACTTATCAAATGTGTGTTTAAGTCATAAATAACTGAATTTTATTTTGATATTATTATAAATATTAAATTATAATTTTATCACCTTGAAAGAAAAGGGCTGAATCCCGTCTTTTTGATGGTAAGTTTATAAACCACCGAAATTGAAAGAAAGGGAGAAAATATATCGCGCCGGTTCTTCTCATGCTTTAAACTTTTAGATCTGTTGTGAACCGGAAGTAATGTCAAAAACATTCGAAAATGTTTTACATACTTTTTTTTAAAATAAAATTATTTGAATTTTTATTAATTCTTGTAGAAAGAACCAGGAGTGATCGCTTTCTATTCAGCATCAGATATACCTGGAGTCAACAGCTTCACACCGGCACCAGTTAGTATTTTTTTGACAACTGATGAAGAAATTATAGCAGCTACTGAAGTTAAATATTACAATCAACCTGTCGGTATTATTGTTGCAAATAATCAATACACAGCTAACAAAGCGGCTACTTTAGTCGAAGTTACATATAAGAATGTAAGAAAGCCTATAATAGACGTAAAAATAACTAAAAATGATCCTAATAAAATCTCTTTAGCTCTTTCTCAAGATGCAAAAAGCAAAGGAACTGATATTGTAAAGGTAATTAAAGGAGAATATACAATATATGGGCAATATCACTTTTGTATGGAAACATTAGTAAGTGTCACACAACCTACCGAAGAAGGGATTAAAGTACACGCAGCTACTCAGTGGATGGATACTGTACAAAGATCTATATCGAGAATGTTGAAAATTTCACAGAATAGGTAAATTAAAATATTTTTCTTATTTTCAACTAAGGAGACAAAAATAGTTGTAGTAACACAATAATACTTAAATATATATAAAAACTTAACCGTGATTTATAATAATATACTTGCAATGAATATTTGGAATATGTGAAGTATTAAACTTGAACTTAGTTTGAAATGTTACATTTTATATGGTATTGCAAATAAAATTTCGATTATGTACAAAATATTATATTTTTATATTCTCTACGCACAAAAAGAAGGCTAGAGCGTTTTTTATAAATAATACACTCTGTACATAGTTGCACACTGAATGTAATACTCTCTCCAAAATAAAATATCCTAGATACCCTAGAACATATGTTGTTCCCAAGTTAAAAAAAATACGTAATAAATATTCATATAAAAATGTGCATCTCTTTTACCTATTCTGGTGAAAACGAGTACAGCGTTTAGTTCCACCGCTTGATTAAGACGGATAGGGGAAAATTTGTATATAGAGTTGGTTTCTTAGATTCTCAATCGTGGAAGATAGATTTTTCATTTCCATTTTCTTCGCTCTGGTCATTAGAAAAACCACGGTGGTGAGTTCTGCGCACAACGCAATATCTCGAATAAAGGCGGTAAGCGGGAAATGGAGCGTCTTAACACTAGGTTGCCACAGTTCCTGCGGGTCCCTCTGCCTATCCTGCTTCTATGTGCTTAGCTGAAAGGTATAAAAAATGTTACGTTTTTCCAGATTTACAGTAGTTGTCCGTCGCCTTGGAGGTGCGTTTGGGTATAAAATAAGTAGGATATCACAGGTAGCATCTGCCTGTGCTTTAGTGTCTTACAAATTAAACAGGCCTTGTCGTTTTATACAGACACTAACAAATAATATGAGAGCCGTAGGAAAAAGGTTGCCGTGTTCCCTGAACTTCGAGGTAACAAATATATTATTTAGAAATATATAAAGGTGCAACGAGGCGTTACGGAACTGACTAATGTTGTAAACGTAACGTGAGTTCGATTCCCACTCGAGGCAAGGTATTTTAAAGTGAATTCAGAACTGAAACTTAACACTGAGTTCAGACAGTCAAGTTGTAGCATTCTATGACTAGATTTTCTTTGTCTTATATCAATATTTACAAAATAAATACTAAATATTATTGGTATATATTAGTTTTAGTTTGTTTATTATTACAACTCATAACAAAAAATGACCTTTGAACGTTTCGTCCACATTGGCTACAAATATTCATTTATATATTAATATGATAATTTTAACATCTTAAGTAAATAATAGATTTTTTTGAGAATAGTCAAAATTTGACCCATGTAAGTGGGGAAAATTTATATTTTATTAATAATATTTAATAGAAGGATTTTAATTCGATGACAAGTTCTTTCAATTTTTACTACCATTTGCACTTCAACAGGTCGGTGTAAACAGCCAAGGCGCGATTCAATACATAAATCACAATATATATTCAGATAGCGGCTACATTGTCAACGAACCTCTCATAATGCTTGGCGTTGGTTTATTCAACAATTGCTACAAGAAAGATTTATTTAATTATAAAGTCTATAATGTTGTCACCGATACGCCTTCCAATTCTTGGTGTCGATCTCCAGGTGAGTAGTTTAAAAATTTAATTTTAACTATATTTATATTGTGTATTTTATCTTAAAATACATTTGGGGCTTTTATCTATAAATGCAATGGTCTGTGGATTCAATTCCCATTTGAGGAGAGGAGAGATGAAAGCACGGTGTTAAGTAGGGCCGCCACTCAATACACAATGAAACGTGGTAAGTCCGTTTGGAGTGTTTTAACACTGGGTTCTTCTGCCTACCCTGCTATATACGGTATAATCCTATAAAAAAAATATATGTATATCAAAAAGTATCACCCATGAGGACTATTTTTAAATGATATGAATGAATCTAATTTAGTTGAAATAATATTAATTAAAAATAATATTGTAGGCACTCTAGAACACATCGCTATGGCTGAAATAGTAATGGAGCGCATAGCTTGTGAATTAAACTTGGAGTCACTTCAAGTCCGCCTCGCAAATTTAGATACAGAGAAGTATGGTGATATAAATGAACTTTTAGAAACACTTAAAGTTAATTCAAACTATGAAGAAAGGAAAAATGCTGTTGAAGTATTTAATAACACAAATATGTGGAAAAAAAGAGGTCTACGTTTTACTTTCCTATCATGGCCACCTGCAGGCAATCAATATTTTGACGTTCTTTTATCTGTGTATAATGATGATGGTTCTATAACCATATCTCATGGTGCAATTGAAATGGGACAAGGTGTTAATACTAGAGCCATTCAGACCTGCGCTTACTTATTAAACATACCTGTTGAAAAAATTCGAGTAGCGCCAAGTGACACAACGAAAGCACCTAACGGCTTACCGTCTGGTGGAAGTATATCGAGTCAGAATGTTGTCGTTGGCGTTAAAAAATGTTGCGAAGAGCTATTAAAAAGGTTGGAACCAGTCAAACAAAAACTGGATAATCCAACATGGGAACAATTGATTAAAAAAGCCTGGGAAATGGAAGTTAATTTGTTAGTAGCATCTTTTGTTAATATGGACGATAAAGTTGATTATATTGTCTTTGGCGTTACATTACTAGAGATAGAAATAGACGTTTTGACTGGAGAATGGCAGATCATAAGAGTTGATTTGATAGAAGATTGCGGACAGAGTATTAATCCCAAGCTGGATTTAGGTCAAGTAAGTTAACAGAATATTTTATACATCTTCTAATATTTAATCTAAAGGAACATTATACAAGACTATGAATTCGAAAATAGAAACTTATAATATTGATTTCATAATGACACCAATTTTCGTAAGAAATGAGATACCTTTTTTGTATATGATTAAATATTTCTTTAATATTATTAATTCCATATTGTAATAATAAATAAGTATAATAATGTTTCTAAACATAGATAGAAGGTGCGTTTATAATGGGAACAGGTTATTTTACCACTGAACAGTTAGTGATGAGTCCTACAACTGGAGAACTTCTTACAAACCGTACATGGGACTACTGGGTCATGCAAGCCTTAGATATTCCGCAAGATTTCAGAATATACTTGAGAAAGCGTTCTTATAGCTCTCCTCTTATACTTGGTTCAAAAGGTAATAAATAATTTCCATATTTTTCTTTTAGTCATAATTTATTAAATATACTGTTACCTATACTAAAAATACCCTTTCGTCTCGTCCACTACCGTAATATTTTTAGAAAGTCCTAAAAATGTAATAGCAGTGACGTACGTATGTACGAAATACGTGACTTTTTCCACCTTATCATCTTTCTCATCGAAACTGCGAATTCCCAAAAGTCAGGAGAGTCCTCCCATAGCTTTGTTACCCATGACTTTTTTATTATGTAATTTTTACTTTGACTTTTTTTGTTGTAATACAAAGAACACCTAAATATGCTCTCTTACATTTTGAATTGCATGCTCCATTAAAGTAATACGTTTTTCCACATCTCTTCTTTCGTCTTTTAAATGTTTGACCACACAATTTCGAAGTGATATTAACTTGTTACAATTAACAATGGCTTATTATTATTGTTACCATAAAACCTTAATCTAAACATATAAAGAAAATTTAATTGATCGCTTTTTGTACGTGGAGAATATGTTAAAAAACTATTATTGGGTACATTTACAACTATAAAAGAACTTAACACAACGATTTTTTAAATTTTGTCTACTTACATGTCAGTGTGGTTTTGCACGCTGATCTTCTAAACTGCTTAACCGATTCATTCGTAGTTTGCACTATAGTATTGTGTTTGTTTTATTTAAATTGATTTTAAATAAATAATTAAAAATAAATAGACAGCATATTTATATTACATTGTTATTGAATCTGAGAACTTCCAGGTGGTTAGTTAAAAGAATTTCTTTTGCAGCGACCGGTGAACCAGCGACATGTATGGGAATCGTAGTAACTTTCGCGTTACGACAGGCCATTGCAGCGGCTCGGAAGGATTCCGGGATAGCACCGACAGAGTGGCTAGAAATAGGTACAGTGCAACAATTTAATATATACGTATATTTTAAAGTACTTTTACCCTCACTTGTTTTGCTTTGACTTAAATGTGTTACGCTTATTTTTGTTTTGTTTTTCTTTTTTATTTTTTTTTAAGCTTCACGCTTTATCCCGCACATGGCAGGGTAGACAGAGGGAACTGCAGGGACTGTGTTAGCTTCACGCTTTATCCCGCACAAGGCAGGGTAGGCAGAGGGAACTGCAGGGACTGTGGGAACCTAGTGTTAAGACACTCCGTTGCTCAGTCCCTGCTTTCTCCGTCCCCGCTTTCCGCCGTGTTTGAGGCATTGCGTGTTGAGTGGCGGAACTCAACGCTGCGCTTTGCCTAGTTTACCAGAGCGAAGAAAATGGAAATAGAAAAGTCCATCTTCCCCGACTGGGGATTGAACCCAGAAACCGTCGCGTTACAGGCAGACGTTGCGCCTCTGTGCCACGACGGTCCTCAATATATAATACGCTTATGTAAATTTCATATTTTATTCGTTTGCTGTAAAATAAAGAAAGATATTTCTTTTTGATGGACAAGGCCTAAGTTAAATTAAATTTGAGACTTTTGTGAATATAGAGAAATGTTTTGTGTTACCGAAAATGAAAAAAAAACGTAACTAGACACTTGGCAAAACGCCAAGTTATTTGTATCCACAACTGAGCAAAGACAGCGTGGCGTCGAATTAAATTATGACAACTTTTAATTTCTTTTGTTTTGTTACTTTTACTCTGCTCGTGTAACGTGAACGTTTACTCCACTCATGGAAGCATAAGCAGAGGGAATACAGCCTAGTGTTAAGACTCCTTTTCTCACTTTCCGTCTTCCAAGAGGCGTTGTGTTGGGTGACGGAACTCAACGCTGTTTTAGTCTAGGTGCCAGAGCAAATAAAATGGAAATGATTAGCCCATCCTCCACTCGTGGGAATCGAACCCACAAACCGTCGTAATGATAGGTAGACGTTGCAACTCCCATTCAAGAATGTTCTCACGAATATCTTTTATTATAAATATATTTATTATATTTTTAAGAATATTTCTTTCTTTCAGATGGACCCTTCACAGTGGATAAGATATGTTATTCTTGTTCTTCATTAATAGATAACTTTAAATTTTACTAATGTTATTAAATTGTTTGACGTTTGATCTTTTATATGTTACTTTGTAGAATAGTGAAGTTTTTTATTGAAGTTGAAGTTTATTTTTTATATATTGAATTTTAAGTTTATTATTGAAGTGTTGATATTTTATTATGTTGATTAAATTATGTACGCTTTTAATTTCTTTTTATGTTATGAAGCGTTTACTAACATTTACGTTAATAAATGCATCAGCAATCTAGTATGAGTTAATTTATAAGAAGACTATAATCGTATATACCACGTATACACATATATACACATATACATATATACAGGTTTAGAGAAACCTTTTAAACGTTTAATAACAACAATAGTACTTTCCTATGTGTACCTACTGAAATATAAAAACACTTGGAAACTCAAGTCGATAAAAGGATCATTATCGAAAAATAACTTATAGTAAGGTAAGGTAAAAATTTTTACTTTTGCCTTATTCTTAGGAAATAGAAGTAAAATTTTACTACAATTTAAGCTTATATCATATTAATATTGTATAAAGTAAGTTTTCAATTGGTTAAACCTGTTGATCTAATGAACTGCTGGTGTGATCTGGAATAATATATTTTTTTCCAACAGAAAATACAACGTTTACAATTGATAATTTAAAATTTACGATAGTATCCACTTAATCTGTATGAAATGCATTATACATATTTGTTTATAATATCACTTGCTTGTACAGTCATTTATAACTTCCAATCTTTCGAAACTTTTGGTCATCTGGAAGTATCCTATAAGGTTTCAGTATCCAAGGAATGACAATTTGCTATCTCAACGTCGTCTTAAAATAAGCCTACGGACAGATGGACAAAACGACAACAGAGTGATTCTATACGGTTTCTTTTTCGAGACTATATAAATATTTTGACGTGACAACGTCTTAAATTAGGTTGTACGGCTTGGAGTCACATATGAAAAAGGTAACGTAACGATGTGTCAACTGTCACCGAACTATGATCGGTCCGCCGCGCGTATCACTTGACACATGTACAATGTTTTAGTAAACAAAATATATTTTCTATAGTTAAAATTTGTGCAATTTATATTATAATTATTAATCATATCACTAAATATTCTACCGAGAAAAAGACGTTGTCACGTAAAATTTTCGCCCGTAAAACCTACTTTTTTTTTTTTTTTTTTTTTTTATAATATAGGTGGCAAACGAGCTGACAGATCACCTGATGGTAAGTGAATACTGCCGTTCATAGACATTTGCAACACCAGAGGAGCTACAAAATGCGTTGCCGGCCTTTTAAATGGGAATACTTTACAGGCAACCATTTTTTTTTATATTAAATTGTTTGATTTCCATTGAAATACGCAGGCAAAACTGCATGTACAAGCTTGTGCGTTTACAAACTTTCTAATAGTAAATCATTTTTATATTTTTCTTACTTTTGAACCCACAATTATATTCAAATACTGTCAAAATTCGACTAGATTTAAGTTTTTAGGCCTAAAGTAAGTTTTTTTTTAAATTTTCAATTAAAACGGTAGTAAATTTAGTACTGTTATGTTACAGTAAGGAAAATTGCGCTTCTCCATGAAACAGAGACGAATGCTGCTCATATATACGTCTGGCAGAGAATTGCTCTTATTTTTCATAACTATACCACTTACAAGAGATCTGGATATATTATTTATATTAAATCATTTATTATTATTTTACATAGTATGTGTTAAATAGGCAGCAATTATTTCACCCGCTTTCCATAGTATATGTTTGTAGTATTTTTTGTCTAATTTGTTTATGAAATACGAGAAATATATAGTATATAAGCGAAAATTATAAATTTTTTTTTAGCTTCACGCTTTATCCCGCACATGGCAGGGTAGGCAGAGGGAACTGCAGAAACCATACGAACCTAGTGTTAAACACTCCGTTACTTAGTCCCTGCTTACTCCGTCCCCGCTTATTATTATAATTTTATATATAAAATTATAATTTTATATGCAATATATTATTAAGCAGAATGCGCTCTAGTATAAAGCCTATATTATACTTGTTTTGTAAAAAAAATATTTGTGTCCACACATATTATTGGTTGTATTTCATATTCTATACATATTAATATGGTATTAGTCAGATCCTGTCATGAGGTATTAGAATCGCTTCGGCTTACGTGTTGTGGGAAAGAACGTTAAGCTGCTATTTATTTGTGTTGGTTAAAATTAAAAATACTGTATAGTCCTAAAACTAGATTTATTACTAAAACAATAATCATAACAAACCATGTATATGTACCTAAATTTTGAAATATTGCTTACAAATTTACATTCATATATTTTCTAAGACCACATATATTATGAATTATAAACTAACAATCATCAGTTTCCAATTAAATTTTCATAATTTCCTAGATTGACTTCCTTTTTACTATATCTATCGTTGCCTACACTACTTTGGTCCTTCGTCTTTTGAAAATACTGCCGGCTGTTATGTATAACATTATTTACAGTACTACGCCATTTGTCTTCCACCAAATTAGCTTTCAAAACTTTTTGCTTACAACTCGGACACAATCTGTCGAAGGAACGCTTCTTGATTTTAAAATGCCTCATTCCCATAGTAGATGTCTTCATAGCATTGCTATTCAAATGGCTTTCCGCAACTTTGGTTACACTTGAACTTTGTTTTTTTGAATTGTGTAAGCTGAATTTTCTCTTCTTATTTTTCTTAGATTTCGTTGTTTTTCTATGGGAAAAAAACGGGAACCTCATTTTCCTGAGGGCGCTGCAATTTGAAATATATACCATTGTTATGTATATCAGTTCAGTACATTAATCATACTAAAATAATTTTGACGTAAATATTATTAGCAATTGTTTGCTTTAAAGAATAAATAAGCTATATTTATAACTTGAAAATATATGTATTTCAATATTATATTTTTTATTTATATACAAAAAGAACCTACTGCTAAGACGCTCCGTTCTCAACTTTCCGTTTTTCACCGTTCACGGAGAGCGAGAAAAAAAAATATACATTGTAATAAGTTTTTTAATATTTAGCTTTACTCTATATCCCGTAAATAACGGGTAAGCAGAGGGATCCGTAGATAGAACGAACCTAGTATTAAGACACTCAGTTCCCAGCTTACCGGTGTTGAAGTCGAAACACTTTACTTATTTATATCGAAAAAAAACTTACCACTTCTTTTCATTATGCATATGAGGTCCTAAATCCTGTAAAGACCAATCGTTTTTATATTTATCCAAGTGATTGTACTGAGGCTTAAAATTATCATCAATATTATACGACGAGGTGCTCGCTTCAATGTATCTTGGAAATATTTTTCTATCTTTATATTTGTTTGAGGCAGACAAGTCTAAATTTATATTTTTGTAATCTTGTTCGACTTTTTCCAACTCGTATTCATTCACAGCAGTGTTGTCTTCGTTGAAATCGTTTGCCTGTAAACTGAATTATTTTTTTTAATTTTAAAATCAATCAAGTAAATATTTTTTAAACTTTCATGCCGTATTCTATATATAGTAGGGATATTAAGACATCCAGATTTCCCCTTTCTGCCGTTCAATATAATGCGTGTTATATAGCGAAACTCAACGCTGCTTCTTCGTGCTAAAAATGCCAAGTTCACAGGTTCTCCTTTTGATGAATATACCTGTAGGTTACAGCTAGATAAACCTACTGATCTTTGGAAAAGTGCTTGAAGCGTCAGTTTGTACATACGAAATTCATTCTTTTAAAACAGTTTTATTTTAAACTAATCAAAATCAGTACCTTTTCGTTATTCTTGTAAGTTTGTATCTAGTGACATTTTGTTTTATTACAAAAGATAAGATAATACGAAATCTGGACATTTTTTCTGGAAAGGAACTGAATTGATTCACATGACTGTACGTGCATAGTCATGTGAACCAATTCAGTTCCTTTATTATATTATATTTAGATAATAAATACATGTGCTAAGATAACTGTACGGATTCAAGTCCTGAAGCTCTTAACTAAAACATTAAACTGACCTAATGTTTATCTTGATGTTTCAAATCATATATAAAAACTATGATAATAATTATAATTTTAATCGTTCTCATTACCTTTTCTCAAAATTATTTAAATTGGAATACTGTCCATTCATATCATTTTCATCAGAGCTCCGTATAAAACTGGAAACATCGATCTGGGCGAGAGGCTCCTTTTCATCGACGACCTCATAATTTTGCCTTTTTCTTATTCTCCTTTTAGAACTGTGTTTTATATTTTTATTATCTAATATTGAAAACTCTTCAGACAAATTTATAAAAAACAATAGTAAAAGCTGAGCATATTGTAATTTCATTTTGTGACATTTCGATTTTTTTTAATAATATTTTGCCATTAGCAAAAAGGATATAGTTTTATTTTATACAATATATAAATTAATTTAAATATTATTGACTTTGTCAAATTACATAGAAGAAATAAGGTTTTACATTTATTTTCATATACTCTTCGCCGAAATAGTTTTGTGTACCATGATTTATCGGGGACAATGGTTTTGGGTACACATTTGTGGAAGTTTTGGTTGTACCGCCTATATTTAACATATCAGCTTTTTGAAAATACGAAAAACTTTTAAATTTAATAAAAATAACCTTTTGAGGACCGTCGTGGCGCAGAGACGTAGCGTCTGCCTGTAAACGCGACGATTTGTGGGTTCGATTCCCACTCGGGGAGGATGGATTTTTCTATTTCCATTTTCTTCGCTCTGGAAACTAGGCTAAGCGCGGCGACTCAACACGCAATGCCTCGAAAACGGCGGAAAGCGGGGACGAAGAAAGCAGGAACTGAGCAATGGAGTGTCTTAACACTAGGTTCGTATGGTTCCTGCAGTTCACTCTGCCTTTACACTTTTATGCTACTTTACACTTTGATGCTACCAAAATTATAGTTTTGTAACAAACGTACAAAAATTTGACTATTAAATTTAATGCATAGAGGACAATTTCAAATCAGACGACGTTCAAGATTTCATGTATGAAATACGAAAATTAATTATTAAGTATATTTTTCTTTGTCTGGAGCATTTTAAAGATTACTTGTAATTTAAGTATGAGAATTGTGTAAAAATCAAAAATAACTAAGATTCAGTAGATACAAGTGTCAGCAGTTACACAAGGACTTAAATCATCTTAAAACAATGCTGACCAAAATCTGATAAAATTTTCTTCTAGCCCTCACAGCTATTTTGGTCAAATCAATGGAGTGTTATCCACAAATCTACATACTTTATGAGGGCCGTCTGTCCCTCCTCTTTTATGTCATCTCGTTAAATAAACGGGTAAGATTCGATTCATAGGGTTTTTATGTTGTGATATATATATATATATATATATATATATATATATATATATATATATATATATATATATATATATATATATATATATATATATATATATATATATATATATATATATATATATATATATATATATATATATATATATATATATATATATATATATATATATATATATATATATATATATATATATATATATATATATATATATATATATATATATATATATATATATATATATATAAGTGCAACATAGGTTACCGTATTGACATATATAAAGACTGAGGATTGGCTTATAGCGTGACGGTATGTGGGTTCGACTCCCATTTGAGTACAATAGATAAATACATATAATCTCGATAAAAGGCAGAAAATAGTGAACAGAGTGTCTTAACACTACGTTCACATGGTTCCTCCTTTTGGATTCTCTGCTGTGTGGGGTACAGTGAGAAGGTAAAAGAAGATTAAAAAAATACTTGTTTTTTTACATATATTAAAAATCCCTGTAAACTGAAGATGTATGATGAGATTTTGTATAACATTTCGAAACGAAATTCATTTTAACCAAACGGCGAAGTCGCGAACCGGTCGCTGGTAATAGATTCAATAAAAAACTACCTCATGCAAATGTATTTACTCATATGTTTCTTATTTACAAAGGTGGTTTATTTAGTAAAATTTAAAATCTTCGTACTTCGTTGCACAAGACAGACGAATTTTATCTATAGAATACGGGCCATCTGAAAAACATAAAAAATATTTTATGATATATCTATATATATTTTAGAGGCAATATCTATATATTTTTAGAGTATAATCTAGGTTTAGACAGAGTGTAAATGTTTGTAGGTTGATTCCTCTTCTAGCCTGTAGCTTTAAAAAAATTCAAATTAAGCATTTTAAATAGACTATTAAAACACATGTCTAAACCTATAAAATATTTCTTTAGAATGATATATAGAGACGAATGAAATGTTAATGTATCATTATACAACAATTTATGTTCTTTTAAATACAATTGAGAGCAGAGAAAATATTAATACCTATTTGGAACCATTTTGTAGTAGCTATACCAGAATCCAGACGCGCCGCTGCGATTGCGTGACGTAAAGCGAAAGCTATAACTATGCCCATGCACGTTGCTGGCTCGCCAGTTGCTAGAAAATTATTTTATATTGTAAATATATATGTATTTAAAATATTAACATTGACGACCGCCGTGGGGCAGAGGCGTAGCGTATGCCTATAAACGCAAAGGATTGCGGGTTCAGTTTCCAATCGGGGAAGAAGATTTTTTTATTTCCATTTTCCATTTTTCAAGCACTCGTTTAAACACTATACCACGCCTTCTGTCTTGTAATTAGAGGGAATAAATTAAGTAATTCTTCACTCTTTCTAAATGGGAATCGAACTCACAACCGTCGTGTTTACAGTTAGTCGTAAATGTATCATATTTTTAGAAAACCTCTGTCTTTTAACCGTTTCGAAAGTTTTTAAGAGGAGCGGGTTCAAATCCTGCTGCGTTTAATTACTTTATGCTTCTATTACAAAGATTTTATTTCCATAACATAAAACATGAAATCATTTGTACTACTTCAGTTCACTATATTTAGATGTGTTGAGATGTTTCCTCCATAGCATTATCGGACATTAAAAAAACGTTGCTTTTAAAAATATAAATTTTCTAAGTGTAACCATTTTAAAATATTGGCTTTATGTTATTACTGTCTCTTTTAATTTTATTTTAATATCAGTAAATCAGTTTAAAATTCTGTTACCTTTAGCTCCAAAAATAATTTCATTTTCGAAAACTTTTCTTCTAAAATATATTCTGAAGTCTTGAGGAATGTCACGTGCTTGAGGCACCCAGTAGTCCCACGTACGATTTGTGAGAAGTTCTCCTGAGTCAGGTTCATATACTAGCCTTTCTGATGTCCAATAGCCTACTCCCATTATAAATGCTCCTTCCACCTACATTATCGGTATATAAAAGTCTGACTGAGTGACAGATAATTCAGCCATAAAACGCAGCGTATTGTTAGGTCACAATATATTTGTAAGAGTGAATTCAGGTTCTAAGAAGTGATAACCAAAATTTTTTAAATAATTATAGCACTTGAAAAAATTCTAATATATATATATATATATATATATATATATATATATATATATATATATATATATATATATATATATATATATATATATATATATATATATATATATATATATATATATATATATATATATATATATATATATATATATATATATATATATATATATATATATATAACTCTGCAAGAGTGAAAACTATATATTCACTTGTATACAGCTTGTTAGTACTGACAAACTCTATTTTTTTTTTGTTTTTAGCTTCACGCTTTATCCCGCACATGGCAGGGTAGGCAGAGGGAACTGCAGTAACCATAAGAACTTAGTGGTAAGACACTCCGTTACTTAGTCCCTGCTTACTCCGTCCCCACTTTCCGCCGTTTTCGAGGCATTGCGTGTTGAGTGGTGGAACTCAACGCCGCGCTTTGCCTTAGATGCCAGAGCGAAGAAAATGGAAATAGAAAAATCCATCTGCTCCGACTGGGGATCGAACCCAGTAACCGTCGCGTTACAGGCAGACTTGGCGCCTTTGCGCCACGACGGTCCTCAAACTGTATATTAACGTATATAATACAGATAAAAACATACCCAACATAAAAACAAGGATTATGTTAAACTACATTTAATTATATTAAAATTTACTCACCTGACCAACATCAAGTTCAGGATTGACACTTCTTCCTACATCTTCTATTAGATCTACCCGTATGATCTCTGATTCACCTGTCAATACATCAATTTCCACTTCGGCCAGTGTTATACCAAATATATTATATCTTTGAAAATCAGCTGGTGTCACGAAACCGTGGACTTGCAAATCTACGTTCATTGTAAACGCTTGCTTTATTAAGGCTTTCCACGTCGGATTGTTCATTTGACTCCTAATCGGCTCGAGTCTCCTTAGTAATTCTTCACAGCATCTTTGAACTCCTATTGTTACGTTTTGAGTAGTTAAACTTCCTCCAGACGCCATATTATTTGGTGCCACGAATGTATCATTTGGCTTTATTTGTATCATTTCAACAGGTATTTTGAGAAGATATGCACATATTTGAATAGCCTTTGTGTTAATTCCTTGACCCATTTCAACTCCACCGTGAGTTATAGATATTGTACCGTCATCACTGTAGACTGACATGTTTACATCTAGATAAAAACCACCGATAGGAGGCCATCTCATGAAAGAAAATCTTAAACCTTTTTTGTTCCATCGATTCTCTGCATTAAACTTATCTACTTGAATTTTACGGTTATCATAATCAGAATTCGCTCTAAGCGTTTCTAATAATTCTGAAATATCACTATAGTTTTCTGTATCCAAATTTGTTAGACGAACGTCGAGAGGATCTAAGTTCATTTCGTAAGCTATTCTTTCCATTAATGTTTCGGCTTGAGCAATGTGTTCTAGAGTTCCTGCAAAATGTCATAAATAAATGAAAATATATATTATACTATATATAGATAAATATTTATAAATGATAAAATAAAACTAACAGTTTGTGCCAAATAAATAAAGGAAATAAATGGTTATAGAGTATCGACTTTATAATTAAAAAAAAAAAATACTTAAAGAAAACATATAAAAATTTGAACGCAGCGGGACTCGAACTGTTTCAAATTTTTATATTTTCTTTAAATATTTTTTCTATCCTTTAAAACGATTGTCTTTGTAATGGTCTTTGGGTAGCGGACATTTGTAAAAATTTCCCTACAGAGATGCTAACAATGAAGTAAGTAGTAAGCAAGTGAGAGAGCTTGCACGGTTCGCAAAAGGGCGCTCGTTTGAGTCCCAGTGTTGATTAACACTTTAAAAAATCATAAAGACTTTACATTTACTTTTGCAAAAAATGGTTTCGAAGTGTTTTTAGTTTCAAATATTACTTTCTTTACTAATATGTAGATCGTACAACCATTTGTTTGAGAGTATGATTGAAAGTACAACCTTGTTAACTACTTTTATGTATTTATTTTCCTACAGAATATTAATAGATTTTAACATACCAGGAGATCTACACCAACTGTTGGAAGCTGTGTCTGTAACTGCATTATAGGATGTGTGATTCCAGGTGTCATTTTTGTATACATTAGAATATAATTCAACACCCAAAAGTAATAGAGGCTCGTTCGTTATATAACCGTTGTCACTGTACAGGTCGTGGCGCAGGTACTGAACTTCACCCATCTTGTTTACGCCTATCTGTGGAATCATTACAGCGATTTTTGCGACGTTGCAAATTAAGTGGCGGAACTCAACGCCACGCTTTGTCTTCTACCTTTAGCGAGAATATAAAATAATGTATACCTTCAGTGGGAATCAAACCTTGAACTATTGCAATTATAATCAATGACCTTGACGCTGCGCTGTAAACCTCTAATTTAATAAAGTAAATATATAAATTTATAATAATTGAGAAAAGGTATATTGTTTTATCAATATATTTTAAAATTTTATCATTCATTTATATATTATTTGTCATCGCCTGCAAAATCACTTACGTAAACTTTGTAACACTTTCCATGTCACTTCCGTTTACACAAATCCTCTGTCATTAAAATTTACTTTCATAATTAAAATTTATGCACCGGTATCAATACAAGTACATCAGTGTATAATCGCGCTATGTAGCACTGAAGTAATAATAAAATATTAGCTTTTAGTTCTGAAGTAATACTACAATGTAAGCTCAACAGTGTAAACAAGTTTTTAAAGGTGCTTTACAAAATGTTTGGCGGAACTTAACTTAAGTGGCGCTTTGTGTTATTGGAGCGGATAAATGAAAATATATATTTTTTTCAAATTGAACCTACAACCATCGTTTAATCAACAACCAAGCGTACACTATCACTATGTTTTATTACTGGGCTTTATTTAATGTGTTATAATTTTTGCCTAATTTTCATTTTTTAATGGCTCAGTGTGACTACAAATAAGATTTTATTTGGCTTTACGTGAGATATTCGAAATTTTTATTTTCGTTCTTTCATTTAACTAGAGTACTTTAGCTTTACCTCAAGTATGCTATTTTTAGTGAACTGATGGTAATATTTTGAATTTAAATATGGTACATTTAAAATAGATGCAAAACATAAAATAGATGTGCAAAAAAAAAAGTTTCATTCAAACTACTATTTAATAATAGCTTAGTCCTTTTTAGTACTTGTCTGTTCTCCGATACTTACTTCAAAATTAGATGAACAAGGAGACCGTTTTCCAACAGCCCTCATATTATTAGTTAGAGTTTGTATGAATCTGCAGGGTCTGTTTAATTTGAAAGCCACTAAGCTACAAGCGGCTGCCACTTGCGTTTCTCTTGATATTTTGTACCCATATGCTCCTCCTAGCCGACGAACAACGACGTCGATTCTAAAAACCGAAAATTAAAGTAAAAATGGCAATTGTTTTGTAATTACATATAAAATTGAAACATAGCCAAAAATACAATTGAAAGATTAGTTGTGTATGTAAAAATAGTTTTTTTTAGCTTCACGCTTTATCCTGCACATGGCAGGGTAGGCAGAGAGAACTGCAGGGACTGTGGTAATCTAGTGTTAAGACACTCCGTTGCTTAGTCTCTGCTTTCTCCGTCCCCACTTTCCGCCTTTTTCGAGGCATTGCGTGTGAGAATAGTGTTAATATATATTTTAAAGTATTCATTTAGAAAGGGAAATAAATTTCAATTTCCTATTTTAATATTTATTTTTTATTACATCATGCATTTGTAATGTAACTCAAATAATTAGGCAAATAAATGTTACTTTTAGACATGTCTTGTAATTTAAAATTGACCAATAAAGATTTAGTACATTTATAGTTTTTATTATTTATACCGTCATACGTAATATATAAATGATTCCATTCCCATTTAAAGAGGCTGTATTTTGTAATTTTTATTTTCTTCACCCTAGAAACTAAAGCTTGAGGACCCCCGGAGAGCATGCATGAAGAGGTTAATGACAGTGGACGAGGCGAAAGAGGTATGCAGGGATCGCAGCGTTTGGCGCTCCGTTCTCTCTGACTACCCCGCTAGTATTAGAGCGTGAAGTTAAGTAGTAGTATAGTAGTAGAAACTACGCAAAGCGCGGCGTTCAGTTCCGCCACTCAACATGCAATACTTAGAAGACGAAAAACGGGGTACAGCTTGTTTTAACATTAGGTTCCCACTGCTCCTGCGGCACCCTCTGCCTTACCCTTCTACGAGCAGGATGAGCGTAATAATAATAACTTAATGTTTATATAAACAGTAATTACCTTCAAAGGTAAATTATTCATAGTTAATTATATAAAATAACCATTTAATCCAAACGGACAACGCATATTCACGTTAAAATTAAATCGGGAATAATTACATTCATAATCATAGTTGATATAAATCTAATTTAGTTTAAAATAAATAAATCAATTTGTATACCATTAAAATACTTGTAACAGAAGCCAGTAAATTAATTATAATAAGTTAATTATTGCAGCATTTATCACAAACAGGCCATATAATTTTCAATATTCGGTTAACTCATTAATTATCATCCAAAATGAAGTTACATTATCATACAAAATATTTAGTTTATAATGATGTATCTAAATTTATTTGGGCGTAATTGAAAAGTGGTTGGCTTTAGGCTACTAGCTATCTCTAGAAGAGATAGCTCAAATTAGATATCTGCAAAATTACGGTGATCTATGGCAAGATTTAATATATATTTTTAATTTGAATTCAACGCTGTGATTTGTGTAGAAATCCAACCCGTATAGAAATCGAACCTTAGTTACAGACAGATGCTGCGCCTCTTTGCCAAGACGGTCACGCCTCTTTCTATCAAGAAAATATAAAAACCATATATTACCTGTTTTGATCCAATTTCAACATCCTAGAAACAACCTGGTGCACTGTATCCATATATTGAGTAGCGGCGTGCACTTTCAATCCTTCCTCAGTCGGATGTGTCACACAAACTAGCGTTTCCATACAAAAGTTATACTGTCCATATATCGTATTTTCCCCTTTTATTACTTTTTCTACATCAGCTCCAGTTCTTCTTGATGGAAACGCTTGAAGGAGAGCCACTTTGCTAGGATCTTTTTTGCTTACTTTCAAATCTACCACCGGTTTTTTTACATTGTTATATGTAACTTTGACCAACGAAGCGCCCTTTTCAGCTATTTTTTGGCTTTCAGCCACAATTATTCCTAAAGGTTGATTATAATACTTAACATCTTTATCACATAGAAGTTCTTCGTTAAATGGAAAAAATAAATTAACGGGGTTGATGAAACTATTTATGCCGGGTATATCAGATGCCTTGTAAAATGCTATAACTCCAGGTTCTTTCTGTAAAATAAATGATAATAAACAAGGGGTACTACAGTTGTTATCGTAAGAGTTGTGATATAAAAAGAAAATTATAGAGACATAAAAAGAATTTTATTATTAATGCTGAGGTAACTATATAAATTTATGTATTAAATAAAAAATTCTACATAAATATAAGGGTGTACGTCAATATGGAAAATTTAAGCATTTTGTATGCTTACCAAAGCATGGCAAGGATCAATGTTCTCTATAGTGCCCAGCGGTACAGTAGTGAGTACAAATGCAGCGAACACTTCGTGGGGGAGAGACGGTAGATCTTCTGTATATTGAGATTCACCGGCACATTGAATCTAAATATGAATTACAATTAAAATTTAAAAAGTTTGTGATGTAAAAAATGCTTGTAAGCTTATTACTAACAAGTAAACTTCTTAGTTAATTCACAATAATTACATGTATATTTATATAAATTTACCCAAAGATTATCTGGAAGAGATCACTCTTTTAGCAATAACTGTTGTACAGTCGTAAAGAGTAAGAGCAGGTTGCCTTTAATATTTTATTGGTTTACAACAAAGAATATTTAACTGCCTTTGTGCATTTTTTAAATGTTTAGATAATCTTGAAAGTTTTGAACTTCAGAACATAATAATAATAATTTAATTAAAATGTAATATTCAGGACCAATTCAAAATTTTCAATAAATATTGGATTCAATTCAATTCAATTTTCTTATCACCTAATTAAAGTCTAACTTACCAATCCGTCTAGTTTAGGGATGGGCTTATTTAAGGGCCAGAGTGTAGGGTTGGTTGTAAATATTTGCCTACCATCAGATACTGGACGCGTATCATGTATTTTCAAGGCACCAGACCGATAACGAGGATGCAACTTATTTGGAGGATAAAGTGACAAAAGTCCCTGAAAAAATCATATTTATTTATATTAAATTTGGAAAGTAAAATAATCGCAGAAGGCCATCGTGGCGAAGAGGCGTAGCGCTTGCCTGTAAACGCAACGGTTTGTAGGTTCAATTTCCGCTCGGGGAGAATGGATTTTCTTATTTTTTTTATAGCTTCACGCTTTATCCCGCACATGGCAGGGTAGGCAGAGGGAACTGCAGGGATCTCATGAACCTAGTGTTAAGATACTCCGTTGCTTGGTCCCTGCTTTTTCCATCCCCGCTTTGCGCCATTTTCGTGGCATTGCGTGTTGAGTATCGGAACTCAACGCCGCGCTTTGCCTAGTTATCCAGAGCGAAGAAAATGGAAATAGAAAAATCCATCTTCTCCGACTGGGGATCGAACCCAGAAACCGTCGCGTTACAGGCACACGTTGCGCCTCTGCGCCACGACGGTCCTCATTTTTTTACTTTTTTTTCATTATTTTACTTTTTTTCTTCATTTCCATTTTTTTTACTCTATCATCTAGGCAAGCGTGGCGTTAAGTTCCGCCACATGCAATGGTTTCTGCGGTTCCCTCTGTCTACTCGGCTATATGTGAGATAAAATGTGATCCTAAAAAAATCATAGTTACTTAACTTGTTTAATTTTAATAAAAATTATGTATTTTAAATTCATTTTCCGAATTGGAATTACTTGGTATACCACAGCGTCTAGTTTATTCGAGTCGAGGTCGAGATTTGATATTTTTAAAATATTAAAATCCCAAGAATAGAAATTGTTTTCACTAACTTTATTATATTTAATGATTTCTTTATTTTTAATAGTATATATAATTACCATTACCATAAATTAAAGTATAAAGTTTTAAGTAAATTTAACTATTAACAAGTACTTTATACATTTCTTGCATGTAATTTTTTATGCGCAATAATGAAAACATGAAAAAAAAATCACTAAGAAAATACTATAAAGTCATAACAGTTGTGGGTTCAATTCGACTTGGCAAAACTGAAACTTGCTTGAAATGGCAAAACGCGGCGTTTAGTTCCGCCAAAAAAAAAAACACAATCGAATAGAGTGTAAAGCAAGGACTCAACTTTGTTTTATCTTCTATGTACGGACGTAGCGTAAAGTAAAAAAAGCAATTATATTATTAAAAACAGCGTTGGTTTTTTAAATATATATGATCGAATGGATCACTCGTTAATATTTAAGTAGGATATCGGAGTGCCAGATTAATATCTCTTTAAAGGCATGACATTTATTGCGTACTTTAAATAAAAATTTCAACAACATAAAACTGTAGCGGAATTCTATAAAATTTTAATGCCTTGTGTTTTTATTTGTAAAAAAAATATCCAATTAATTTTGTCAAATTATATTTTAATCAACTTCACGATCATTCATTGGTCAGGAGGAGAAAAATATTTCTGTGCCGAATTAAAACAATGTGAATTGATTTGCGGAACTCAACACTGCAGTTTGTTTTCACATCTGCGGTGGACAAGCTTGTTCGCCTTAGAACTGATCTAGCCATAGATCTTAGCGCTCATTACAACTTGAACATTTAAAAATCACTATTATGCCATATGTCATGAATTAAACTAGGCAAAGCGCGGCGTTGAGTTCCGCCACTCAACACGCAATGCCTCAAAAACGGCGGAAAGTGGGGACGGAGAAAGCAGGGACTAAGCAACGGAGTGTCTTAACACTAGGTTCCCACGGTCCCTGCAGTTCCCTCTGCCTACCCTGCCATGTGCGGGATAAAGCGTGAAGTTAAAATAAATAAATAAATAAATGAATTGAGATAACAACCGTAACCGTTACATTCACAAATACACACTTTCCTTCTCCGTTTCGATGTCACAAATAAATACAAATAATATAACAATTAACATTATCACTAAAACATATTACCTTATAAAATAAGCTTAAGGCAAGCTGTCTCCTGTATTCAACTGGATAATCTGGTAAATCTTCAGTCACGACCATTTCTGCATTCAAAACTTGCAAAGCGTATTGTAAAGTTTCATTTGTAAATAAAGCTCTTCCCACTAAGCATCTTTCTGTTTTCCAAGCTCTGTTAAATGCTGTCGAGAGTCCACCGTATACTATTCTACAGCCGATAATGTTTCCGTTCTTGTCGATGTTGTATATGAATCCAGCGTGGACTATAGCATGCGCGTTTTGAGTTCTGGGCATTATCTGATTGTATATAATAAAATAATTTATATATATATATATATATATATATATATATATATATATATATATATATATATATATATATATATATATATATATATATATATATATATATATATATATATATATATATATATATATATATATATATATATATATATATATATATATTTCCATTTTCTTCGCTCTGGCAAACTAGGCAAAGCGCGGCGTTGAGTTCCGCCACTCAACACGCAATGCCTCAAAAACGGCGGAAAGCGGGGACGGAGAAAGCAGAAAGCAGGTTAAATTTGAAACATTTAACGTCATTACTCCTTATCTTACGTCGTTGCTTTAGAGAAACGAAAAATGGTATTCATTTAAATATATTTTATTTTCCGAAAGGGCATTGACCCCATTACTATCGCGTTCAGAATAAGACGCTGTTCCACTAAGGCATGAAGGCTTGATTTTATTTACCGTACGAGGGCCAAACTGAAAGTTTTTAGAACTGGCAACTTAAAAGCATTATATTAAAAAAATAAGTTTAAATTTTGAAAATAGAACTCTTTACCAATAATATTGACATACTAACGGGTGACGAAAGCTGGATTTACTGTTATGATCCAGAAACCAAAAGACAGTCTGCTCAGTGGGTGTTTCCTTCCGAAGAGTTGCCAACTAAAGTGAAGAGTGGTCGAAGTGTTGGAAAAAAGATGGTGGCCTCGTTCTTCGGAAAGACAGGTCATTACGCGACAGTTGTCTTAGAGGATCAGAAAACGGTTAATGCAGAGTGGTACACTAACAACTGTTTGCCACTTGTCTTGGAAAAAATTTGGGAAAACCGACCTCGCAGCAGGATCCTCCTTCATCACGACAATGCCTCGTCGCACACCGCCAGGCAAACGATCGACAATTTGGCGAGCTTAGACGTGGAATTACTGGGTCACCCGCCGTATAGCCCCGACCTCGCACCCTGCGATTTTTATTTATTCCCGAAAATAAAAGAAAAACTTCGAGGAAAACATTTTATGGACACCGAAGAAGCAGTGGCTGCGTTTCAAAACGCCGTTGAAGAGACCTCTAAGGCCGAGTGGGCAAGGTGCTTATCTCAATGGTTCCATCGAATGTAGCGAAGTATTGATGTAAATGGACGCTATTTTGAAAAATTATAATAAAACTAATAACTTGCTAGAATGCTTAGTTTTTGATTTTCTAAGAACTTTCAGTTTGACCCTCGTACAATATATTTTTATTGAATTACTGTTAATAAAAATTAAAAAAGCAATATTATTGAGGCCATTGAGGATTTAGCGTCTGCCTACAAACGCACCGACTGTAGGTTCGATTACCAGTTACGAAAATTAATTATTTCCTTGTTTTGTATATAGAAAAAAATTGAGTGCTGCCCACTCAAATTCTTCGTTCAAATCGCAATGCCTAAATATTTGGGCAAAGAGTACGTTTTTATTATTATTACATGAGTGGAACCGAAAACCACAAATAACGTTCTCTCAGAAGCTTCCAACGGAACATGTATTTAAGATTAAAAGTCATTGTGAGGCCTAATTGAGGAAAAAATATATTTTTATCTCTTAGCATCCTTCGAAATTTACGGTTAAGTGCCTCTGTGATTTATCATGCTGTTGTACGATTAACCTAATAACTGGCATTTCTTTTTAAACGAAAAAATGTATTGAATTGAGACCAGATTCAGTGTGTGGGTTCGATTTCCATCCGGGGGAATGATACATTTTAGTTTTCTTATACAATGACAAAATAACACAGCTGATGTGAGTCTTACAACTCCTTAACCCGCTAAAAGCGGGATAAAGCGTGAAACTAAATCAAAGAATAATTATACGCACCTTGTAAGTTATTATTTTATGTGCATCACTCAATGGCGGTAAAATTACACTCAAAATGATCTTAGCTGTCATATCTTCTCTTAGAAAGTCTTGCATCGATATCACTTTTCTTAATCCTGGAGTTATTACTGAGTAGAAAATAAATACTTTTATTATACATTATAATATATATACATAAATTATTATAATAATTCTTTGTAATTTAAATAAATATGTTCAATTTAAATATAAATAATTAAAATAATTACTTATTATTATAATATGCAATGTAAGAGAAAGTTAAAAAAAATATTATAACAGCTTCCTACTATATACTAGAATTAAAGTAATACATACTAGAATTAGATATTTCAATAATTTCCTCAAAGAGAATCGAATCTACGACCTACATCGCAATGGGACTAAATTTTGAATATTGAACTTACGTAAGTTTTTTTTTAGTGTATTTAAGTATTCAGTTTTTTGCACTACTAGACGACCTTTATTATTAAAAATACAATAATGACATAAAAATGATAGTCACTCAATAATATATTACAAAATATTAAAAAAGAAAAAATAAAACAAAATAAATGTTTACCTTTAAATCTTCACATGCATACTAAGATCTCATTAAATGATAAAATCGTTTTAAATTATACATATTACGTACAAATTTACTTGTAATTTGCACGTAGATTGTGCTTAGCTTATAAATATTTTTAATTAGTTTTTAATTTTTTTATAATTTTTTTTTTACTTTTTGAACGTGTACGTAATATGAACGTTTAGCTTAATAGGTCAGATTGTTTAATTGTACCTCAATACTCTGGGAGACACTGTCGATTAAAGACTCTTCACCTCAGTTTTTGCCTATCAGCTCTTTTATATATAACAAATAATATAAATATACATAAATTTTATAAAATCATATACGAGTAAGTAAAATAATTTTCTTTTAAGACTAATAAAAGATTCATGAAACGTCTTGAAAATTAAATTCTTGTATTTTTAATCACTACCAGTATATTATATACCTACATATGTTGTATGTACATCAACTAGTACCAACAATGTGATTGTTGTGATGGAAACCAACTTAGCTGCACTATTTCTAATCAGACCGGGGAAATTTTGTTGTGATTCAATGGAGGAGTGTGAAGATCACACGTGCGTGAAAGAACGTGAAGATTAAAAACAGCGTGGGAGGGTGAAGATCAAAAAGTCAAAACTTGACATTTTGATTTTCACGCTTTATCTTGCATACAGGTTGTTCTGTGGTGGAACTTACCGTTACGCTTGCCTAGTTACTAGAGCGAAATAAATGAGAAAAGATAATTTATTTTTTCTTGTTTCCTTTCCTGAGCGGGATTCGAACCGACAAACCGTCGCGTTTACAAGCAGACGTTGTGCAAATTTGCCACAGTGGCCCTCAACATGTGCTTGTGAGTTCTTTTCCCGCTCTGGTCAATTTAATATAACTTGAAGTTAGAGAGCAAAGCGTTCCGACACTCACGATGTTCTGTCTGCCACATTATAAGGTTTATAGCGTGTAAGGAAATAAAAAAAATGAATAGTTACGTAGTAGTAAGTGGGAACTCAGTCCACTGTAAGTAATCAATCACTATAACATTTCATTTATTCAGTATGCTACAAAAGAAATTACTGCACTTATATCTTTTCATATTAATTCAATGGTAATTAATCATAATTACCATGTCCATTAAGTTCAATTATTTACATTTAAATGAGGTTATTATTATGCAAAATGCATAATTGACCTACAAAATGTATAAAAAGCTTCACAAGAATTCTCACATTCTTTATGGCATGTAGATTTAAGTGCATTATGACTGGACGTGGCCAAAATAAAGTTCATATGTTATGCAACTTTGACCTTTTATTCCTTTCATTGCTTTAAAATTCTTCTGTACCAACTTTCTACTTAAATTCGAAAATAAAATATTATATAATGTGAATCGAACCCACAACTATCGCGTAAATCTACGCAGCCTCTTTTATCTCCAAGTGAAATCTTCAGAGAAATTAGTTCAGCGGTTTTGGAGCGTAGATAAATATTAACAACAGGTTTTTGAACATGTTAAAGGCTTGACAACTGACCACTAACTTTCAACCAGTTAGCATTGTATTACGTGATGCTATATTTTTATAGAATAAGTGCGTAATGAAACAAGTTTACATATATACATACGAGATTTTTCGACTTATTTATTTTTTTATATATATATGTTTATGTTGTTATGTTGTAGGCTCTTAATAATATAGTTATTATTTATTAATAAGAAAAATAAGTTTTTTTTTTAAATTAATACTTATAGATGATTATTTATAGCTCATAAATAAAATTTACAGCATAGAAAATATTTATTTATTTATTTATAACTTTTCCACTTAGAATCAATAAGATGATCACATGTGTACGTCAGATAGAGCGAACGGAGGAGTGTCGGAGGAGCCCAATTTGATAATAAATATCGAATTGAGCCCCTCTGAAACCTACACACTCCACGACTTAAAACTAAAGTTACGAGGGTTCCAAGCGCGGCCTGGTGAGAAGAGCCCACAACAAACTCAACCAGATTTCCCTAAGCGTATTGTGATCACTTCACAAACGTCAAAAATGACATTAAGAATGAATGTGAATTAGAAACTTTGAGAGTAACACCGTAATTAAGAAATAATTGTAAGCTGACATAATACTTCCTCTGGCATTGGATACTAAATAATAATAATAATAATAAATGCTATATCGATTCTTCTTAGAATAGGCGAAAAGCCTTCGTACTGCTAAATATTCAAATTTAAGACACTGCATAGACAGCAAAGCTCACAATCTACTATATATATATATGTATATCTATCTTTCTATGATTTATAGACTTACCCAACCCACTGCTATTCTCATTCGTGCTCTATCTCAAGGCGCCTAATCAAAGTTTAATTAAGGATTTCACTTTTGTAAAAATATTAAATATATACTTACAAATAACAAGCTGAGCTCCGACGGTTTCTAAAAGTAAAAATATATCGGATTTGAAATCAGGATGTCGATTTTTGAGCATTAAATTTCCGGCCAAAGTCGCTATCTGAAACATAATGTATAACTTTTGTAATATTGTAATATCATTTCTTTATACAAGAAAAGAAAAGAACTATTTTTTTTATAGCTTCACGCTTTATCCCGCACATGGCAGGGTAGGCAGAGGGAACCGCAGGAACCGTGGGAACTTAATGTTAAGACACTCTGTCCCTGCTTTACTTAGTCCCTGTTTTCTCCGTCCCCGCCTTCCGCTTGCGTGCGTGTTTGCGTGTTCAGTGGCGGAGCTTAACACCGCGCTTTGCTTAGTTTACCAGAGTGAAGAAAATGGAAATAGAAAAATCCATCTTCCCCGACTGGGAATCGAACCCAGAAACCGTCGCGTTACAGGCAGACGTTGACCCTCTGCGCCACGACGATCCTCAACTATAATTAAATGTAAAATTCTATTATAACAATTTCATTCCGCTATTTTAATTGCAAAAAAGTCTACATTGCACATTATTTTATGATTTTTAAATAGTTCATTCACACCGAGGATAGAAAAATACTTAATGACAATATAAATATTTTGAACGCACCGAGATTTGAACCTGCGCCCTTTATTAAAATATTTTCGCATATTATTTCTGTAACATTAATTATTTTTGTTTCTGCGTGTTAAAAAATTTAATATATTTATATAGATAAGAGAATAATCATTCAAAAAATACAAGTTTTAGTTCGTAAAGTTAATTAATATGACATTTTTTAGTTGTATATTTAACATTTTCGGGAAGCTATAACTATAGTAGTTATATAGTAGCTACCTTTATTCAGGTTGTCGGGACATATCGAAGCATGTGTTTACAAAACCAACTGACGTAGTGTCGAACGTTTCCGCCTCAATTGCGTAAAAATCACAATAAAAATTAAATTCAGTTTTATGGCACTTCAGATACATAAATATTTCACTTTAATTACACCATAATGTTTATTTTCTTTTCTCTTAAATAATTAGTATGGAATTTTTATGTATAAATTATTTAATTTAACAGACACTGAACTTTTACCGCTCCATAAAGATTATCATCACATATTAAAGTATTATAAAATCTTTTAATTAGTTTATAATCGTTTTGAATTTCATTCAACGCATTAAACGCTTTATGACATTATGAATAAGAAACAAAATGCTGCTACTTGTTTTATAATAAAGTTTTTATAAAAGACAACTTGTTTAACATATTTATCCAGCTTTACAGATACAGATCTGAAAAGTAGAGCAGACCGTCATACTATAGAGACACCGTTCTTAATTGCACTTGGGTAGACAATTAGAAAAATATATTTAACAAGGCTTACAGAAATTTGATACAAAATTACATTTTAAATTGAACAACATTTAGGGAAAATCTGGAGAAAAGTTGTTTATTTTTATATCTACGTGGCAAGATTTATGTTTTATAGTTCTTTTTTAATGGTAATGAAAACATTCTATTATACTTTCGCTTACATTTTTTGTCCTCTTTGAATATTTGAGACAATCATTAGTAAAATTACATCATGGTGATTGTACCTCCATACGAGATGGTGGTGGCTGCGATATTAAATAAACACAATAAGTAGCATTAATTTCCCTTCTCTTCTAACAAATGACGCAGAGTAAAAATGTGCCAATCAACTATTCAATAATTTCAAATTCAAGAACTGTGCAGAGAAATTTAACACCAGCTTAAATGAAAAATATAATTTAAAAACTGAGAAGAAAAATCCCCTTAATATTTTTTGACAAAGAAAAATTTGAAATAAAATCGTACTTACATTTTTAATAGGAATATGTGCTACCAACTTTAAGTGTTCATTAAGAACTTTGAGATAGCTAAAATAATCATAATTTGCAACTTTTTCGAAAATATTCATAGTGTCTGTAAGAGTATTTCCTGCTCCAAGTACTAGATTCTGATCGATATAGAAACCTTTTAGTTCTGATAACCCTGAAATATCTATAAGTATTCTTGGATATTCTAGAATTGGATAAACACCTAAAACAAAAATAAATGATCAGCGAAAAAAATATAAATATTACTATAAATTTATCCTTATTACAATGGTCATGTAGGTATATACCATTTTGTTTCCTTGAATTTTTTATCAACTTCTCTTAAGAATGATATCTTAATTTCGATCAAATTTCCAGTTGTATTTCATTTTCAAAATATTAGGACGATTTGTCTTAGCAGCAAAATACTACAGCAAATTAAATACTTTTCGAGTGATTTCATCAAAAATCTGTGCCTAAGCCTAGAGTCAAGAATATTTATATAAACTTCTTACCCTTGCCAGTGTTTCCAGCAACCAACATATACGACTGGACACCCCTCTCTGCCCAAATAACAAAAATATCAGAAAGTGTTTCAACTCTATACCAAACTTTATTATCCTTCAAGTATATACATTTAAGTTCATTAAAAATTTCATCTTTGTTCACAAGACACCAATCAGCTTCTTCACATTTTGTTTTTGAACACGCTTCACCAGTTTTATTACAGATTTTCAAATCTTCTATATCAGGTAGTTCTACAGGATTCGGTGAGTCTAATGCGAACTTTTTAAAAGCCTCCAATATTGGTCTGTATCCTGTACATCTACATACATTGCTACCAAACGATTGTTCTAATTCCAGCATCGTCATACGTTTTGTTTTCATTAGGCTGAAATTATTATTTTTATATTTAAATATGTTTATTTTATAGAATTTATAAGAACTTTATGAATTTAAATATTTATGTTAACATAAATATCTAAATTCATAAAGTTATTCTATCCGAAATCGGGACATTTCTTATTTCAAGTTCACCATTGACCAATCGCTCAAGCTAACTCTCTATATTTAAATAAATAATGAGAATAGCAAATATGGATTTATTAAAATTGGATTTGTATTAATGCGTACTCGCTGTAACTGTTATCAAACTCACACCAATCAGTGCGGAAATAATTATATTATGTATTAATAATAATTGAAGTTAATTACGAACAATTTGTTTTGATTATTTGGTAAATTACATTTATTATATACGTAATTGTATTGAGATATTATGCGATTAACTAATTTCCAAACTTCCTCTAAATATTGAAATAATAAATACATAATTGAAGCCTTGGTGGCCATATTTGGACAGCGTCTGATTGTAAACTCAACAATTTCTGGGTTTGATTCCTGAGTACTATGGGGTAATAGTTGATTTCTGGCAATGAATTAACGCGATGTTCAGTTTTGTTACTCCCACCAAAAATCTTGAAGATTGGATGGAAAGTTAGGAGAGGATTACGCTACTAATAGATTTCCTTTGCTTACTTGCTATATGAATAAATTGAAATGAGTAGGTCGTTCTAAATTTTAATATTAATTTATGTGATGTGTTAGTATTGGCGTTACATCAATATAATATGAAGACCGTTTTGAGGCAGAAGCTTAGCGTCTGCCTGTAAACGCGACAGTTTGCGGGTTCAATTCCCACTTAGGGAAGATGGGTTTTATCTTTTCCATTTTTTTCGCTCTAGAAACTGCGCAAAGCGCGGCCTTAAATATCTCGAAGAGGTGGAAAGCGGAGAGCGGAGTGTCTTAACACTAAGTTCCCACATTTCCTGCGGTTTCCTCTGCGCTCCCTGCTATGTGCGGGATAAAGCTTGAAGCTATTACTTTACATCGTTTGCTAACCTGTACATAGCCATGACCCATCCTGGACTGCAATATCCACATTGTGTGCCATTGTTCTCCGCAAGCGTCGTCTGTATGGGGTGGTAGCCATCTAAGCGGTTGCCAATTTTTTCTATGGTTGTTATATCCCAATCCTGACATGATGTTATAGACACCATGCACTGTAAATATAATATTTCCTTAAATATATTATTTTTAGAGGAGGAATCCACGAACGGGAATCGAACTGCTATTACATTTAGTAACGAAGGCCTTTGTATTAGTTTTGATAATAATACGCATTTAATTCTAATGAAGAAGTATTTATCTAAATGAATTATTCATCTTCTATCTTTAAATAAATAAGAATAAAAAAGTAATTCCTATTTTCCAATGATATTTATTATATATGATATTTCGTGGCGCAGAGGAGCAGCGTCTGTCTCTAAATATGACGGTTTGTAGGTTCGATTCCCACTCGGGGAGGATAGATTATTTCATGTCGATTTTCTTCGCTCTGGCAACTAGGTAAAGTGTGATGTTCAGTTCCGCCACTGTTGAGTGACGGAACTCAACGCCGCACAATCCCTCGAATAGTGAATAGCAAGGAACGATGTGTCTTAATGCTAGGTTTCCTGCGGTTCCCTCGCCCTATCCGGCTACGAGCGAGATACGACGTAAAGCTATATTGGTTGACGAAACTAATAGCTTATAAACATATAACTTTAGCATAGAAACTTGTAACGTCTTAATAGACCGTTTGAAAATAAAAAATGCTGTCTAAATTATTCATGGCTTACTGTATGGGAATTTTAATTCAAATGTTTTTCACTTTTGAGGTAGTCGAACGGCACATAGAAAATATGCTTTTTTTTTCAAGTGTAACGAAGTGTTATTCGTATTTATTCTAAGGCTTCGCATATAAATTTATAATTACAGTCGGATACATAATAAAGAGCTCATTATAGTAAATGGTGATTGAGTATTTTACTTTAGATACAATTGTATTTAATTAAATTACATTAAAAAAATATGATTTTTTTTAAAAAAATCTATAGAATTTTAAGTTGCTTCATAACTACCAATACAAATTCCATAACTATTGGTTGAGCTGTTCAAAATATTATCCTGGATGAATATATGTATATATATATATATATATATATATATATATATATATATATATATATATATATATATATATATATATATATATATATATATATATATATATATATATATATATATATATATATATATATATATATATATATATATATATATATATATATATATATATATATATATATATATATATATATATATATATATATATATATATATATATATATATATATATATATATATATATATATATATATATATATATATATATATATATATATATTTTTTTTTTTATATAAAAATATGCGTTTTACTGACGTTTTTATATGTAAACGCTCTTGGAATAAAATATTAAGAGATTTTACAATTTTTGATATGTATATATTATTAACTAAAGAAGTTCTATTGATCAACGTTTAATTAAAAAAATTTTACACAACCTAAGTATTTAGTGGTTAAAGACATTTAACACTCAATATATAATATTCGAAAAAATAAACTAAAGAAGCTTTTTAAATAACACAATTTTACCGGATTTATCGCGTATATTGACATTTTTTGTGAAACCTGACGTTTCGAACACTTTGCAGTAGTCCGTGGTCACGGGTGGAGCTAGCTTCTTTACTTATTTCTTACCGAATTCACACTATGTGGAGTTTCTCCGTGAGATGTTGAGGCACTAACGATACATGCACCGCAGCCTCCCTCCAAGCACATGTACTTTGTACCACGTAGATTCAACTTGGTTCTAATGAAATCCAAAAGTGTTGTGTTGCAATCCACTTCATTTCCCACTGGAAAACAGAATATTTCGATATTCTCTTAAGTTTCTCATATAATTTACTGAGAAAGTTGTTTATGATAAAAAATCATCATTTTGTGTGTGTATAAAATGTGCAATTGTGTTAGAAATATTTATTTTGCTTCTCAACTAATCAAGATTCTTCCCTACAAATGTGAAGCACTTCATTCTCCCTTTTTCACCTAATATTCGAGATATTGCGTGCTGAGTGAAGGCATATAGCACCGGTCCTTACATAATAATATAATTATAATTACTATTTATATAGTATCTGTTGATTCATCTAAAATATTTACCTCTTAGAACTCTTTTGTTACTGACTAACTGACAATGTATAACTAAAGCTACTTTTTACTAAAATCACTGAAAATGTGAAGAAGCACTGTGAAGTGATTTATAAAATCATAAAATCACTACTTTCTCGCTTTTTTTGCTAATCTTGAAGGTTATTAGTCAACTAAGCAGTACGTAATATATGCATGCGTTGAGTTTCATCACTCAACACACAGTGACACTAAAGGCGGAAATCGAAGAACGTAGTTTCTTAACATTTAACAATTTCTTGAACCTACTCTTAAGACTTTCTGAAACCTACGCTGCCAACCCTGCTAGATCTGTGTAGGATACAATGTAAAGCTATATAATTAAATATATTTACAAACTTAAAACATTATTTTACTATTCATATATTTTACTATGCGTCGTTACATCATAATTAGCATTAGTTATATTATTTTTTGTGTTCAATAAAGTAGTTTTAGAATGCAGATCACCTTGTAGATATATATTTGTTGGGCCCTTTACTACTTAGCATAATTTTAAGACAGTTATACATAAACAATATTAATAAATGTTGGAATTACTTGAGCAATAATTTTAGAAAATTATTTTTAACATAATAAGATTTAATATTGTACCGATTTAAATTAAAGTAAATTGACTTAAAATCCATACATGAATCAAAATTAAACATTTCTTTTCAAATAGATAAGCAAATCGCAATATATAAACGATGTTATAGCAAAAACAAATATAAATACCGTTGGTATCAACAGTATTATATTTTATCGATCAAATAATTGGTACTTTTATTTAAAACTTTTCGCCTTCTAATACGTCGTGCATCCTACTCAATATGTCACTTTTATATTTATTAAGTACTTTTTTAAGAAAATAAATTTTTCAAATTTGGAGGAATGGAGGAACACTGTCTTCCATTAATTGGATGAAGTTCTTAGTTTTATTCTATTTATATGTTTTCTAATTATTTCAATGATATTATATATTTTTCTTTACTCTCGAAACCTAAAACGCGTAGTACTGGTAAAACTTACAGTTCCGTGGAAAACAAATATCTCGAAAAGTCACCACCTTAAACTTAATAAGTATTTCGGTCTTACCAACGAACTGACCAGGAATAGGTTTAGAGCGAGCTTATATGCGGTTGAAGTAGGAGCGAGAGGTATAACAGCGAAATCTCTCTATAGTTTACTAAAAGATCTCGGCCTGTCTAAAACTATAACATAATCATTTCTAGAACGCACTTCGAAGGCGGCTTTGGTAGAATCATTCAAAATTTGGTTAGGTAGTGGGAGGAGCTCGGACAGTGAAGGTGAACGTTAATGCATTTTAAAGGGGCTCAAGAGCCTAACCTAACCTAACCTACACTTGGATCGCAAGTCCCAAGCGCTGCTCGGAGCTCCTTCTCTTACAACACGATGGGCCCGGCACCCGTGCGGTGAATCCATGGAAAACTAAGTTGTTTCTTCTCTGTCTTGTACCGTGCCTAATGCGGGATAAAGCGTGCTAATAAAATAAAATTGTTCTTTTAATCAACGTTCCACTAAAAAAATTTTACTCAACCTTCATATTTTGTTAGTTAATCATATCTGTACGTATAAGGGACAAGGTAGTGACTATTACAATAGAAATCAATAATTATTGGATATATTTCAACTGAATATAATGTAGGGAGCTTAACTTTGCTGGAATTGAATATGGCAAAGAACTGGGGCAACTTTTAATCTTTTTTTATATTATTATGTGGTAAGCGAGCAGAACGGCCACCTAATGTTAATTAGACACCGTCGCCCAAAGACCTAAGCGGAAGTGAATGCGTTGTCAACTAAATACCCAAGCTCCCCTTTATTGGCTTCCGGAATTCTCATTCACCTGACATAACACAGCAGCACAATATGATGCTGTTTCACAACAGTACTATGTGAGAGCCTGGCTCTTTAGAGCTACTGGTGTTAGGGTATCTTGGCTCCTCACTCACTCCACTCAATCTGCTATTTAATTTTAATAAAATTTTACTGTAATTAGTCATTTTTATAATAATAATGTTATTATTATGTATATCCCTATACTATTGCAATATAATTGATAAAGCAATCAATAGCCAAAGGAAACCCCAATTAAGAATTAACTACACTTTAAATAATAGAGTTAACGTATGTATGCGTTAAATGCTCGTACTTATCCCGCAATTATCAAAACATCAATATTGCGCTTTAATCGCTGAAAATATTTTTTAAATGTAATTAAAATTTTAATCTAAACTTTATATTCTGTATATATTGTGTGACGTAAACTAATTACAATGTTTTTTGTTTTGTAAATTGTGCGTACAATTTTATATGTATATATATATATATATATATATATATATATATATATATATATATATATATATATATATATATATATATATATATATATATATATATATATATATATATATATATATATATATATATATATATATATATATATATATATATATATATATATATATATATATATATATATATATATATATATATATATATATATATATATCTATATATATATATATATATATATATATATATATATATATATATATATATATATATATATATATATATATATATATATATATATATATATATATATATATATATATATATATATATATATATATATATATATATATATATATATATATATATATATATATATATATATATATATATATATATATATATATGTATATATATATATATATATATATATATATATATATATATATATATATATATATATATATATATATATATATATATATATATATATATATATATATATATATATATATATATATATATATATATATATATATATATATATATATATATATATATATATATATATATATATATATATATATATATATATATATATATATATATATATATATATATATATATGTATATATGTATATATATGTATATGTTATACATATTATAATATATATTCCAAAGATATAGTTGAAATTACTTTTGTAATATAATATTATAATAGTAATTGTTTTATAAGAAACACATGAATAGAATAGAAAGAATATAGAAAAAAAATCTGAAGTCTTTAAATTAGAGGTTAGGTAATGATTACACTGGACATGAAACTGCATTGCAACGATACAAATTTAACATATTATCCGATATTCGTAATTATATCTTCACTATGGCTGGCTATGGCTTTATCCCGCACATGGCAGGACAGAGGGAACTACAAGAACCATAAGAACCGTCCTAGGTTTCTATGGTTCTTGCAGTAGGACTAAGCAACGAAGCGTCGTAAAGTTTTAAGACACTCCGTTGCTTAGTCCCTGCTTTCTCCGTCCCCGCTTTCTGCCTTTCTCGAAGCATTGCTTGTTGAGTGGCGGAACTCAACGCCGTACTTTGCCTAGTTTCCAGAGCGAAGAAAATGGAAATATAAAAATCTATTTTCCCCGAGTGGGAATCGAACCCGACAAACCGTTGCGTTTACGGGTGCTAGATGCTAACCTATGCATAAACATGTAGATGCCATAGACTTATTATATCAGAATGAAAACCAGATTTATGTCAATATATTGACCCTGATTTTAAAGTGTTAATCCACACTGAGGATAAAAAGAATAGCTCAGTGGTGAGAGCGCTTGCACGGTTCGTAAGAGAGCGCGGGTTCGAGTCCTGCTGCGTTAAAAATTTATATGTTTTCTTTAGTTATTTTTTCTATCCTTACACTTTAAAAATCATAAAAATATTCAATAAAAATAGCAATCTCTCTCGCCAAACGATTGTTCTTTGTAGTGGTCTTTGAGTAGTGGATTTTTTTGTAAAAATGTCCCTACAGAGATGCTAACAACGAAAAACGTTGTATAAAGCGTATAAGAATTTCGACGAGGCGTGATGAGGAACGCATTGATCAGTGGTGAGAGCGCTTGCACGGTTCGCAGGAGAGCGCGAATTCGAGTCCCGTTGCCTTCAAATTTTTATATAGTTAAGTATTTTATTTTATCGAAACTATACTTAAATAGTTTTAAGAAAGATTTAATTGAACAAATTTTGTGTGTGATTTATAAACGGATATGTCATCGTAAAGGTTGTACATTTCAAAGGATTATAATTTCGCGCAGCTAACATGACCAATTATATATATATTACATACAATTATATATATATATATATATATATATATATATATATATATATATATATATATATATATATATATATATATATATATATATATATATATATATATATATATATATATATATATATATATATATATATATATATATATATATATATATATATATATATATATATATATATATATATATATATATATATAGACATAAAATCCATAGGTTTGCATTATTAAGCAGTATTATTGTCCTTAATAATTAAGAGGCCTATTTTGTAGCAATTTTTTCTACTTACTTAAAAAATAAAATATAATAAAAAATTGAAGTGAAATGATATATGCATAAAATATACAGAGGAAATTAATTAAATCACAGTTAAATTTTAAAAATAATAAATAATACTTATAATATATTTTAAAAAATATTGCGTTATACGCATTTAGTTTTTAGTTTTATCAATGACATGCATTCGATTACATTAAGATGAATATTTTTTTTTAATTTCTCCGCTCAAATAAATAATCTTAACGACGTCTAATGTATAGAATTCAGACTAAAAGTGGAGAACGAAGTGTTTTGACACTATGAAAGAACACCTATCCTGTCATCCACATACAGATATGTGCGAGAAAGCCTAAAAAATAATATAATATAGTATATTAATAAACAAATTGTAGAAGTACGTACCAGAATATTCAACATTATTAACTTTAAAACACACCCGGTCCATGTCTGTGAGTTAAGTGCGGTTCGAACGGACTGAGATTCGAAATAGACGATGCAATTACAACAGAGCGTAAGTGTCGATTGTGAAAATTATTAAAAAATGTACTGTACATACAAACATAACTATTTACATACGTATATTATATTTACTATTATATATATATCTATATATATACATATATATATATATATATATATATATATATATATATATATATATATATATATATATATATATATATATATATATATATATATATATATATATATATATATATATATATATATATATATATATATATATATATATATATATATATATATATATATATATATATATATATATATATATATATATATATATATATATATATATATATATATATATATATATATATATATATATATATATATATATATATATATATATATATATATATATATATTGATATTTCTTTTTTTCTATTGTTTTCTTTTCTGTGATTTTATTCGAACTTAATTAATTAGATGCGTCGTCTTATTATTTATTATTATTTTATTACTGTCTTTGAGTTTTGCTTTTTATTATTCTTCAAATGACTATGGAATGCGGAATATAGAGAAACTGAATACAACGATAGCATGGTAACAAAAGTTCAAAGTATATTCTCTTTTAGTCACCAGGCGTGAAAGTAAATAAGAAAGTTGTAACGCGTCTAGTTTATTGAGATCTAGTAGAGGATTAATGTACAGCTCAAATTTTAGTAATGAACTACATACCTCAATTAATGTATAAATTAATGTGTTTTTTATTTCATTATTTATTTTTATATATTTATTTATTTTGCCATCACAGCGTACACCAACAATATATATATACGAATAAATATTTTAACGTAAATCACAAAGTGTTTGTTACACTCACAATACAAATATATTTATAATATTAAAAAAAAATATAAATCCCAAAAGAAGAAGAATATATAATTATGCTATTTATGAGTATTAGAGTACTTTAATATATAGGATTGAGGTCATTCAAGTCATATTTAAGATATAAAAACTTTATTTTTGTAACATAAACTTTGTGAAGTTGAGGTGACTTTGTAATGGACATTTCTAAAAAGATTTTATTACATATCTTTAACAAAATATTGAATATGTACTGTTTATATATATATATATATATATATATATATATATATATATATATATATATATATATATATATATATATATATATATATATATATATATATATATATATATATATATATATATATATATATATATATATATATATATATATATATATATACTCTTTTAATAATCTTCTTAAATCATCAATGAACACTGCGATATACCTTGTTGCTGTGCATAACTGTAAAACTGTCAAAAACTCTAAGCTCTTAACAGCAGCTTACCGTTTTTTGGATATAAGTTTTGTAACGTTATATTTGTTGCACTTATCGTATATAAATCTAATAACAGAGACGTAAAAAATACGTGTTTGGGAAAAAATCGATGCTTTGTAATGCTGTGTAATATAATATGTTTATTTTTAATAGCTAAGTTATTAAAATTGTAAAGAACGGCAATAGGTTGAAATTCCAGAACATAATATACTGGACTAAGGCCACTTAAAAATGGCGAAAAGTAGGACTACCGACACTAGAATTGAGTATAATTATGATGATGGTGATGATAACGATAGTGATAGTAATGATTATGGTGATGGTGATGAAAGTGATGTTGATATGATATGAAGAAACTATGACAGTAGACCGTGATAAAAAATAAGTACTTGGTATTGTTTGATGCTCCATTCTCTTTGTCTACATCTAGAGACAAATCGTGAAGGTATGTTCGTATGTATCGATGTTATTCTTGAATAGTTATTATACAGATACTAATACAAAAAAAAAGTATTTTATCAAGTTATTGTATTAAATGAACACACTACGTAGCAAAAAGTTGGAAAACCACAAGTCATATTGAAAATGAGTAAATTATAAATTAGTCCAGTTTGAATATGAGAATCATTATTGTTTTATATTCATAATTATGAACAATTTAAATAAAACGATTGCAAATTTTTGCCGATATTCTGATTTAACACTTATAAAATTTGAAATAGCAATTCTCTAGCACTATCACTTAATCAAGAGATTTCCTATACAATTACATACATACGTATGGACAAATATTCACAACCTGTGGCTTCCGGTGACAATGACAACTTCTCAAAGAACAGGACAGCACAAAATGTATACAATAAGAATCATAGATAAAAAGCTATCACTAACTAAATATATGAGGTTAAAGTTATTTTTATTATTTGTTGATAATAATTAATATATTACAAAGGTGCTTATTATTTGTTAATAATTATGTTCAAAGGTTTTTAGATTAGCTTTTAGGGCTACCATGGGTTCTTCTAGAAGTTTCTTCCATCCCCTGGACCTACTAGTTCTCGCCTTTCTGCTTTTAGGTTAGGTTAGTTGATTTAAATGCTTATGTCAATCATTTCCTAAATGAATTTAAAAATATTTTCTTTTATTTAATATAACAAATGAAAGAAGAAATTAAAAGTTAAAATATTCAAAATAGAATATCTATAGCATGGCAGATATAGTATGCTGCAACTTATTTTGTTGAGTAAATTGTATAACAAAAACTCTGGAAAACAAAAAAACAGAATCGTAAATGTATATTCATATATAGTCGAATTGTTTTTATACTAAAATTTGCGTATATGATTATTTTTTCCCCTAATAAAAATACGAAAATGCAAATTAAAAATTTAGTTATTCATCACCACACTAGAAATATAAATGTAAACATTTCACACAAGTCTTTTTACCACAAAAATTATTGCTATATCAAAAAGTATGAGCCAGTTTGAAGTTCGGAGTGCAACAAATATAACGTTACAAAACTTATATCCAAAAAACGGTAAGCTGCTGTTAAGAGCTTAGAGTTTTTGACAGTTTTACAGTTATGCACAGCAACAAGGTATATCGCAGTGTTCATTGATGATTTAAGAAGATTATTAAAAGAGTATATATATATATATATATATATATATATATATATATATATATATATATATATATATATATATATATATATATATATATATATATATATATATATATATATATATATATATATATATATATATATATATATATATATATATATATATATATATATATATATATATATATATATATATATATATATATATATATATATATATATATATATATATATATATATATATATATATATATATATTATATATATATATATATATATATAAAGGATATATATGAATATTATAACGTTTTCGTTATAGATTTTGACAAATATTTATTGTAATACTATACTTTTTCTCAATATAAATGATATAATAAATTGTTAAGCACAACAATATAAAGTACTGTTATTTTACTGACGGTTATTATTAAAGATTGTTATTTCTTTTATAACCGTCATTGTGGCATAATTTGATTGTACCTGACTAGACTAGACTTTTTTTTTAGCTTCACGCTTTATCCCGCACACGGCAGGGTAGGTAGAGGGAACTGCAGGGACCGTGGGAACCTAGTGTTAAGACATTTCGTTGCTAAGTCCCTGCTTTCTCCGTCCCCGCTTTCCGCCTTTTTCGACGCATTGTGTGTTAAGTGGTGGAACTCAACGCCGCGCTTTGCCTAGTTTGCCAGAGCGAAGAAAACGGAAATAGAAAAATCTGTCTCCGACTGGGGATCTAACCCAGAAACCGTCGCGTTACAGGCAGACGTTACGTCTCTGCCACGACGTACGGACTAGATTTAGAGTCGTCTTTATATATAAGATAGATTTATACAGCAATAAAAAGCTATATTTTTAGTTTATAGGTACTGTCTAGTATTCCTTTATAAATATAATTAATTTTTAAATCAATTAAACCTGAATTTAATTGTTAATATAATTGTATGTATTATGCAAAAAATATCGGTAAGTGTAAGACTTAGTCTTAACACTACGAGATCATAATCTTTACCTTTCTAACAAAGAAACGAGACGTAAATGTAACCACAGAAACTTAGGTCAAGAGTGAATTATACTAACTACTGATAAAGCAATTGCATTGTTCCACGTAATTCAAAGGAAATATAAATATAAGTATAAGTACGAAATCAATTAAGTAATATAAAAATTTCAAATCAAGTATTGATTTTGATTTCATACTAAATACAAAAATATTAAGCAAAGCTTGCATCTATCGATGAAATTAAGCTATAAGTTATATTATTTATATTCTAAAGGGGACAGTGTGGACACAATGAACAGTAGCTTCGATATTGCTTTCATATGAGATACGGAATCTAGAAAAAACATTTTATTTTTTTTCTTTTCTTTTTCTAGCTTCACGCTTTATCCTGCATATTGCAGGGTAGGCAGAGGGAACTGCAGGAACCATTTGAACCTAGTTTTAAGACACTCCGTTGCTAAGTCCCTGCTTTCCGCCTTTTTCGAGGCATTGTGTGTTGAGTGGCGGAACTCAACGCCGCGCTTTGCTTAGTTTGCCAGAGCGAAGAAAATGGAAATAGAAAAATCTATCTTCCCCGAGTGGGAATCGAACCTCAAACCGTCGCGCTTACAGGCAGACGCTTACACCATTTTATTTATTTACATAATAATAATTAAAAATGTAATCTTCATTAATTAAAACCAGTAAGCAAAAACCACAATACAATCATACGTACATGGATTAATATTTATTTCAAAATTTTATTTTATAATGTAAAATATATCGCACAAATGCGAGAAGTGATCGCTCACTGAGGGTTCCATACCAATTTCAAGATTTATAAAATTTGCAAACTTAAATTTGCGGTCATATTCACATATTTTGAGTAAAATGATCTACAATTATAAATTTGTTACAATTTTAATATATTTTTCTGTGATAAAGCTTTGAGATCAACTTTGAGATGTTCTTCTCCACATATAAGGTAAGGTAAGTACTTGTTTTTTTTGTTATATCTATAATTATTTTCTTTCATTGTACTATTATTTATAACTATGTATGAAGAGTATTTATTTTATGTATGGAGAGCATGTATGAAAAGGTTAAGGACAGTGGACGAGGCGAAAGAGGTATGCAGGGACCGCAGTGTATGGCGCTTCGTTCTCTCTGACTACCTCGCTAGGGATAGAGCGTGAAGTTATGTATGTATGTATGTATTATTTACAATTATTTCACAACACTACGGACGACGACGAAAGTACACTTATGCGGCGATGGAAACTTAAAATAATTATTTATTATAGGATTCATGCAATATGAGAAATAAAAATAACCAAAGAGGCCTACATCTTTTTATTGCGTTAATATAGATTTTTTTCTTTATACCTCAAGAAGTGACTGATTTGGATTTTAAATATTATTTTCAGCTTGTATAATTTTGATAGAGAGGCAGACTGACAATAAAATTTTTCGTTTGCACCAAGGAACCCTAAAAAGAGTAATATTATGAATTGTATAACATTCATCTTTATAAATGTCAAGACTTTTATACGATTTTCCATAGAATATTATAACTGATTTTCATTTTCACTTATTACTATATTACTTGCCAAGTGGCACATTTAAATATGAAAAAGTTGTATACAATAGAGTTGGATTTATTTTTAATGGAGGATAGAGAATTTGCTATTTATATATGATGTTTTTTTTATTTTTTTTTCATTAGCTTCACGTTTTATCTTACACATGGCAAGATATAGGAACCTAGTATTAAGACACTCTGTTCCCTGTTTTAAGCCTTTTTTAAATGTAAGAGTTCATCTTCATCATTCAGCGTGGGAATTGAACCCACAAGTCGCGTTTTAACGCTCTGCGCCACGCCGGTCATCTTTTTTATATGATAATAAATATTGATTAATTATTTTATACAGTCGTGGAGCAGACGACACGTTGATCGCGACGGTTTGAGGGTTCGATTCCCACTCGGGGAAGATGGATTTTTTTATTTCCATTTTCTTTGCTCTGGAAACGAGGCAAGAGCGCGGCGCTGAGTTCCGCCACTCAACACGCAATGTTTCAAAAACATATGGTTTCTGCAGTTCCCTCTGCCTACCTTGCGATGTGCGGGATAAAGCGCGAAGCTAAAAAAATAGTATTTTGTTTAAGATTGATAATGGCTATTGTATGATAAGATAAACCCATAACCACAAAAAAATCGGTTGTGTATGTAGAGTACTCCAAATATAATGAAGATTGCATAAAAAAGTAAGTTTAAGTACTATGCCTCCATTTTTTACACCTGCACAATGAAAACTCATGGAGAACTTAAACACTCCGTTCTCCATTTCTTGCTATAGTTCGAAGAATTTAACGCCTTAGTTTGCCTTATTAAATATATATAGTAGTTATATAATACTGCAGTTCCGTCTGCCTACCCTGCAATATGCGGGAAGAAGCGTGAAGCTAAAAAAATATATATATAATACTATATATCCGAAACTCTTACTTATATACAGAAATAATGTTTCGCAGTTTCTTAATAAATAGTTAACTAAGAAAATAATAGCAAAGCTTGCTCTAATATGGCAGTGTATTCTCGTTTACGTGGTGTTTATCAACAATTGCTGTCTTACTTAGGAAAAGCTATTTATACTATTGGGAATATATCGTAAATGTATATATTCTTTATTTATGTATACATTTGTCGAGGATTAAGCCTTTGTTTATTTTCTTAGATCTATATGTGTCAGGTTAATGAAAATATTTTTAAATTACTTTAAGCCAAATTTTAAGCTAAATATATTAATTACCGCCAAGGCGGAAAGCGGAGCAACTCACGGGAGAGGCCGCGGACGTGCTGCGAAAGCGATCCCGTAGCCTCTCCGTTTTTCCGTGCTGTGGCGGCCCTCGCAGGGGTTTTTAGTGAGATTTCCACCTGCGTCAACAAAAAAAAAGCCAAATATATATTTGGTTTAAAGTTTATAAGTAACTTAATTTTTTTTTGAGAACTCATTTTAAAATATTTTCGTTAATCTGATATATATATATATATATATATATATATATATATATATATATATATATATATATATATATATATATATATATATATATATATATATATATATATATATATATATATATATATATATATATATATATATATATATATATATATATACATATATATATATATATATATATATATATATATATATATATATATATATATATATATATATATATATATATATATATATATATATATATATATATATATATATATATATATATATATATATATATATATATATATATATATATATATATATATATATATAGTTCTAAGAAAATGAGGTACTGTTATATAACTGTACTTAGTTACACTATGCCTTACTCGTTTGTTCATGACTTTTTGTTCTATCTTTCTATTATAATAAGTGAAGTTCAGTCGGTCTCATTTTTATATTTATTAACCCTGATATTGCAAACAGTGCAGTGAATAATTCTTAATAACGAAAGAGAGCCCTCACATGCATATCAAACTTGATAGATATTTTTATTAATACAATATCGTATCGCAATCGTCCCGTACTAGCAAAAAACAGCGCAAAACTTATTAAGCGTCGACCTCATACTTACCGTCTATTGACATAACGCTTAGCTTCTTTTCGTAATTGCTCAAATAACAGATTATATAAGTTGTCACTTATAATAGACCAATGTATTAGTAATTTCTTTGGCTGTATGATTATTATCACATAATATATATCTATATTTCTTTATATTTGAGTTTATTTTGTTTTATTGAGATGTTATTATTGTTTTTTATATATTTAGTGTCTGTTATCTGTGTCATATTTTCTGGTACACATAGAGAGAATTAAGTGACATATATTTTTTAAACACTTACTAAGGTACATGGCCAGTATGAGCAAAAATTTACAGTGTGTTGGTCACATCATGTTTAGGCCTAGGAATGAAAATACACTTTATTGATACCAAAAACTAATCTGAAACGGCTAATTGACATACAATTATGTACTTATATAATATATAATCATCGATTTTGGTGAAAAATATAATATATATGTACATAATATGTACATATATCATTTATATGTGTTTAGTATATTATTTATATATATTTAGAATATTTAGTAATTTCGTAATTATTATCTCTAGTATTACATTTTTATTATTAAGTCATTATAATAAGAAATATAAAAATTTAACTTCACATTATATGTTTAGTACATCTGATAGAGCCGCATGTAACATTAAAATTTACTAGGCACATACATCGTTAAGTTAACAGCGGCCTCTTAATTTCAGCGGATTATGTTCTCTTTAATTAAATCACGTTGATGTTAGCAGTTTCTGTCCTGTTTTAAGTTAAAATTGTACATGAAATCATGAAGCGTAGTGTATACTCTTCGTGATTTCATGTACAATTTTAACTTGGTTAATGTAGCCATCATTGAACAGTGAGGTGGATCTAAATTCAACGTTTCTCTTTATTTAAATTCTTTACCTAATCCTTAAATTAAAGTTATTATTTTCATTTTAAGTACTTATATGGTGGATATCTAGTGTAGCTTTTTAATAATTCCGTAGCAAAAATTAAATCTCAATATTTTTATGTTATTAAAACAATAAATAAAGAACTGAATAATATTTTACTATACCATATCAAATACTATTGAGTATACAAGCCGGAAAAGCATGTTGCAATATGTATCCAGTATTCTTAAAAAAGAAATATAGTAAAAAATTTCAAGCACTGCTCTCTCTATTTCTCATTATTTATAACTCTCTATCTTTCTTTCTCTCTGCTCTCTGCTTATCTAAAAGCTATGTTATAAGCGGCAAAAAAAAACAAGTCATGATGTTATATACATAAGGAATATTATATTTTTATATTTTGTGCACTTGTATCCAAATTAGGTGCTAAGTGATAATAATTACTAAGACTTCTTTAGAGGATATAATAGTCATATACTCCAAAATTCTACTCTATTTCATTAGAGATCAATTTATCGTAGTTATAATAAGAATGACGTAGTTATAATGAATTTAAAAAGAAAATAAATAACTTTTAAAATAATTGTCACAAAATGTTGTATGCCTAAGCTTTACTCACACAATATTGTAAGACACAATTCAAGGAAAAGATCTCTACTTTATTTAAGCTTTTTCATTGTCTAACATAATACAAAACAGCTTTGACGTTTTTATTGTTCAGATAATACCTAGTGTATACGTCTTGAGAGTTGTTATATCAATATCAATGTCAGTCACTTTTAAACTTTGAATTGTAAACAACCGTCTTAAAAGTATTAAATGACAAAAACTTCACTGTAAATATTAATTTAATATAATAGATTTGATATATAAGACAGATAGATAGATATATTTTAGATATATTGTATATATGTTTCTTACGTATTCCTTAACCCGTACGGACTATCAATCATCATTATGTATTATTTGTAAAAGCGTTTCATTGCGGACACTTAGAGAGGCAAGTTTTTGACCTAGAATTTTTCTATTGATACCAATTTGAAGATCTCGAAAAGGCAAATTGGTAAAAATATAGCCAATGTTTCAACTGGCACAGTTCAATTGGTAATTGATTAAAGAAATACTACACCTTAGTCAATTGGATTTGCTCGACATTTGAAACTTGATATTTGCGTTCGATTTTTGTCAGTCTCAAAACATCTGTCTTTTAACAAAAAAAGATTTCTAACTTTACCATCCTTAAAAGTATTGAAGTACTAAAATAATACCTAATACAGTTCTACGTGAATATAATAAAGAAATAACAAGAATAATAAGTATGTTCTTTCCATCTAAACTAATGAAAACTACATATAAAATTTATATTTCTGTTAAAGTCATGCCATATTAAAGTTTTCTAATATTCAGTATCCACATATGAAATGACCACGACAGATCTATAAGTACTAATTCAATTGGAAATGTTGGTAAATGAGTATGTGTAGTAAGAAGTACGAAGTAAGAAGCTCTATTTCGCTTGAAAATTGACAAAAACATTTGATAACACATTTTAAAGAATTCATAAAGAAAAATATTTGAAAGTTGTACAAATTTAAATTATTCCGCACAAAGCAAAAGTTACATCCGTATGTTTTAAAGAAAATATCTCGCTTTTGTTAAAACGTGAGGAAATAAAAAATTCCCGACACCCAAATTTCTGAGAAACTCCTGGGATTGTACTTTTGAACTGAGCCCAAAGTAGTTACAAGTTTGGAGTAGCAAAAAATCCTTTAAAGGTTCTGGAACCGCGACCTTGAGACGAACTCCACTCGTAACCTCGGGACTATTTATCAGGTACAACTTAAATATTAACTTTTGAAGTTTGAACTTCAAGTATATTATGAGGTTTCTTCAAAACCAATAAGATAATATCTAGTAAAGCTTTCCATTAATTATTAATATATTATTTTTATTTGAGATGGTCAAAACAGTATGTTATTCGCTTTATTATCATTGTGAATGATCAAGATTTTTAAAAGTCGATAACCTCTTTACTGTCTACCTTATTCTGAGCCTCTTTACAACTAAGCACTTCGTAGAAATACAAATGTCCTATACAAACGAAACTAAATTCTTTTTATTTTTTAATAGTATAGCTTTACTGAAAACTATAAACAAAATTGAAAATAAAAGCTTCAGAATTCAATAATCATATTTGTAATTTCTACTTGTTTTACATTCCATCTTCATACTCCCACACGAGCAATAGTTTCCAAACTACCCGCATATACGAAACACCTCTCATTTACAGTACAACAATCTGTACTGTTCAAGTGTATTCAAAGTTACGCTTGTGTTCAATTTATTGGTTTACGTTCAGAAAGTTTTGGGTAATGCTTCGTTAACTTCAATATAATTTTATAACGATTCTGTATAAATTTCAATTTATAAAAGCAAAAACCAAATAAGAGACTTTTCTTTTATTTAAGCAAATGTTGGCATTATGTTTGGAGTGACGAAACCCAATTCAACAATTATTTTATAATAAAATTTGATACGTGTTTAGAAATTGTATTTAATTCATTTGTTAAATTAAATAAAGCCTGTGCCTGCCTGATAATGATTCTAAATTTTTTTTGCTTGTAGATTCACGCAAGTTTTTTTCCTCGTAATCAACCTACTAGTGTCAAAACACTCCGTTCTGCGCTTACTGTCCGAATTTACTGGATTTAGACACTGTGGAAATAGTGACGGATATCAACACTACGTTTTGCCAAACCAGAATCGAGAAATGAAAAAATATAATTTCTATATATATATGTTAACTAGATTTTACTATCAGATGCTTAAATTAAAATACTTCTGTATTAAAATAAAATAAAAGACACAATTCCGACGCTATTATGTCTTTGAATAGACTTAGCAACTTTGCAAACTAAACTAACTAAACAAAATTAGTGTAATAAAATGGAAGGTAAGTCTGAACATTAATCTTTGCAACGGATAGTTTGGAGTAACTAAATGAGAAAGCAATTCGGTAACTTTGAAATATTTTTCAATGACACACATTCCTAATTAAGCTTGAACTAGTATTGACGCTTTTATGAATGAATTCATAGATTTTTCAAGTTTGAACTTTCTCACCTAATCTTTGGAAGTTCCATTCAATACTTTCTTTCCAATTAACTATTGATTAAGCAAAATCAAATATGTTACAAGAAAATGAGATTTTTTTTTCCCGAAAGGGTATTGAACACACTGCCAGTAAGCATTACTTTAAAATGAAGCTCCATTGCGCGATGATGACCTCAAATTCAATTTTTATGCAACTATTTTATGCCCGAAATTTAAAAAGTAACCTGATCTGATACAGCGTAACATTAATATGGTTCCATATATATTTTCATACTTCACTGGAACGAAGCTGTTATAAAAGACATATGGAAGGCCAGGTACAAGGTATAGGGCAGATAGTGATAATATTCCAGTGATAATGGAGGAGACCAGGCTCAGATAGTTTGGGCACGTTGAGGGTGAAAGATTTATGAAATAATGACAAAGCATATACCAGTAACTAGTAAAGAAGAAAAGAGCAGAGTTTTAGAGAACATAATGTCAAAGATTCTGAAAGGTCACGTAAGTATGAGGACCTGCTTGGCGACCTGTAGGGACTGTAGCATTTTTCACTTTCATAAAGTGTGAAGCCATGTATGTATACATTTTAAATAACCATCAAAATCCGTCAGTTGTAATGAAGAGCATTTTGATAGCAAAATGATATCATCATCGGAAGATACGAGACTGTTTCAAATGTTTTTGGAAATTATAGACATTTCTTCTGGGAACATGAAGCTTGTGAGTGATCTAGTAACATAAATATATAAGCCATATATATTGTTATAAATAACTTTAAATATTTTTGAAGTCTCCTTTTCTTTAAAATTAGACAATGGTATAACATTCAGATAAATTTTCGTTTACAAAAAAAATTTACATCCAAATACAAATTCTTTTGTATCATCAAAGGCCGTTGTAATTAGAAGACGGCTCTACTCTTTATATTTTTACCCTTATATTTGTTATTTTTTACATTTTGTGAGAAAATCAATTTTTTGAAAAAAGAAACGTTTTGTTAATATATATATATATATATATATATATATATATATATATATATATATATATATATATATATATATATATATATATATATATATATATATATATATATATATATATATATATATATATATATATATATATATATATATATATATATATATATATATATATATATATATATATATATATATATATATATATATATATATATATATATATATATATATATATATATACTTAGTCTGGCCATAAATACTGTTACTATTCAAAAAAAGAAAATATTACGTTTGAATTTGGAATCTGTCATTTTTATATGATTGCTTGATGTGTTTTCTTATTTTCGCGCCATTATATTGTTAAATATTTTGTTATATTAAAATGGAGTGGGGTGATAAAGAGAACCGAATCGCTGTGATTGCCTTACATAAAGTAGGTATGGAGAAAAGTGCAATTTTTAAAACCCTCCACCCGCTTGGTATTAGTCAAATGTTTGTTTACCGGGCTATTGATAGGTACAATGATACCTCCTCTGTTTGTGACAGAAAAAGATCTGGCCGTCCACGTACCGTTCGTGTGAAAAAGGTGATTAAAGCAGTTAGGGAAAGAATTCGAAGAAATCCTGTCCGTAAGCAAAAGAGTTTATCTCGGGAGATGAAGATAGCTCCTAGAACCATGTCGCGTATATTAAAAGATGACTTAGGACTTGCAGCCTATAAGAGACGTACTGGTCACTTCTTAACTGATAATTTAAAGAAGAATAGGGTGGTAAAATCCAAACAACTACTTAAGCGGTACGCAAAGGGAGGTCACAAAAAAAATTTGTTTACGGATGAGAAAATTTTTACAATTGAGCAGTATTTTAATAAACAAAATGACCGTATTTATGCTGGAAGCTCTAAAGAAGCTTTGCAATTAGTAAACAGAGTACAACGTGGGCATTATCCCACTTCAGTGATGGTTTGGTGGGGTGTTAGCTACGAAGGGGTGACTGAGCCATATTTTTGTGAAAAAGGTATTAAAACGTCGGCACAAGTTTATCAAAATACCATTCTTGAGACGGTAGTTAAGTCTTTAACTAACACCATGTTCAATAACAAAGAATGGTGCTTTCAACAAGACTCGGCACCGGGTCATAGAGCTCGATCCACCCAATCTTGGTTGAAAACTAACGTTCCGGACTTTATCAGCACTGAAAACTGGCCGTCGTCAAGTCCTGACCTAAATCCATTGGACTATGATTTATGGTCAGTTTTAGAGAGTAAGGCTTGCTCTAAACGCCATGATAATTTGGAGTCCCTAAAACGATCCATTCGGTTGGCAGTGAAGAATTTTCCTCTAGAAAGAGTTCGTGCTGCTATTGATAACTGGCCTCAACGTTTAAAAGACTGTATTGCAGCCAATGGGGACCACTTCGAATAAACATTGTATATTTTTAATAGTTATATATTGATGTATTAAACTAACTCACTATGAAAGGAATAAATGTTACGTATAAAAAAAAAATCGTGCTTTTCTTTATAACAATATTTATGGCAAGACTAAGTATATATATATATATATATATATATATATATATATATATATATATATATATATATATATATATATATATATATATATATATATATATATATATATATATATATATATATATATATATATATATATATATATATATATATATATATATATATATATATATATATATATATATATATATATATATATATATATATATATATATATATATATATATATATATATATATATATATATATATATATATATATATATATATAAATTGTGAAGTATCTTGCTTATTTTAAAATTATATTTTGAAAATTATGTAATATAATAGATTATTTAATCAATTGATCAAATTGAAAAACAAAAGTAATATTCTTATAAAGTATAAGTAAGTAGTAAAGTTAAAATAAATATTTAATATTTTATTACCAAACAGACGAGTGTCATTTTACTTCTTTTCATTTATAGTATTGAGAAGAATACATCTATTGTCTAAAGTCAACGTTATTAACCTGTCGTGTAAAATACTGAATTTACAATGAGACGGATCTCAGTCAGAGAAAAGGATCTCAGTTTAATAATAGTCCTATTTTGTAGGCCTCGCCTTATTTGAATTTGTATGCCATCTCAATAGAAGCTCGTGGAATTGAACGTAGCGGAAAATTGGAGATATTCGGAATTGTATTGACCATATAAAAATGAAATCGTTCGGTTGTATTGATGGCATTTAATTTTTTTGCCATTCTCGTTAATCAAAATATACTTTTTTTATCTATGAATTGGAATTTGGTTTGGATTCTCAAAATAACATAACGTTGGTACATAGCACCAAGAAAGAATTTCCCATGAAAGCTACTTTCTTAAAGGAAATGAACATTTCAAACAATTTTTCTTCTTAAGTCTAGTTATATAATACTATCATATAAACTTGGATTCAGCTATCCGATGACCACTAATATTATATACATATATCTTTGTATATTTTGCTCATAGTAGAGTAGGCAGAGCAAACCTACAAACAAACCTTCTGGCAAACCTAGTGCTAAGACACTCCGTAATCGCCTTTGCTTTCCGCCTTTCGAGGTATTCCATGTTGAGTGATGAGATTGAACGCAGTGTTTGTCTAGTTGACAGGGTGAAGAAAACAGAAATAAAATAATCCAACAAAGTGGGAATCGAACCCACAAACCGTTGTGTTTAGAGGTAGACGCTGCGACTCTTCGACATGACGGTTTACAACATTATGAAAAAGAATGACAACTTCACTGATTTTCCCATCATTAAAACACCAAAGCTATGTAATTATAAAGATGACCAAACAATTATTACCATCGTTAAACTATCAATAAAATTAATTCACAGATTTCCATTCTAATCTCCGTTAATAGTTTTCGGGTTACCGAGAACCAATAATACGTTGGTCCTATATAAATATACTATTGGAGCCTTAAACACCCTTTATTGTTAATTGATCTAAGTACGATAGCTGTGATTAACGTTCATCGATGACTCGGTTTCTTATTATTATTTATATAATATTAACTTATACAGGGTCAATACCAGGCAAAGCGCGGCGTTGAGTTCCGCCACTCAATACGCAATGCCTCAAAAACGGCGGAAAGCGGGGACGGAGAAAGCAGGGGCTAAGCAACGGAGTGTCTTAACACTAGGTTCCCACGGTCCCTGCAGTTCCCTCTGCCTACCCTGCCTTGTGCGGGATAAAGCGTGAAGCTAAAAAAAAAAACTTATACACCGATATCATAAGAAACTCAATGTTTTTATTATGTATTATATGTTTGATAAATTTTTGTTTCATACATTTTTCTAAACACTTATACTGTGTTAATTATGTGTTTTAATTGGTAGAAATTAACATGTACTCACTAAGTATTCTTAGAAAAAATAAAGATGACTCAAGATCCGTATAAATAACAAATATGTAGGTATAAGTACTATAATAGTTAAAAGATTTTACGTAAAACATTTATTAAACTTGTCGATTACAGTACATAATGTGTGTTTTGGTTTAAATATTTCAAACCAACTATTACAATTTAATATTGCTCTCGCATGCATTCCGGTGGCTTCGCTGAGGATTTCCCATAGGCTTATGACGCTTAGAGGCAATACGTTAAGTTGGAGTATTTGATTTCTTTCACAGGTTTATAATATAAATTAGAAATCAATTTTTAAAAATTGTATTTTTTGGTTTATTTTTTAAGTCGATCGACAGTAATCAAAAATAACAATATTTTATAGGCTTCTTTTTTCCTTTCATGCCTAATGATAGTAGCAAGCAGGGTCAATACTCTTTGGTCTCGGTCCAGCCTTAAGACTGGTAGAATTAATCACTTTGCGAAATCTTAAACTAACTTATACTTATATATATATATTTGCTGCAAAATCTACTTTGTATGGAAAACCGTTCGACGTGAAATTCTGTTCAAAGGGAAGAAGATGAAGAATAAAACTAACTAATATCAGTCCTTTATGAATAAAACTAACAAATGATCATATTAATGTGTCCGCAAATTCATATGGATGATTTGCGATTAAAGACAGTGATGCATGCAGTCAAGGAAAAATATGTTTATATTATATATTAATTAAAAATAGACATGAATGGCCAAAAATCTAAAAGAAACTGTTGCGCTGTTGGAATTTCAGATTGGGTCAAGAAACTTCATTTATAAAACAATTTTTTTTAAAAAAAGTATTTAGTTCTACATTCTACAGCACATAATGAAATCTAGCAATCGCTTACTTGGTGTAAACGTTCGACGTAGTGGTTAGAGCGTTTCAACGGCATGAAAGAGATTTAAATTTCTATAAATGTTCACACGTTTTCCTGAAATATTATTCTTTTATATAATTAATGTTAAAATTTTATAATATTTTATACATTTAACAATTTGACAAATTAGTACACTTAGAGTCAATGGCTTTTGTATTATATCTTTTTTATTGTATTTAATTCACTCACTTCTTGCCTAAATTCGAGACAATTATTTTATGCTTAAATATTTAAACATGCTTAAAATTCACATCTTAATTTAATACGAAAAGGCCTTAAGCTACAAATATAGTAAATACTTTAATCCATATACCAACCGAGCTATGTTATCTCGGCGCATTACAGCGGCTTTCACACTATATTTCATTCGCGTTGAGGTGTGATATTGACACATTCCTATGACTTCATTTCCCGGAGGCATTGACAGAATTGAAATGGAATGAAATTATTATGTGTCTAAACTATTATCCAAAGATGTTTGATTTATGTACGATTAATGTTGGTAGTATTACTAGTATACTTGTGTGACAAACATAGCTAACTAAAAGAAGGTACTAAAATTGTAAATGAAGATGAATTATTTTGATTTTCTTCGCTCTGACTGAGCAAAAGCATAGTGAGGCGTTGAGATCCGCCACCCAATATGCGTTGCCTGGAAAGGTGAATAGTGGGAAACGGATTGTGTTAAGACTAGGCTCGCCGAAATTCTTATGAATGACTGGAAAACAGTGTAAGTTTAATATATATGTATCTTAAATAGAAATATATAGTCTTCATATATTTCCTTCAAGAAACTTCAAGCACTCTGTTATCATGTCGATGATAATGGAGTTTTTTTTATTTTTTTATTTTTATTTTTTTTTTTTAGCTTCACGCTTTATCCCGCACATGGCAGGGTAGGCAGAGGGAACTGCAGGAACCATATGAACCTAGTGTCAAGACACTCCGTTACTTAGTCCCAGCTTTACTCCGTCCCCACTTTTTAGTTATTTTTAGTTTGAAATATTTCAAAAGTATACTAGTAAATGCATTATAGTGTACATAGCTCAGGGGACAACGAAGCAACGGAGTGAATGTTGTAATGTATTTTAGATGTTCAGAAACAACTTTGGCGTTCACCTACCTCAGGGGCTAAATAATGTTAGCAAAGTTACGTTTATTGAAGGGTTAAATAGCTAAGGGTTAAATTTTAATTGAATTTAACAAAAACATATATTTATCAATATCACTACCACTGTGGCGCAGAGGCCTAGCGTCTGACCGTAAACGCGACGGTTTGTGGGTTCGATTCCCACTCGAGGAATATGGTTTTCTAATTTCATTTTCTTCGCTTTTGCTACTAGGCAAAGCGCGGCGTTGAATTCCGCCACTCAACACGCAATGCCTCGATCCCTGCGATTCCCTATGCCTATCCTGCCATGTGAGGAATAAAGTGTGAAGCTATAAAAAATATATACCCACATACGTCTTTATTTTCAGTAGAAATCGATCCTATCCGACACGAAGTTATTTTTGTTTTACTTCTGTAAGTCTCAATAATTTCAGGTGTTAAAGGAAAGAAATGTAGTTTGGAAATAGTTCAAGGAAATACATAAAAATTAAGCAAAAAGCAAAAAATAACAGACCTGTATTTTTTTTGAAGAATTTCGACGTAGCGTCAGGAAGAACGCAAAAAATATCAACAATTACACTTAACGTAACGTCGACTTATCCCCACGTCTAATTAAGAAGATTGAAAAGTGTTATTTCCTTAATGCATCAACCCTTGTACTTAAACAACATTTCCATAAGTTTGAAATTATGTACGTCAGACAGAGCGACTTTTATAGAGAAGATTAGATAAGAAATTTGTAAGTACTTCATATATAAAATATAATTTACGCAAAACATATAAAATTATATGAGGTTATATGGTATTTTTTTACAAAATTACATTATATTTTTCAGGTACGCAACCTCTCAGTGGGAAGAAACGGGGCTATTATGAGACATACTCTGAATCTTATTATAAGGGTACATATTACTACTTATGCGAATATTTAGCATAATGCTCTATAAGGCATTTTTCCACATAAAATACGCTACTAATATTATATTTTCTTACTTTTAAACGATTTATGCTGTTTTAGTTCACTTTGTGTGTGTGTGTGTGTGTGTGTGTGTGTGTGTGTGTGTGTGTGTGTGTGTGTGTGTGTGTGTGTGTGTGTGTGTGTGTGTGTGTGTGTGTGTGTGTGTGTGTCTTTCAACTAATTTCCTATAAGTCTTTACCCAGACTTAGAACTGAAACTCAAAACTTTTTCATCAAACTAGTGAATAGTAAATAAAGGTCTTAAAAAATGGCTATGAAGTTTTTAATATGATTTTTTTTAAATTATATAGTTTGCGCAGAAGACACTTCCTAATTTGTAAAATTAATGTCCCCTTCCCTTCTACCTTCTAAATTAAAACAATGATAAAATAAAAAAAAGTGATACAACGATTTAATATACTATCGAAATTTGGTTTAATCGAGATCGTATTAACATATTGTTTAATACTTCATAAATCGTGAACTACATTGACTATTCAATCAATCGATGAAAAAAGTCTCAAATAGGTTTCCAAAAAAAAATTAAAATTTAAATCATCGATAAAGTTTGTAATGAAGTACAAAATTTTATATATTATAACCCCTTTTATTACAAATCATCTAAGTGATGTTTTTATAAGCTTACGTGATGATTAAAATAAATTACACACTTAAAAACAAACTATGCCTTTTTTAAATCTTTAATTTATTTATCTTTATTTATGACTAGACAAAGAGAAATTTAAATAAATATTGCCTGTCTACATTAGGTACTTCAATCAACAAAGATAAATTTGTTATAAGAAATGTCCAAATTTAATGTATACACTATAATTAATTTTCTTTTAACAGTTGTTTGATCTGGCTATACAGAACACCAGATTTCACTATTCAATACGCCCTTAAATATTTGAAAAGTACTGATGAAGAAATATATTACTTGACTTAGAAAAAAGCGTGAAATAATAAAAAAATATATATTTTTAATATCCAGTATTAATATAGTTTACCGTCGTGGTGCAGAAGCGTAGCGTCTGCCAGTTAACGTAATGGTTTGTGGGATCGATTCCCACTCGGGCACGAAGGATTTTTCTATTTCCATTTTCGTCGCTCTGGAAACTAAGCAAAGCACGGCGTTGGGTTCCGCCACTCAACAAGCAATGCCTCGAAAAAAAGTGGAAAGCAGGGACGAAGAAAGCAGGAACTAAGCAACAGAGTGTCTTAACACTAGATTCGTGGACATCCTGCCATTCCCTGTCTACACTGCCATATGCGGGATAAGCCGTGAAGACATAAAAAAATATAGCTTATATAGCTTAGTAAATGTGCTCCACCCTTATGGTTGCAGGATACATTCCGTCCTTCCAAGGGATCGCATACGAGGCAAATATGTAAAACTTGCCTCTGATACCTTGTTTTAAAAATATAAAGGGTCTTGATATTTTGCTTGTTACCAGTTATGGATATACATTAGTGTAGAGGAAATTCTTGCACAAACTACATTTTTAATTACGTAAAATAATTTTTAAAAATTGTTATTAACGTCTTTGTTGTTAGTTATAGTCTCAGTTAAAAAATATTTGTGAAACTTGCCACAAAAAGCATAATGTTTTGAAATATAGAATAAAATTGCCTGAAACTGAACAAATTTATAATATTTTTCGTTTCTTTTTACAATACGCATTTAAGCACCACTTACAATATTTTTCACTTATAAATAACTAAGAAGTTGAAGGCAGTGAAACTTAACGAGAATAGCGAAAATATAAGAAACAATAAAATCAAAGAGGCAAGCGCCTGCCAAAAGTAATTAGCAAACTTTTATCGTATAGTAAGAACATGCGAGTGCTTTACTGATTACAGTTGTATTATAGCACTAATAAAAAAACGTAAAGATACTAATTAACACTAGTTAAGCAATATTTAAGTAATTACTTTGATAAAATCTAATAAGAGAAATATGATCAGATGGAACATTTCTAGCAAAATACAGGGTATATCTGACACGGCGGCCGTTATCAAAACAACTTATAGGGGAAAATATTTCAAGGCTATATACAAAAAACTAATTCATAATTATCAATAGTTTAGGCACAGGATCATTTTTCCTATTTTACGATATTTATACGTGCTGTGTATCGCGTGAGGTAGTCATGATTAAATACAAATGACGTCACGATCACGTACTACAAAAATACTATCAAACGTTGTCAAACTGTCATCTTTCATTGAAAAAAAACCTAATGAGAAAGAGATAAATGTCTTTCCCGCTCTCACAGGATAGTGTACGCTTGCGTCATACTTGAGAAATGGCGTTTTATTTTGGAATAATAATTTAATTATTTATTTTGTTTGAAAAAAATATTTTTATTTTTGAAAATTTTACTTCTTTTATACTTAATACTATGCTTTAAATGAAGGTCGCAGTAACATCCACATATACAGGTATATGCTATATATACTACTTTTATGAAGCTTATTTCAAATTATGATGGTTAAAACTGAAGTTGTAATAAAGTATATAAGTAAAATGTAAGTATAGAATATAAACAATATTATCCTCATGGAGGTAATCTAAATTTATAATCCCTTTACATCTTTTAACTGACCTCACATCTAGTACTAAAGGTCCGACGCTGAATATTCATATAAGATGGTAATAAATAAATGCTGGTGTAGGGTTAGCAAGCAAATTTTGTTCATTCAAAATAAATATTAATAATTAATATGAATAAAACTTTCAAGTATTGGAATGCTGCAACTGCTGGTTACTATTCGATTGTAGAACGTGGAAGATATATTAAGTGCTAAAATATCTTTTATCAACTCACTGTATTAGATATATTATGTTAGGTATAGAATCACAATAAAAACAAGTAATATAACAGTAACAGTATCCAAAATAAACATAGTAAATATGAAACTACAAAAAATAAAAAGAAAAGAATTAGCAACTTCTTTTAAGTTTTTTAACTATATTTTCTCGTAGGTAGATCTGTTTCCATATCACGAATCTGAGCAGCAAAAATCATGGAAGCAAAATCGATATTAAGAACACTGACGATGCCACGCCATAATCAGGGTAATATTATTTTATTGATAATAGGTTTACGAGCTCATGGTATGCTATGGTTGTTATACGTAAGATTCGGCGCTAATAGTGTTTTTTTTAATAATTGATATAATAATGCAGTAATTATCAATGGAGTTTATGATGATAGATAAAACCGTCAGGTTACGCCAGAACGAAGAAAATGGAAACGAAATAATAAATCTTCCCCGAGTATAAATTGAACTGCACTTTTGCGCCACGACGGTAAGTAATAAGTAGTTCAATAGAAAGTATATAAAGTAAAGTAGTAAAGTATATAATAGGCAATTCCAACCAAATTTAGCCGATCTTTTATATTGTAGCTTAAGTTTGACGATTGTCATAACAGCCGTCTGGTATATATTGTAGTAGTAGTAGACTTTCCATTCACTTGATTTTTATTACGATTACAACGTTAAAATTCCTTGTTATTTAAAAAAATGGTTTGTATTTTTATGCTGACCATACATACAAAGATGTATGAAAGCGTTAGCAACGATATTAACATAGAATTTGGTTGCTTTTACTTTGAGAGTGTTAACTCAAACGAAACTTCTGAATATGACATTTGAAGGACAGCCTTCAACTCCAATTAGGAATCATGAAAGGCTTATAATGGATAACTTTAGTATAAAAATAAATATATTTTTCAAATTTTACCCTGTTTATCATATGCTATAAAGCATAGAAATTAGTGATAAAATATTTTGTTCTTCTCTGCCTGCCCTCGACACTTTACGGTCAGAGTGGCAGAATTTAATACCGCACTTTGTGTTACCAATGCTGCAAAATGGACCTAATTTAATACTTAAGGTGGATTGAACCCACCGTTACTATTATTTATTCTTACCAAATAACGTTGTGCCTAAAGATTTTTGTTATTTCTTTTTTTTAGCTTCACGCTTTATCCCGCACATGGCAGGGTAGACAGAGGGAACTGCACGAACCATACTAACCTAGTGTTAAGACACTCCGTTATTTTAGTCCCTGCTTTTTTCCATCCCCACTAAACATATGAAAGATTGATAATAATTATTACAATTTATATATAATATAAATAATAATATGTTTATTCTACTCTGAGCGATGAATTATAATTTTCGTTTTTTATTCATATAAACACAGAGCACGGCCGTCTTGTTAAAATACATAAATTGTGTGTGACTACTTAATTTATTAAAAGTTTATTTTTTTTTTTTATTTTTTTTAATTATTATTTTTTTTAGCTTTACGCTTTATCCCGCACATGGCAGGGTAGGCAGAGGGAACTGCAGGAACTATTAGAACCTAGTGTTAAGACACTCTGTTACTTAGTACCTGCTTACTCCGTCCCCACTTTCCGCCGTTTTCGAGGCATTGCGTGTTGAGTGGCGGAACTCAACGCCGCGCTTTGCCTTAGTTGCCAGAGCGAAGAAAATAGAAATAGAAAAATCCATCTTCCCCGACTGGGGATCGAACCCAGAAACCGTCGCGTTAGCCACGTTACAGGCAGACGTTGCGCCTCTGCGTCACGACGGTCCTCTGAGGATAAAAGTTTATCATATTGATAATATTGAACATTGTTATTATTGTTAATAGTTGTTCATAAATATAATTAAGCTGTAATAAAATCTAATTTATTTCGCAAAATTCTTTATTTTAATAAAAAAATTGACTAATGAACATATGTTTCAGATTTAATCATATATTAAGGAAATTAAAGCCCCCTTCTTTGTGAACCATCGTAAGAAAATAAATATTGACATTACTCTGTTGTTTTTATTGTATGAAATGGACTGAGCAGCTAAGCTCTTGCCTAGTGCCTATACTTATACAAAAAGTATGTATATTTTGTAATATTACTGTAAATCAAACTTTGGACTATTAATAAACATCTCATTCAATAAAGTACGAGTATATGTCAACTATGCTAGGAAGAATGTACATATAACATAGCATAAAATCACTATATTTTATAGCTTTACGCCTCCAATCCACTTTTCTATCAGATCAAACAAGAATGAACTTACAAAATGTCATGACTTGCGAAAGCATTGCGAATATTTCTTAGACCTTTTTTATATGAAAGGATATCGATCAAGTGTGAATAGCACTCGCGAATTGAGGGTTTCGTATCAAATTGTTAAAGGTATTAGGCTGAAGGAAATGCTACTTATTTAATTGACAATTTTATATATGTAGTTACATCACCACATTTTTTCTTATTTTTTTTTTATTTTATTAGCTTCACGCTTTATCCCGCGCATGGCAGGGTAGGCAGAGGGAACTGCAGGAACCATAAGAACCTAGTGTTAAGACACTCCGTTACTTAGTCCCTGCTTACTCCGTCCCCACTTTCCGCCGTTTTCGAGGCATTGCGTGTTGAGTGGCGGAACTCAACGCCGCGCTTTGTCTTAGATGCCAGAGCGAAGAAAATGGAAATAGAAAAAACCATCCTCTCCGACTGGGGATCGAACCCAGTAACCGTCGCGTTACAGGCAGACGTTGCGCCTCTGCGCCACGACGGTCCTCTTTTTTCTGAAATTAATTACAAATATGACTTTATAACGATTTATTTCTGTATTAAACATATAAATGATCAATTTTTAGAGTTGTCAAAGTGTTCCTAGGTAAGTACCGTGAGGCGCGGGTCAAAATCTCGCTGCGACAAAATTTTATGACTTCGTTCAATATTTTTCTATTTTTAGTGTTAGTTACCAGTCTGAAAATCATATGTAATGCTTTTTTTTCAAGATATATACATAAATGCATAATTTTGTGGATTTGTTTCTTTATTTATACGATAAGTTCTAAATTCTTGCTAAATTTCATAATAATATTTCGCTTGGATACCATGTAGGTTTTGTTTACGCTGATTTTATCTTTTTCTGTGCTTAAGTGGCGATTGAAAACGGTTTTTAAAAATAAAGAAAGTACTTCTTTAAGGAGTCCATTTTTTCCTTTTATGGACCCCTAAAAAAACACAATGTTACGCTTTGATGGACGAAACGAGCTTATGCTAGTGTCATTTACTTGTTGACGAGCTTTTACAAGAGTTTCTTGTGTGTTGTGTACTGGAAAACTTATGTATACCAAAGATTTTTTAAATAATTACATAGATTATTAAATGATGAATAAATGACTAAAATTTAAATATATATGTATGTATATATTTTATAACAAAAAAAATCATATATAAAATTCCCCAAATTCATATGTTATATTGCAATACTTAAGATTTGATAACTTTAAACTTGTAACACTCTACAAGTTATTAATAATTAATAACTGTACCTACGCGTCTAACTATAAATATTTCCATTAAATCACTGAAGCGAAACTACAGGTAAAAATATATCGTGTAGATATAAATGCATTTACCCTGCAAATTGTGGTAGATAAAAGTATTAAGATAAAAAACAATGCTGTGGCCCACTTTCCTTTTGTTAAGTTAACTTAATAAGTCCGTAGTCATTACACGATAAGATCTTACGACGTTATTAAATTTACTCCAAAATTTGGTCTTATCACAGAAAGGAGTATCTTAATATTAGCTTCTCTGCTTACCATATGCCACATCTCAAATGTTTTATTTCACTATTATAATATAATATTACATCACAACTTTAATACTTTTAATTTTTTCATTCAAAATCGATCAACCGTCAAAACGTTTGTAAAGTGAATTAAATCTCCAGCCACAGCGAGTACAATTAATCACTATCACGCTGCAACACTAGTGTCAGTACAAATATAATTCACCTAAATACATAGACGGATAATTTAATCTAACTCACCCGTTATTTACTTCATTATTCTAAAATACGTAATTGTAACTATCTATACGACATCTTTGTCCCAAACCCGATGGGAAATCACAATGCGGTGTTCCCGCTGTTTCAGATTTCAGATACATTTCAATGAATATCGCCTTTTATTGTTCGACATTACGAATTAATATTGAAATTGCATGTATTGTGGATTTCAAGTATTTCCTCTAAAATAGGGTTTCTCTATATGTTTTTGAGTAGGGATAGCTTTTATATTATTATTCATACCTGGAACCTTGATATTATGTATAATTGTGATCTTAAATATATATAAGTTTAACTATTCTTTATAAAATTGATAAAATTATGAAATAAATAATATTTTCAAAGAATGTAATATATTCTGTTATTTTATGTTATTTTAATTTTTTGGTGTAATATAAGTTGTAATATAAGTTTTAGACCTTATTTGAAATATGTGGACATTTGGTTGAGTAACCATTATAAATGGTCTACAAATTTACTAATTTAGAATAAACTGCAATTTGGATTGTTAATGAGGAGAGGAGGAGTTTTAGTAAACAAAATATATTTTCTATAGTTAAAATTTGTGCAATTTATATTATAATTATTAATCATATCAATAAATATTCTACCGAGAAAAAGACGTTGTCACGTAAAATTTTCGCCCGTAAAACCCACTTTACAGGCAACCATTTTATTGACGTGACAACGTCTTAAATTAGGTTGCGGCTCGGAGTCACATATGAAAAAGGTAACGTAACGATGTGTCAACTGTCACCGAACTATGATCGGTCCGCCGCGCGTATCACTTGACACATGTACAATGTTTTAGTAAACAAAATATATTTTCTATAGTTAAAATTTGTGCAATTTATATTATAATTATTAATCATATCAATAAATATTCTACCGAGAAAAAGACGTTGTCACGTAAAATTTTCGCCCGTAAAACCCACTTTACAGGCAACCATTTTTTTTATAAGTATCATTTCTAATGTTTATTTTAGAATATTATATGTGTTTAGTATTTATATATTTTATAAGCTCATATTTCTTCTTTGCTTTTATATTGACGATATTGGAGATATTCGGAGATGTACTACAATTGTCAATTTCATAATAAAATATATTGTTAACTAAATAAACTATTTAACAGCATGTACAATTAATATTATGTACATAACTATACAATGAATGAATCTTGGATAACTTTACATGTTGAACCTTATTTCAAAGTTTCAGTCTATTATCACTGTGTCTCGCTGAATTGATAGAGAAAATTTAGCGTGAAGACATCTTTACACACTTTTTTGACAACTTTATTATTTGCTATCCGCTTAAATTCGAGCCTTAAACTCACAGAGTGGAGATTTAAAAAATATATATTACATTCCTTTGAGGATGCCCTACACTGACCTATGCTACCCTACATTGATTCACCGAGCCACTGCGGCTCCTTCATTCAAAATTTCAGCATAGGCCAAAAAGAATAAGAAAGAGTAATACGTAACTTAAAATTTTAAAGGATGATGAATATCCCGAATAACTAGCCAAGAAAATACGTGTATACCCAAAAGTTTTTTTACCTTATGACTTTAAGGCTTAGATGAGATTAGTACTATAATAATTTAATTAAATCTTCATACATACATAATTCTAAATACAATATTGGTATACAACGCCCACACCCACAGGAAGCGTGTTTGGATAATTGTACAACTTTCCATAACTTTGGAAAGTCGTCTGGAACGTGTACGTGCTAGCTTTTAGTAAAGTTTATAGGTAATTATGATATAGGTACATTGGATATAATGGGTGTTTGTGTAAAATCACTAAATTACTGGTATATGAGAGATTATAGGGAACTTCACAATTAAGGGCATATACGTACATATACATAAAGCAGGGTAGGCACAAAAAGCTTAGAGTCAAAAAACTATGCTTTTCGTATAAATTCAAGGCACTGTGCTTTGCTTTATTTTTCTTGTTTTAAGCATATCTCTCTCTGCCTAGCCTTATCCCATTTCACTTGGGGTCGGCTCTCCTCGTCATTCTTCGCCAGGTTGGTCTATCTTGGATGGTCGAGGCATTAAGTTGGGCTTCCTTTAGGTCCTTGTTTATAACAGACATCCAAGTTAAAGAGGGTCTCCCTCGCTTCTTAGGTCAGGTATCTAAGCTCAGGACTTGTCTTGTCATGTGGTCTTCAGGTCTTCTCATTACGTAGCCGTACCTCCTCAAACGCGCTTCGGAGAGCTTTTCTTCGATTGGGCGGATCTTAAAACTCCCACGGATATATTTGTTTTTCACTCTGTCTGCAAGGGTAACTCCTCCTGCCCATCTCAGCATTCAGCTTCCAGAGATACTACTAAGTCTTCGCGGCTGTCTAATGAGGACGATATCATACGCGTAGAGGAGGTACCAGGGTGGATGTTTTTTGTATATTTGCTGTGAGGTAATTTAGCACGAGATTAAAAAGTAAAAGACTTAGAGCTGAGCCCTGGTGTATACCTACGCCTATGTAAAATTCATCGCTTAGACCCGCTGGAGTTCGTACTTTTGTAGAGAATTGTTATACATATCCATAACCGCTTTAACGTAATATTCTGGGACATTTTCCGATCGAAGTGATTGCCATATTAGTTCTCGTGGTACTCGATCGAATGCTCTCTCCAAATCTATAAAAGCGAGATGTAAGTCTTTTTTAATATTTTATACTTTTCCAAAAATAAAATAAAATCCTTAGAGTATATAGAACGTCTGTTGTTGATCTTCCTTCTACAAAACCACATTGGTTTTAGTTACCTTAGTAATTTTCAACAGTCTGTTGTTTATGACACTTTCCCGTATCTTGTTTTAAGCATATAATGTAAACAATTCTCTATCTCGAGTTGAGCCTCATTATTTTGGAGAATGAATCATAATTTTAATAAAAATCGCAGATGCTACTCTATTAATTATGGTTAGCTTAAAATGTGCCTAAGATATATATTTCAACCATACTGATAACTACTGATGTTATAACTTAAAAGATCACACATAAATGTCAACTATGCAGCAGCCTGATTAGTTCACTACAATTATTAATATACACACATACATATAAACGGCCTTATTCATAAAAAAGTCTTATAGAACGTTTTAAGCATCTTTAGTTTACACGCACTTTAGGCTTATAGAACGTACGATAAATGTTTGTATTCATAAACGCTCTATAAGCCTTCTATAACTAAAGTTCACTAATTTGATTTATACGTTCACAATGTTGCCACTATACTGAAGTCGGTCGACTTGTTGCCGAAAATATCAGTAAATCCACAGATGATAAGTGACAAACGCATTGACATAGTATGACCACAGATAATATTACTTACAAAAATATATTATTATTTTACTTTATACTTCTTTCAATTATACTTAGAAACTACTACCCCGCTAAGGGTAGAAAAAATACTTAAAGGAAACATAAAATTTAAAACGGCTCGTTTCTAAGAGCCACAGGTTCAAATCTATCTATAATGTATATTATTTGTCCTGCAAAAGCGAAGTGAAGCAATGTTTGTGGTTTAATATCTATATTAATATTATAAAGAGGTAAAATTCGATTGGTTGTAATGAATAGGCTCAAAAATTACTGGACCGATTTTAAAAAAAATATCATCATTTTTAAGCTACATTATCCACGAGTAACATGGGCTATATTTTATTTTGAAAAAATAGGGTTCCGTAACATATTTGGGTTTTTCGGGAAGAAGCTGTAAAATCAACAAGAAAACTTATTTTGAGTACGCACCCTAAACTATAAAAGATAGAACAATAAAATGTTTTAATTAATTGTAGATCTTAAAAATATCTACAAAAAAGTCCGCGACACACTATACCTATCTTTATCGAGTGAAACACAACAACCATTTTTTTATTTAAAAATCTTGATTTTTTAACTCCTTTTAAAAGCGTTTATTTTACTTACGCTAATAATCCTTATTAAAATAAATTATTTCGTCACTAAATATAGTTTATTTACATGATATTTGGTCTTTGAATGACTAAAATTAGACCCTTTATCTTGAAGTTATGATGAAAATAAAATATTACGATCTACTGAACCACTACCACCAATCCACAGAATGACAATCTGTGCAGCCTGCTGATGATGACTGTCGTCGTTGATATTAGTGTCGGTGTCTGTGAATTGACCTAGGAAACATATTGCTGATCGTTTTTTCTTACGTAGGATTTTTGAAGCGGTAACCGACAGATACGCGGGCGGAGCCACGGGTGTCCGCTATTGATTAAATATATCGATTAAAGACCAAAATATTTACTAATATTTATTAAAATTTTATAAAAATTTAACAGGTAATTGAATCCACTATCTGTGATATAGCAGTAAACTATAAAAAGCTCCATAATACTGTGGATTGAATACAAACTAAGCCTATTAACGACGACCACCTAAATTAAATTACTTTATATATATAAAGCTATGCTATATAGCAATATTTTATATAGCAATTATTAGTAAAAGAGTAAATAAATGTTACATCTGAAGCCTTATTTTAAAACACATTTAATTTCTAGCAGCTAAGCGTCTTGTTTCAAAAAGATTTCTTAGTGAAAGCTGCACATATATGAAATAATTTGACTTGTCCTTTAATATTAGATCTTAAATTTATTTTAGCTTCACGCTTTATCCCACATATTGCAGGGTAGGCAGACGGAACTGCAGGAACCATATGAACCTATTGTTAAGACACTCCGTTGCTTAGTTCATGCTTTCTCCGTCCCCACTTTCCGTATTTTCTCGAGGCATTGCGTGTTGAGTGGCGTAACTCAAGGCCGCGCTTTACCTAGTTTTTTAATTACAATAAAATAATCCTTGCTATATTGATTTTACATTATTTACTAAAGTTAATTAAAACTATGACGAAGTAGGCTGAGAGAACTTAGTGTTAAGTTACTTAATTTCCACCTTTTCTTCTTACATTTTCTTCTTAATGCAAGACGTTGTACGATCAAAAGTGGTTGGTGGGGTGAAACTATTATCTCACGCCGCCTTTTTTATTTTTATAAGTCTGGCTAAACAAAAGACAATTGAATGCCTCTACTACAAGATGTACTTGCCTCACAGATGTATTGTAAAATCTAAAATATTATGATATATTTATAGCATAGCATAGCATAGCAGAACTAATACAAAATCAGATTAATATTTTATCTTAATTACACCATATTTTGCTGCCGCGCAACGTATTTTTACAATCTTACTGATTTAAGTGTACAGTTAATTAGAACGCCTAATTGAGTTTTTAAATTTACGACTCAAAACGTAGAAAAATCAAGACTTTTATTTCAATGCATGCTAAGCTTCTACTTGAGCTTATAAATGGTTGCTTTGGAGTAAATTTTATGAATTCACAGCAAAATAATATTATGTTTTGAAACTTTTCACTCAAACTTTTGTTAGTTGAATGTATACGTTGAGTTTGTATGGAAATAATAACGCCTTACGTTACTCTTTATTAGAGTGCTGTGGGTTATTACGTATGTATACATTTGTGTAATGTTATAGAGTTTTAGTAGAAACTTTTATATATTTGTCGTTTCGCCCTCCGTTTCCAGAAGTTCCGGACATGGAGTGCTGGGTGCCGATTCATAACGCCACGGCGTATCGCCGTTTTATTGTGCACTCGACTGGTGCTCGTAGTGGATGGAATGTTGCAGACCTAAGTAGAGCTAGCAGGGATCGCGACGAGCAAACCTTCCCCAGGAACCTTTTAAGAATAAATATTAAATTTTAATTCACTTATTAAATTATAGTAGTAAATCATTCATAAATAGTTTTGTTACTTAATAATGTAATTTAGAAAAATATTTACAAAATCACGCCGAAAGATTAAGATCGTTATCTCATATAACGAACACGAACACTGTCTTATAAGTACTGTGCGCTAACCAATTGCGCCACTGAAGCTGCCAGTGGAATGGGAAAAAACGCGACTTCTTCTAATCCTTAACTTATATTTCAAAGTTAAATAAATGTAAAAAAGAATAATAAGCCAAAACTTTTCAAATTTAATATAAATGAAATTATTTTTAAAATAAAAAACATAATTCTGACAAATAATTTGTGTTTGATGAGTTAATGGATATTTATAAATGAATTTTCAATTTAAAGTTTATAGCGTATGCTCTAAATGGTGCGCCTAAAACGGTACAAAAATAAATTGATCAATTACGTCAAATTTTCTACTACTAGGTGAATATTTTTTACTATTGCAAATTTTTAAGAAACATATTTAAATGGTAGGTTGAGTATGGCAAAGACTTTAACATTATTTTAAGTTTTAAAGTCATTTTTAATTATAAAGATTATATTCTATAGTTTTTAGTACAACCATTCAACATGCCATGTATAATTCTATCAAAGTCTAGAAAATGGAGTGAATTTACTTAAGATTTTTCGTATCCTGCTTTTTGCGTGATACACTGTAGTTTCACGCTAAATCCCGCTATATAAATAAAAAATATATAAAGCAATATATATTGTTTATTGTTATTTTAAGTACTCTTGACACAATTACAAAGTTTTCGCAACACGAAGCTTGTATACCTTTAAGGGAACTGAACACCCTACCCGCAAGCTATTAACAATTTTAGCTGTGGTTTACTCTAAAGGCCATGTTACTTATAGTTTACATTTAAGTTTCAATACTCATTATGCTTCTATAGTAAAAGCAGTGAATGTTGTAATTATATGGCCGCTGTTATTTCATACTATCTTTTTTATAGTATTTTTGGTGTTTTTATTCCATTATGGTACATTTTTATGGCAAACGAGGCGCAGAGGCGTAAGCGTCTGCCTGTAAACGCGACGGTTTCTGAGTTCGATTCCCACTCGAGGAAGATGGATTTTTCTTTTTCCATTTTTTTCGCTCTGGAAACTAGGCAAAACGCGGCGTTGAGTTCCGCCACTCAACACGCAATGCCTCGAAAAAGCAGGAACTAAAGCAACGGAGTGTCTTTACACTAGGTTCGTAGTTCCTATAGTTTCCCTGTCATATATAACTTCGCTTTTCTCTTTGTGCTCTGTTTGTTGGGTTGATTTCTACTTTCATTTATCTGTTCTGGCAAGACGTGGCGTGGGTTCCGCTTGTAAGTTTCTACGAAGGGTTCCACTAACCAATACGCGATTTCTTGAACTCGAATAGAAAACGGAGAAAAGAGTTTATTTTTTTATAGATTCACACTTTACGCCCCCACGTAGTAGGGCAGGCAGAGCGTACTGCAGGAACCATAGGAATCTAGTGTCGGACACTCCGTTGTTTTCTCTGTTTTCTCCGTCCCTGTTTTCAATGTTTTTTCGAGACATTCGTTTACAAATCGCACCACGACGATATAATTTCTTTAATACAATATAATTATGATTAATCCAATATAATTACTAAAAAAAGTAAGTATGGAATAACTAGCTAATAACTTATTTTATTGTTTGTAATATTGTTCCGAAAGGAGCACTTATCTATGCTTAGGAAGTACCTATTCAAAACAAAATAATCAGTTAATCGAACATTACGTACATCTCCCTCTGGAGTCGCTGTAGGCGTCCTAATTGATATTGAACCACTGTCCGTCAACTACTGTGCTGTGAACCTTATATATACTGTAGTAGAGTGTACTCTCTTTATAATAGCCCTTAGTAACCTTTTGTTTTATATTACAGTACAATTTTCGTAACATAATGGTTATTGCTGTAGCTTGTATAGCTATACTTATTGTAAGTATGGGATAAAATAAATACTTTACCGTTGTGGCGAAGAGAAATTGTCTCGGTTTTGTGGGTTCGATTCCGACTAGGGGAAGATAGATTTCTTAACTGTCATTTTCTTCACTCTGTCAACTAGGCAAAGCGCGGCCTTGAGATTCCCCACTGAACATTCAATGCTCGAAAACGAGTAAAGCGGAGAACAGAATTGCGGTTTCCTCTGCCTACCCTGCAGAATAAAGCATGAAGCCTTTATATAGATGTTTACTTTTATCGGTATATATTTTTTTAATATTTCTCCTGTAGTAATTACAGAGTGGCACTGAAATATATGAGATTCTCATGAAATATCTCCAAAATAAAATAGAGAATGAGGAAAGAAATGCCTTGTTATTTGTACTAAAACCAATAAACGATAAGCAAAAAAGTTCTTGTTACAGAGATCCTTAAATTGATGATGGCCTTTTCTTTAGTCTCTTCTAAAAATAGTTTGATCTTTAACCATACCTTATTGGCGTTCGAACATGTTTTCTATGAGGCGTGGGATCCAATCGTGCTTGCAAATTTTTATGCTTTCTTTTTTTTTAGCTTCACGCTTTATCCCGCACATGGCAGGGTAGGCAGAGGGAACTGCAGGGACCGTGGGAACCTAGTGTTAAGACACTCTGTTGCTTAGTCCTTTTTCCTGCTTTCTCCGTCCCCCCCTTCCAACTTTTTCGAGGCATTGCGTGTTGAGTGGCGGAACTCAACGCCGCGCTTTGCCTAGTTTGCCAGAGCGAAGAAAATGGAAACAGAAAAATCCATCTTCTCCGACTGGGGATCTAATCCAGAAACCGTCGCGTTACAGGCAGACGTTGCGCCTCTGTTCCACGACGGTCCTTGTTTTCTTTAAGTATTAAATTAATTTAAATTTCAGGTTTTATTTATGTGTATCAAATTATATTTTTTAAATATATATATCATATAACTGCAGTAATTATTTTTAATAAAAATTTAAACGAATAGCTATTATAATATAGTTTTTACTCGCTAAGACGCTTTAGAAAAAATTATTGTTAGACCACGTACAAAAAGGTCAGTTCTATAGTGGAACTAAAAGCTTTGGTCTTTGCAATTCATAATGGATTTTTAATTATATATAACAAATTGAAAGTCATAGTGGCGCAATTGCAGTGTTAATATGTAAACAAAACAATGGTAAAACGATGCGGCTATATCATTTTGGAAGACAAAAATGTAAGGACCGTCGTGGTGCAGAGACGTAAGCGTCTGCCTGTAACGGTTGAGGGTTCGATTCCCACTCGGCTTGAGGGTTCGACGGAACGACGGTTTGAGGGTTCGATTCCCACTCGGGAAAGATGGATTTTTCTATTTTCATTTTTTTCGCTCTGGAAACTAAGCAAAGCGCGGCGTTGAGTTCCACCACTCAACATGTAATGCCTCGAAAAAAAGCGAAAAGCGGTGACGAAGAAAGCAGAGACTATGAGCCTAGTGTTAAGACACTTCTTAACACTAGGCTCATATGGTTCCTGCAGTTCCTTCTGCCTACCCTGCAATATGCGGGATGAAGCGTGAAGCTAAAAAAAAATAATATCATAATGGCGCAATCACAGTGTTAATATGTAAACGAAACAACGGTATAACAATGAGGCTTTATCATTATGGAAGACAAATAAACAATATAAGGACCGTCGTAGCGCAGAGGCTCAGCGTCTGCCTGTAAATATTTGTGATTTGTGGGTTCGATACCCACTCGGAGAATGGATTTTTTATTTTCATTTTATCCGCTCTGGCGAATAGGCAAAGCGCGGCGTTAAGTTCCACCACCACAAGATTTCTGCGGTTCTCTCTGCCTACCCTGTCATGTGCGGGATAAAGCGTGAAGCTAAATAAAACATTAATTTTGCATAAGTTGTAAAGTGTTAAAAACGTAATATCAAGTTAATAATTAAGAGTGTTGTACGTAACTTTGTCGAATCGGTAGACAGTGCAGAAGCGTCGATAATCGATGATTATGTATTACTAACTCGGAGGAGTGATTATTACTCAATTTTTTAAACGAATTTCGTTCCATCCCTATGTCTGACACGTATTGTGTTGGGCATTAAGTGTCTAGGCTTTATTTTAAAAGACGAAAAGAGGATAATGATTAATATTTGTTTTTATATTGGCGTCTAGTTGTATCTCGTTTATTGCAAAATTTAAACCTAAATCAAACGACCGTCATGGCGCAGAGGAGTAGCATCGGCCTGTACACTGGAAGATGGATTTTTCTATTTCGATTTTCTTCGCTTTGGAAACTAGGCAAATTGAGTTCCGCCACTCAACACGCAATGGCGGCCTTGAGAAAGGTGTAAAGTAGGGATGGGAAAGCAGGAACTAAGCAACCGAGTGTCTTAACACTAGGTTTCTATAGTTACTTCAGTTTTCTCTGCGTACCATGCAATGTACGGGATAAAGCTTGCACATATTAAGCGAATTTTTACAATGTGGTAACAAAGCAAAGCAAGAAAGTAAAGTAGTAAGTTTTCAAAAATAAAACGAAGTGTCTTGACAGTAGGTTCCCTCTGACTACTCTGGTTACAGCGTCAAAGTAAAACAAATTTTCATCTTCATATTATATCCATAAACAAATTTTAGTCAAATATATTAATAACCCGTCTTAATTACTTTCATACTCGACATATCTTCAAAGTAAGTTTGAAAGCCAATAGTTTGTTCGTGTAATAGTTCAATTTGAATAGATTACCTTTCCCAATTAAATTAGGCTTTGATCTCAACCATCAATATGAAGTGATATTATGAAGACAATTCAATTAATTTCGATGTGTATATGTACATATATATTTGTTAGGTGACAAAATTTATTTTGCATTAAGTTTTATACAACCTACGAAAAATATATAAAAGAATTTAAAAAATGTTATATTTAGTTTTTGCATAAATACAGCATTACCCAGATTCTCCTCATAAAAATAAAACATTGTCTTGGAAGTTTTTTATACACACATAATAATTTTGTCTGTAATTATGAGATAGCGAAATATCTCTATAACGGAAAGTTTCGTCGCATATAACACAATGCTACCAATTAGCTGACAACCACTGAAAGGTCAGATGGTAGCTAAAAGTGGATATTGCTGAAGAAGATTGATATAAAGGACGAATATTATAGAGTTTTTATCACTTCAGAGTACGATATAGGAGACTTAGCTTAGCAGCGAAGCGATGGTAAGATATACCAAACGGAAAGTACGCGGATGTCACAATGAGAATGTAGGAATAAGAACGAAAGAACGAAAATGAACGAAAAGAGAGAACGTGCTCAGATGATTTGGGCACGTTGAGAAAGTGAATGACAAAGGACTCCCAAAATAGATATTTGAAGCAGGAGTCAGGAGCGAAAGATGTAATCGAAGCCTTGATTGTTTTCTTTAACACAATGTCAATGATCACCGAGTAATATGTTGATGGCTTAAGACATATAAAGGGACGATAGAATATGATACTATATTTTATCTGTTCGTTATTTCTCTTCTTTTTTAAGTCGTACAAATTAGAATCCCAAACCAATGGTTGTCACAGCTAAGTGTAAAGCATTAGCATCTGACTGTAAAGTGACAGTAACCGGTTCGCTTTATATTCAAGATGAACTATTTCATTTTCCCGCCGTTGTAGGTTAAAGTGAAGCGTTGAGCTCCGTCTTTCTATAACAAGTTCTCTTTGCCCGCCTTTTAAACGGGATAAACCATGATTAAAAAATTGTATACACTTGGACACGAGCGCTAGTTTTAATATCGTATTGATGCTGCGTCCTTTGGGAAATCAATGCGGTCGGTGTCTTTCACTTAATATTACCTTATTGAATTTTATTATGTAGGGATTTGTGTATAGATTTTTTGATAGACGACACGTTTTGCAGATTAATATGGAGAATGTTGTGATTTAATAATAAGTACATAATTCTATACATTCATATCATTTTTAATACGACAACAAAATTAAATCATTTATAAAGTCTCTAATTTTTTTAAAAAAAATTCTAGTTTCTTTTGTCTCTAAGGACATGAACTACTTTAAAATTTACGAAGCCTTTGGGTAACATGCACTTTGTATTATATCATGCGAGCTGTAGCTCAAAAATTCTTGTACTTTCATTATAAAATTCAGCATACCTATTTTTCCTATCTCGTTAAAATTTAAAAAAAAATATTATAGGCATCTGCTGTGACGAAGAAGATGACGTTAAGATTGCCGCCCATATAATTGAACTTATGCCTTATGTACGCGAAAACTTCTTTACTAGGTTTACTATTAAAATAAATTTGTAATCATACAGACATATATAATATATAGTTTAGTTAATATTAGAATCAGTAAAATGCTAAAAACGTTATTCTCTTGAAATGTCGTTGAAAATAGAAGACAAATATTCATTGTCAATAATTAGAAATAGAAAAAATGTGTAAAATAGAGGACCGTCGTGGCGCAGAGGCACAACGTCTGCCTGTAACGCGGCTAACGCGACGGTTTCTGGGTTCGATCCCCAGTCGGGGAAGATGGATTTTTCTATTTCCATTTTCTTCGCTCTGGCAACTAAGGCACAGCGCGGCGTTGAGTTCCGCCACTCAACACGCAATGCCTCGAAAACGGCGGAAAGTGGGGACGAAGTAAGCAGGGAATAAGTAACGGAGTGTCTTAACACTAGGTTCATATGGTTCCTGCAGTTCCCTCTGCCTACCCTGCCATGTGCGGGATAAAGCGTGAAGCTAAAAAAAAAAAAAAAAAAAAATGTGTTTAATCAGAAAAGGAAATTTTTTTGGTGTTTGTGCGTTTATGTTTGTATACACATGATTACTATATATGTAGTTATTAAACCTGGGCAAGGTACGGACTATTAAGTACTTCGAACAGTAACTGGCTGTTTCAGTGTCTGACATTTACCAAAACAATTTAAAAAGATTTAACAAAAAATAAATTATAATATATGAGAAAGATTTAACAAAAAATAAATTATAATATATAGAATGTGTAATGCAAATTATTTATTATGTAAATAATTATTAAAGTTGCTGAAAATAATAATGTTAATGAAATTATTGTTAATTATAGTATAATATAATAAATGTGAATTTGTAAATATATTAAGGAAATAAAGAGGCTTAATAATAATATGTTTTTTATATTTAAATATGAATGTATTTTGGTCATTATTTATACTTCTTTAAAATAAAATTTTCCTTCAAGTGTAAGAATAATTCAGTTATTATAAACTTAACTCATATTTTAAGTAATACAAAACAAAAGGTTATCAACACCTGAAGGGATAGTAAATTCTAGGTAGTAACATATATATGTATAGAATATTAAGCACAGTAGTAGGCGGCCTGTGATTCAAAATCAATTAGGACGCCTACAGCGTCTCTTGAGAGCGATGTATGTAATGTTCGATTTAACTGATTACTTTATTTCAGTCTCATTCTAAATAGAGATAATTACATCCAAAGTTTCTGTTTCTTTTTCAGCTTCGAGTCTTATACTGCTTATGGTATATTTTTCTGCCCCAATTCATGATATAATGAGTTAAATACGGGAATTTACTGTCGTTTCAGCGTTCCGAATACTCCCCGAGTGGAAATCGAACCCACAAACCGTCATGTTAACAAACAAATGTTTTGCCTCTACTCCACAACGGTCTCATTTTTACTTTTAATTTATAATTACCCCTACTGCTAGAGGAAAGAAAACGTGTTGTAGTACAAAATAAATATAATGCGAGGTATTTTTTTCATTCGAACAGAAGTTGGCGAGCGAAACGAATGGTAAATTCTGCCTAAAATATGTGATATAATAAATATGATAAATATGATATAATAAATTAACATACATTTTATATATATTATGACTTATTAGGCATATATTTTTTACAGCTTCACGCTTTTATCCCGCATATTGCAGGGTAGACAGAGGGACCCGCAGGAACCATAGGAACCTAGTGTTCACTCTTCGTCCCCTGCTGTCCGCTTTTATATAGGCATATTTTATTACTATATGTACTTTTTAAAACAGCATCATTTCTAAATCCCTACACGAGGCCGCAAAAGTGCATCGTGAAAATTTTTCCTTTACCGTCCGTGATATAAATTTCTGCTTCCAATACGATTTTAACGATGCTCTTACAGATTAATAAGGGGAAGACGCTTTCAGCCTTTTAATGATACTAAGAGTGAGATAGTATTTCAAAGACCTATATATATCCATGAGTTATATATATATATATATATATATATATATATATATATATATATATATATATATATATATATATATATATATATATATATATATATATATATATATATATATATATATATATATATATATATATATATATATATATATATATATATATATATATATATATATATATATATATATATATATATATATATATATATATATATATATATATATATATATATATATATATATATATATATATATATATATATATATATATATATATATATATATATATATATATACTTAGTCTTGCCATAAATATTGTTATAAAGAAAAGCACGATTTTTTTTTTATACGTAACATTTATTCCTTTCATAGTGAGTTAGTTTAATACATCAATATATAACTATTAAAAATATACAATGTTTATTCGAAGTGGTTCCCATTGGCTGCAATACAGTCTTTTAAACGTTGAGGCCAGTTATCAATAGCAGCACGAACTCTTTCTAGAGGAAAATTCTTCACTGCCAACCGAATGGATCGTTTTAGGGACTCCAAATTATCATGGCGTTTAGAGCAAGCCTTACTCTCTAAAACTGACCATAAATCATAATCCAATGGATTTAGGTCAGGACTTGACGACGGCCAGTTTTCAGTGCTGATAAAGTCCGGAACGTTAGTTTTCAACCAAGATTGGGTGGATCGAGCTCTATGACCCGGTGCCGAGTCTTGTTGAAAGCACCATTCTTTGTTATTGAACATGGTGTTAGTTAAAGACTTAACTACCGTCTCAAGAATGGTATTTTGATAAACTTGTGCCGACGTTTTAATACCTTTTTCACAAAAATATGGCTCAGTCACCCCTTCATAGCTAACACCCCACCAAACCATCACTGAAGTGGGATAATGCCTACGTTGTACTCTGTTTACTAATTGCGAAGCTTCTTTAGAGCTTCCAGCATAAATACGGTCATTTTGTTTATTAAAATACTGCTCAATTGTAAAAATTTTCTCATCCGTAAACAAAATTTTTTTGTGACCTCCCTTTGCGTACCGCTTAAGTAGTTGTTTGGATTTTACCACCCTATTCTTCTTTAAATTATCAGTTAAGAAGTGACCAGTACGTCTCTTATAGGCTGCAAGTCCTAAGTCATCTTTTAATATACGCGACATGGTTCTAGGAGCTATCTTCATCTCCCGAGATAAAATCTTTTGCTTACGGACAGGATTTCTTCGAATTCTTTCCCTAACTGCTTTAATCACCTGTTTCACACGAACGGTACGTGGACGGCCAGATCTTTTTCTGTCACAAACAGAGGAGGTATCATTGTACCTATCAATAGCCCGGTAAACAAACATTTGACTAATACCAAGCGGGTGGAGGGTTTTAAAAATTGCACTTTTCTCCATACCTACTTTATGTAAGGCAATCACAGCGATTCGGTTCTCTTTATCACCCCACTCCATTTTAATATAACAAAATATTTAACAAGATAATGGCGCGAAAATAAGAAAACACATCAAGCAATCATATAAAAATGACAGATTCCAAATTCAAACGTAATATTTTCTTTTTTTGAATAGTAACAGTATTTATGGCCAGACTAAGTATATATATATATATATATATATATATATATATATATATATATATATATATATATATATATATATATATATATATATATATATATATATATATATATATATATATATATATATACATATATATTTATATATATATATATATATATATATATATATATATATATATATATATATATATATATATATATATATATATATATATATATATATATATATATATATACATATATATATATATACATATATATATACATATATATATACATATATATATATATATATATATATATATATATATATATATATATATATATATATATATATATATATATATATATATATATATATATATATATATATATATATATATATATATATATATATATATATATATATATATATATATATATATATATATATATATATATATATATATATATATATATATATATATATATATATATATATATATATATATATATATATATATATATATATATATATATATATATATATATATATATATATATATATATATATATATATATATATGACGGACACTTAGTCCGAATCAATGAAAATATGAAAGTGTAACGAAAGCCACTGAATTATAAATTGTAAGGCGACTTTTAGGGGATTAAGAATTCAAGAAAAAGCTTGATAAAGTGTATCGTCACTTATCAAATGAAATACCTCCGTATAGGGATGTCAAATAAATATTTATTAAATTGGACGATTTTTTTTATTGTAACAAAATATAAGAACAATTTAGAAGAACTTATTAATTAGAACATTTCCTAAAAGGTATGAATAAATACTTAAAGAAATCATATAAAAATTTGAAGCAGCGGGACTCGAACTCGCGCCCTCTTGCGAACTGTACAATCGCTCTCGCCACTGAGCCATGCGTTTTTCTATCCTCAAGTCTTCTTTAAGTATTTTTCCTATCCTCAGTGTGAATTAACACTTTAAAAATCCCAAAAATAAAGTATTAATTAAGCGAGTGAGGAGCGCAGCGACGAGCGAAGCTCTCTGTTAGTGGGGGTCTATGCATTCTTTGTTCGCTAACTCCTCCTAGACCACTGAACCGATTTTGATCGGATTTGTTTTAAACGATCACTGTGGTCATGAGGAGTGCCAACATATATAAAAAACTGTGATCGGACATGTCCTTGAGGAATAATTGAGAAAAAACCAACAAAATTCGATTTTCATTGAAAATGCATTGGATTAGCTTGCGCGTGCAATTTGTTTACATTTAGTCGAGTTACGGCTCGATTCGAGAGCAAAGCTTTTGCCAAATTTGTCGTGTAGTAGTCCGATTTAGGCCATTTTTGAACAATTTTTCACTCCACATATAATTTTGCATACATTCTAATTCGGTCTTCAAAAAGTGTCTTTATTGTACCGCTTCCGCGCTCGCTCAATTAACAGGCCGGATGGGCTGAATACCTAGTAATATAAAACCTTTAAAACAGTATGCAGCTAGTATAACTTAAAATCATTGAAATTTGTCTCGCAAGCCAAACATATTTTTTCAACAGTGTACGGTCCATCTGGAAAATAAATGATAATCAAAATGAAGAGGTCATAAGGAAAACGACTATAATTCTGGTTTCGACAAATACTTAGAAGAACAAACTATTTTCATTCTCATTTACTCTGGTAAGACGAAGCCTTACGATGAAAATAAAAAAAGATATTATTATTTTTATAAATACAATCAATACATTTAACAATTCAACAATCACAATATTTTTATATTTTTAAAACGTCATATAGCATGAAATATATATTTTTTTATTTATATATTACCTATTTGAAACCATTCGTTCGCCGGTAGTCCAGTGTCGCTTCTAGCAAATACTATGGCTTCTCTCAGAGCTAATCGCACCACTACTGCCATACAAATAGCTGGCTCAGAACATGCTAAAAAATATATAAACAGCAAATGTGTATGTATTTGGTATATATAACGTATTACTATATACTTGTAAGTATTATGTGCCATGGCGTCTTTATCACTACAAGTGATCTCTGACAGGGTTATACTTATATTAATAATTACAAAAACCGATTTTGAATGCTATTGCAAGTAAAATATTGTTTAAAAAAACAAGAAACATTTAGAAATGTAGGCTAATTATAACGCAGCGGGAATTGAACCCACGCCTCAAGGTGTCGTACAAGAATTTTCGCCTGTTTAGGCATACGTTCTACGATGATGTTTTCAAACGCTTGTTATGATTTATTTTTAATGTTAGCATGGAAAGATTTAGTTTACGAAAAATATCGAAAGCTAATTGCAAATAAAAATCAAAATAATTAGTTTAACATATTTGTAATAAAAATGTATTTTTAAAAAAATAACACTTTAAACTAACACACTGAATACGAACTGAAATGTAGAAAATATTAGTTTAAATTTTTACTTTTTAAAAGTTATCTTTAAAATCGTTGTTTACTTTGATATTTGTAATATATTTTTACTATCTTTAGTTCGTTCGTCAGTGTATTCAGTAGTTCTTTATTAACTTCTTCGCTTTGGCGATCTTTTTAACAAACGAATAATCACTCAAAATCGGTTCGCACATGACTGAGATATTAAAAATGTACATAAAACAAAAAAATATAAAACAGGTGTATATGTTTATACACCTAGAAACTCCTTATTGGAAACTGATTAAAATTAAATAGTGTTTAAAACTACCTTTTGCCCCTAGAATGGCATCATTGCTATAGGATTTTTTACGAAAATATACATTAAATATCGTCGGTATATCAGTTGCAAGCGGCACAAAGTAGTTCCAAGTCCTGTCAGTTAATAGTTCACCTGTGTCAGGGTTATATTTTAGTTCTTCCATTGTTTGATAACCCATACCTTGTATAAAGGCTCCCTCTAACTAAAATTACACAACATATTTTATCAAACAGTCGATCATTCTGTCTATATTTCTATTAAACCAATCAACTACTATTGATACATATAAACATATTTGGTATCAACATGTTGTAGTGGAAACGCTTAATGAATACACTATATATACTAAGTATATATAAATAGATGTACTTATATATACGAATACTTTAATCAAAACAAATTTACTTAAATCGACATAAAACTTAGTTTGAAAACATACAATAAATAATATGTTATTTTAAATATTTCAATAAACTAACCTGGCCAATGTCGATTGCAGGATTAACGCTCTTCCCAACATCTTCTATTAAATCAACTTGAATCAATTGCCATTCTCCTGTTAAAACGTCTACTTCAACTTCAGCTAAAGTGACTCCATAAACATTGTATTCAAAAAGGTCTTTACCACCAACATCTCCATGTGCTTGTAAATTCATAGTAAGGTCGTAAGCTCGAGTAATAAGTTGTTCCCACCTTGGGTTTCCCATTTCTTCTCTAAGAGGAGCAAGTCTTTGAAGAAGTTGCTCACAGCACCTTTTAACTCCTAAAGTTACATATTGACTTGTTAAACTGGCAACTGTGTTAGAGTTATTAGCATTTGTCATAGTGTTGCTAGCTTTAATCTTAATTTTACTTAATGGTATATTAAGAAAGTAAGCACACACTTGTATTGCCTTTGTATTTATTCCTTGTCCTATTTCAACACCGCCATGAGTTATTGCCACTGAACCATCACCGTGGTATACTGATAATGTTACATTCAATTGAAATGGCACGACACTCCTCCATTTCATAAGAGAAAATCTCAACCCACGTTTCTTCCAGCGGTTACAGGAGTTATATTTTTTCACGTTTTCTTTTCTCTTTGTATAATTAGAATTCATTTTGATTGTATTTATCATCTCGATAATGTCAGGATAATATTCTGCATCTAAATTACTTAAGCGAACCTCTAGAGGATCAATACCTAATTCGTATGCTATTCTGTCCATCATCACCTCAGTAGCATTAATAGTTTCTAATGTTCCTAGTAAATAAAACTTTAAATTAGAATATATATATATATATATATATATATATATATATATATATATATATATATATATATATATATATATATATATATATATATATATATATATATATATATATATATATATATATATATATATATATATATATATATATATATATATATATATATATATATATATATATATATATATATATATATATATATATATATATATATATATATATATATTTTGTTTGGACATAAAATTTATAAAATTATACAAATATCCATAAATACCTGGGGAACGAAACCAAGTATTCGAAGGAGTATCAGTAACAGTATTGAAACAGCGGAAATTCCACTTGTCTCTCTGGTAACAGTTATGATAAGAATCTAGTGAAAGATTTATTAGAAGCTCGTTAACAATGTATCCATTGTCATCATATAAATCATAATTCACATATTGTATAACACCTTTTTCGTTAACACCTATCTAAAACAATCAACCAATTATAAATGTTACTTATAATCTTTAAAGTACTATACTAGTAATATATAGATATGACATGACAATATTAATTTTAGCGACACTGCGACCGTTGTTGACATACTTATGATATCCGCATACTACAGTTCACATCTGAGATTGATTTTTGCAAAGAATTGCAATATTATCTTAGCCGTAAGATGGTTTTCCCATTACAGTACAACGCCCTCATATTAGTAGTTTTCAGTGAGAAAATGAAGATGTATCTCTTTACGTTCGTTGCAACACATCCCTCTTCTCCTAATATTTAAGGTGAACATGTATCTATTTACACACACCACAGTAACCAGACAGCACCCGCACTAGTGTATGGAGATAAATCTTGCTGAAAGATAAGGCCTAGGAGTAGCCTTCTTGTTGAAGGCTTTAATGAATGCCTTGACTTGGTATAAACTAGGAGTGTTTCTCCATAGTTATATCCACAGTAGCAGTATGTTTTAAGGGATAGGTGATAAACATTGAGGATTACCACATAATGGTTCTAGACCGTATTGGGTGCTTTTGGCTTCCGTTCGTGCCGTAATCTCTGCGTGCGCGTGATTTCCTTCTTCGATGCCAGCGTGGCATTCAGCGTGGAATGGCTTCAGGAAGCCCTTCATGAAACTATTCTGTTGCTATTCCTCAGAGCGTTTGAGATATGTTTGCCATTTTCGACAAGCTTCAATTGCATTGTATTGGGTGCTAGAACTAAGAATGCCGCTTGACTATCTGAGTCGATTTAGATAGTGTGATTGAAGTTGTTCTTTTGTAGAATGGTTGTCGCACATTTTAGACAGACTTATTCCTTTGCTTAGAATATCTAAGCATGTCTTCTCATGTTCAGGCTTATTGCCTTTTTTGGAGATTCTCCAAATATTCCACATCCTACCTCAGAACCAGATTTTGGATCATCAGTGAACACTTATTCTGCTTCCATTTTTCTACGTTATCTGGTCGTTTACACAGTCGTCGTCAGTCAGTCAGTCGTCCGTTGTGGATATTTCCACAGAGTATATTTCACAGAGTCTCGGTCGGCATCCTCAGAATTGGTATTTTTCCACAGTCTTGACACCGTCAATTTCGTTAAGCCTTACTTCACGCATTTGCTGTCTTATATATATGATAATAGATACAAAAAAAAGGTTAACAACATAATCTATGGATATTGCTTACTTCATAATTTGTGGAAGAAGACATTCTTTTTCCTAAAGCTCTAGTTTGAATTTGAAGAGGCAAAAGAAATCTGCATGGTCTTTTCAACTTATAAGCAGCAATAGAACAAGCTGTAGTAACCAATGATTGCCTAGATAATTTTAAACCGTAACTTGCACCGACTCTTAGCACTTCTACGTCAACACTGAAAAAGAAACATATATTGAACTATCAAATTTTTTTATGTGAAACTGTCTAAGACCACATATATATGTATTATGGATCTGTGCATGTAATTTTACTTTTGTACACGAATTAAAATAAAATACCTATTTTGGTCAATGGCCAAACATTTTGATACCACTAATTGATCGGCGTCATAATAATGTGAAGATGGATGTACTCTTAGTCCATCATCTGTCGGCCACGTTACACAAGCTATATTCTCCAAGCAAAAATGATATTGACCAAAAATATTTTCTTCTCCTTTGATAACTCTTACAATATCTTTCCCACGGTTAGTAGCTTTTGTGGAATGGAATAAGCTTGTTTTTTGAGGATTATTCTTATTTATTCTTAGATCAATTTCGGTCTTGCCAATATTACGGTATGTTACTTTTACAAGTAATGCAGCTTTATTTGCTATATGATAAGTTTCAGCCACTATAATGCCTAAAGGTTGATTGAAATAACGAACTTCACTGTTACATAGAATTTCTTCATTTGCTGAACTGTTTCGATCCTCTATTGGTGTAAATGAATTCAAACCTGGAATATCTTTTGCTGAGTAGAATGCTAAAACACCTGGCTGCGCCTATAAAAGATATATTTTTTTCATAACTTTTTCTATTAGTTATAGTAATTTTGTGACATATAGATATTTTTTTACCAATGCTTCTGATGCGTCTATAGAGTCTATGGTTCCTTTCCCTACAGTCGCGAGAACAAATGTGGCAAACATTTGCTTAGGTATTGCTGGTATGTCTTCTGAGTATATAGCTTCACCTGCACATTGAATCTAGAAATAATTTCCATTTAAACAAACAGATAACAATTTTTTTTTATATATTTTTCACATCAACGTATTTGCGAGTAACATAAGTGTGGTAATAATAAATATGCACATTATTTATATTGTTAGATAGTTTACCTACAAAGCGAATTTTTAAAAAACTTACGTATGCTTCTGCTTTTATTAATGGCTGATTTAGAGGCCACACGGAAGGATCAGTTGTAAAATTTTGTGAGCTTTTAGACACTGGGCGAGTTTCAACTAACTTCAAAGCACCAGATTTATATTTGAAATCTAATTTGCCTTTAGGACATAGATGTAAGAGACCCTGAAAATTATAATATAATATGTTATACATGTGTCAAAACGCATTATTACAAACATTTCGTTCTTTGTACCTAATTTGCTATATGCTCAATGTAGCGTGAATTTAGAAGCCTCTATGGTGTTTCATTATAAGTAAGAATAGCAAAAGTAAAATAATAAGCCAAAATTTAAATCATTACCTTATAAAATAATCCAAGTGCTAGTTTTTTTCTATATTGTGCTGACGGTTCTGGTGGATTTTCGTTGACAATCAATTCTTTCGACAGTACAGTTAATGCAGATTTTAAAGTTTCATTACAAAATAGAAATTTTCCTACAAGTTTTTTCTCAGTGTTTTTGGCACGAGTGAAATTTGATGATAATCCTCCATATACAATCCTGGCTTTACTCACTTTATTGTTTGATTCGAGTTTATAGAAAAATGCAGCATTTACATGTGCATGTGCATTTCGTTGTCGTTGAGCTACCTGAAAATTTAGTTTAAATATAATTTTTATATACATTGGCCTTTTCATCTATTACAGATGATTTAAGACAGTGCGTGATTATTATGGATACTTTCGTTTATGGCTATGCAGACCGATACTGCGATGGCGGAGTGTGCTCTCCACAGATGTTCACTGTTAAGCCTAGGATACTATTTAGGAAATGTAGGTTTTCCCACTTGCCTACATTTCCCTCTCGACCTCACCAGCTAAGCCCACAGGAGTGAGAAGTCACTACGTGTGGAGCTGATTTGATTGCAGGAACTGGCTCGTGCCTAACGGAGATTCCGATCCGGGTTTATGTTGACTTTTCCTTTTCTGATGATTTTTTATATAGGCAGTCTATGTGATCTTTTTTTGGGCTCAAATTGATCCTTGAAGTGAATTGGAGAACATAGTCATCAGTGACTCTGTGAGTAGAAGTAATAATAATACGCGAGATCGAACTCAGTTTATTGACAGTCATACGTTGTTTCATCCTACTACAATGATCTTTATTAATAATTATAACATCATTTGCATTAAAAGTATTTTTTTATTTTTAAATCGCTTAGTATAGATGTTTAAAATATATAATTGGTGTATGTGACATTCAGACATACGTATAACACCATAATCACTTTCAAATGTTCTTTTCATAATGTCATTAAAACATTTTTGTGTTCAACTGATAAACTCTACACGCCACACTCGAAAGGATCGAATTAAAATAAAAAAAAACAATACGATACCTTGAACGTGACTAATTTATTTTTATTACTGAACGGTGGCAGTATAATGTTCTTTATAACTTTCCCTTTCATGTCCACATTTAAAAAGTCTTCTAATGTTACTCGTTCAGTAATTTCTGGAGCAGTCACTAAAATTTTTTTTGGCGATATAAAAAAGTCACTGCTATTAGAAAACATAACAACATACAAATAATATAATTATAGAATAGATTAAGCGACACTAGGATCTAAAAAAAATAACTCCACACAGTAATAATATTCTAGACATTACCTAAAATCTTAACTTTTAACCACCCACCAATTATTTCTGTCATATAACAACCGGTTATATGAAACCGAAACTAGTAGTAATATACACTTTATTACTAATATATTTTTTTCAAGCTAGTTGAGTCCCAAAATACTTTAATCATTTGCTAGACAAGAGACTGGAAGTGATTTTTGAAGAACTAAGCCTGACATTTAAAACTTATTTGCTTTAATCTTATCGCATAATTCGTTCTTACATTATAGTCCAATTATAGTAATAATGTTTCCAGATGTGGGCTTATCTCTAACCGAGATTTATTGCAACCAACTTGTAAAACATATTTACTTTGTACAATGTATTTTATTTTTATGTAGGCATCAGCTTTCACATCAGAAGTGTAGCGACGTAAACAATTGTAAAAAAATAATTTGATTGTCAGATATAAAAGAAAAAATACTAGGCACTTTTATTTTAAAAGAATCAGGTGCTCTGGCTCTTCTAAAGCACACATAAGTAAGATATATTGAATATAATAATTACAAATACTAATTCAAAAGTTCCGATCGTCTTTCTTGTGATTTTTTGAAGATATCTCGATAGAAAATAGTTTAAAGACAATGAAATTATAAGATTAAAGTAAAATTAAAACTGATCTGAAAAGATTTATAGAGCCAAATATTAATAGTTTCTTAACTTTGACTACCTAAATTTATTACGTTTAATGCCGGAAATACTGCAAAAAATAAAATATTCAAAGATTGGCAGGAAGCAGAGTGTCTTAACACTATGTTTCCATGGTACTGCTGTTCCCTCTGCCTACACTGCTTTAGGCGGGATAAAGAGTGAAGATAAAAAAAAATATTATATTAGCTTAATGCTTTTCTTCCGACATATCCACCTGAATTTGAAATAATATAGGCTACTAAAATATAACATACACGTTGTTCTTGGTAGAGATCGGGTCTACAATCATTTCCATATACATGTGAAAATGGATAATGATGAAATGAATGATGAATGTGAAAATGGCAAGCTCGTTTAAACTACCACGATAATGCTTATGTTAAATTTTACAAAATAATTTTCCATTTGAAAACATTTGGTAATTACAATGAGGCGATATGACACTTCCTTTGATTGTTAGCATTATGCGTAAAGGAGGATTTACCTAAAGTTACCTCGCTACCTGTTGCTTGTAATAGAAGATAAATATCGGATGGAAAGTCTCGATACATATATTTTAACATGAGATTACCAGCTATCGTCCCAACCTGTAATAATAATTATACATAAATATACATATAATTAATTTAGTACTTTTGTACATTAAGTTTTATAATATTTTCGAAAATTTTATGACAATTATAAAGATTAGAAGCAATTACTAAGAAAATAAAGTGACTACTAAAATAACTTTAATAGGTAATTACTTATTTTGCTTAAGTAAGGTAGGGTAGGGTAGTGGTGTAATCTTGATGAATACTTACATTTCTAACAGCTACATGTGCCACGAGAAGTAAATGATCTACTAATATTTTCACATATTCAAAATATTCTGTGTCGGATACTTCTTCTAATATATTTATAAGTTCTGTCAGTGTGACGCCAGCACCAATTGTCAAATTTTGATCAATGTAGTGCCCTCTCAATTCTGATACCGTGCTAACATCGATTAATGTTTGAGGATATTCCACGATGCGCCGAACTCCTAATATATAAGCAAAAATTTATAGAAATTTATGAGAATAAAAAATCATATATAAATTTATGATTACGGAAAATGTATTAATTATATTTCACGCTTTATCCCGCTCATGGCAGGGTAGGCAGAGGGGATCGCAGAAACTGTACCCTTTCTTCCCCGCTTCCTCCTTTACCAGACATTGCGTGTTGAGAGGTGGAACTCAACGCCGCGCTTTGCCTTGTTGCCAGAGCGAAGAAAATGGAAATGAAAAAATCCATCCTCTCCGACTGGGAATCAAACCCACAAACCATGTCATACTTGCAGGTAGACGCTATGTCTCTGTGCTGTCAGGGTCCTCTTAATAATTATGATGTAACATTCACATTGTTTGTGTTCTTAAGTAAAGATAAAACGATCTTATGTTTTGTTACCTTATGTTATATTACCTTTTCCTGTATTTCCAGCTACCAGCATGTAAGAATCTTTACCATTCTTTTCAAGAATCTCAAATATATCTGATATACTCTCAGCCCTGTACCACTGTTTTCCATCTTTTAGTTCTATATGAAAAATACGTTCAAAATTCTCTTTATTAACGATACACCAGACGCTTTCATCGCATTCGTTTTGTTTGTTACAAGCGTTTCTTGTTTTATTACACAGCTGTATATCTTCAATATCAAATATTTGCGGGTTAGGGGCGTCACTGGCAAATTTTTTGCACGCCTCTAGGATTGGTCTGTATCCTGTACACCGACATATGTTACTAGACAAATTTTTTTCGATTTCTAACATTGTTAATTTTTTTTTACTTTTTAATAAGCTAAAAATAGAGATAAATATCAAATCTCAAGTAATTCGAGCCTAAATATTCTATATACAGGGTGCGGATGTCGCGACCGTCATTTAAAGCATAGTATTAACTTGGTAAAATTATAAAACAAGTAAAATTTTCAAAAATAAAAAAATATTTTTTTCAAACAAAATAAATAATTAAATTATTGTTTCCAAAATAAAACGCCATTTCTCAAGTATGACGCAAGCGTACATTATCCTATAAGAGCGGGAAAGAGGTACATCCCTTTCTCATTAGGTTATTTTTTTGAATGAAAGGTGACAGATTGACAACGTTTGATAGTATTTTCGTAGTACGAGGTCTATAGGTCATTCGTATTTAATAATGACTACCTCACGCGTTACACAGCACGTATAAATATCGTGAAATGGAAAAAATTATCCTGTGCCTAAAGTATTGTTAATTGAGAACTAGTTTTTTGTATATAGCCTTGAATTTTTTTCGATAGTAGTTTTGATAACGGCCGTCGTGTCACAAACATCCTGCATATGTAAAATTTTACACATACCTATACATAGACATCACGAAGGCAGGGCTACAATATCCACATTGTGATCCATTATTCTCAGCAAGTGCTCTCTGTAGGGGATGATATCCCTTCCATCGGTTGCCTATTCCTTCAATGGTTGTTATGTTCCAGCCATGGCAAGATGTAATTGAAACCATACACTAAAATAATTTCCTTAATATATAAATATATGTTATATATAACTATAGTATCAAATATTTCATAGGAATTTATTTTTAGTGTAACAAAAGAAAATGACAACATTTATAATTTAATATATATGTATTAATGAAATAAATTAAAAAATATATTATTTTCTCTTTTTATAACTTTCCCGCATATGGTAGGGTAGGCCGAGAAAATCTTAAAATATGACTTAATTAAAATAAAGTATTAAGTATTAAAATTGTGTCGCATCATACGCCATGGTCTAATAATAAGCAAAAATATTTATTGAATGTTCTACGAGGGTCAAACTGAAAGTTTTTAGAACTGGCAACTTAAACGCATTATATTAAAAAAATAAGTTTAAATTTTGAAAATAGAACTCTTTACCAATAATATTGTGTATACATTTCATTCAATTGTCATTTGTTTTACTATTTGGCGGCAAATTGAAAATTGTCTGTGCACGTCAAAATGAATTTAAGCCGAGAAAATTTTCGTGCAATGATTTTTTATGACTTTCGATGTCATATAAGTCAACAAGAAAGTTATGATAGACTTCGATTGGCTTTTCACGATGAAGCCCCATCTCGTGCCACAGTTTACAACTGGTTTATTGAATTCAAACGTGGTCGAACTAATCTCACCGATGATTTGCGTGAGGGACGGCCTTCTACAGCGACGACTGAAGATAATATCAGTGTTGTGCGGCGTATGATAGAGACTGACAAAAGAGTGACCTATCAGCAGATTCGGACAAGTCTAGGCATAGGTATGAGTCAAGTGCACAAAATCCTCCATGAACATTTAGCGGTCAGGAAGCTTTGTGCCCGCTGGATACCGCATAATTTGACCGAGGCTGAAAAACTCCGCCGTGTTGATTAGTGCCGAGAAATGATCCAAAAATTTAACGGAGGTGACTCAAATGCTGTGTTCGACATACTAACGGGTGACGAAAGCTGGATTTACTGTTATGATCCGGAAACCAAAAGACAGTCTGCTCAGTGGGTGTTTCCTTCCGAAGAGTTGCCAACTAAAGTGAAGAGACGTCGAAGTGTTGGAAAAAAGATGTGGCCTCGTTCTTCGGAAAGACAGGTCATTACGCGACAGTTGTCTTAGAGGATCAGAAAACGGTTAATGTAGAGTGGTACACTAACAACTGTTTACCATTTCTCTTGGAAAAAGTTCGAGAGAAACGACCTCGCAGCAGGATCCTCCTTCATCACGACAATGCCTCGTCGCACAACGCCAGGCAAACGATCGACTATTTGGCGACCGTAGACGTGGAATTACTGGGTATAGCCCCGACCTCGCACCCCGCGATTTTTATTTATTCCCGAAAATAAAAGAAAAACTTCGAGGAAAACATTTTATGGACGCCGAAGAAGCAGTGGCTGCGTTTCAAAACGTAAGGCCGAGTGGGCAAGGTGCTTTTCTCAATGGTTCCATCGAATGCAGCGATGTATTGATGTAAATGGACGCTATTTTGAAAAGTTATAATAAAACTAATAACTTGCTAGAATGCTTAGTTTTTGATTTTCTAAGAACTTTCAGTTTGACCCTCGTATAAATTCTAAATGTAATAAATGCACAGAAGAAACTAATATTTAAGTTACGAGTTAATATTTAACACATTAACTACTTTTATGCACACAATGAATAGTAAATATTCACCAATATTAAATAGTAGTAAAACAACTCACATCCAATATATAACTTTTTCCACCGATAAACAATTTTTAAGGAGCACGAATTAGATAACGCGCTCAGTATTTGTTCGTGACGATATATATATGTGTGTATATATGTATATATGGAAGCAAAACAATACAAATTATATAAATTTATTGTTTCGTAAGTATTTAATTTTGAACATAATTTTAATTGTTAAAATCAGTAAAACCTCTTTGTAATATTAAGTTCTTAGATATAATTTTTAAGTAGTGGACAGAAGTGTCAGTTGCTACATTGTTTTTATCATAGAAAAAGGCGTGAATTATATAAAATCAACAGTACTTATCCAGAGTTTGTATGAAGATTTGTTATTGGGAGTTTCTTATAGCTTTTCTTTACTAACCATCGTAGGAGAATAAGCCAATTGATATTACTCTGTTATTTTTTTGTGAAAAATTAATGTTATGTTTCATGTACCGTTTCACTTACAAATGTAGGCACCGATTTAATTTAAATTTAGTATATACAATACAGTAGTATTATATCTCAAGTAAAAAATAGTTCAAATATTGAATATTTAAATTATTTATGAAGTACATATATATAAAGTTTTAGTTAGTTTGCAGCTACATATTTAGGAAGTAGCGTACGCTTACTTTTATTTTTAGAAATAATTTATCACCAATAAGAATACTGCTTATTATATTAGAAGTTTAAAATCTCTCTAAAGCATGCTTTTAATGTATACAACATAACAAGAGCTAAAGTTACCTTAAAAAGTACACGAGTTAAATTTAATTAAATTTTATTAGAGTTAAGGGACGAGCATTATTTAAAACTATTTCAATATAAATACTTAAGAAACAACATTCAAAACCTTCTCTTAGAAATCGGTTTAGATACCACGGGTATATATTTCTGTCTATCTTTTTAATTGTGTAAGAATTACACCAAAAACTCTAAATAAGAATGAATGAAATATGACGTTTTAATTTAGTCAATTAAAAAAAAAATAAAAGATATATCTTTTATAAATATAATATATATAATTAAATATATAAAATTACTTTTATAAAGTAATCCATTATGTATGTATATGTTACGAATAATTTTGAATGTCTTAATTACTTTGATAACAGAAACAAACATATTTAAATACATTTACGGAACGATAACGGCAATTCTATTTTTACATTACTTTTGTTTTTTTTTAGCTTCACGTTTTATCACGCATATGGTAGGGTAGGCAAAGGGAACTGCAGAACCATACTGAACTACTGTAGAACTGTAGTGTTAAGACACTCCGTTGCTTTAGTCCCTGCTTTCTCCGTCCCCGCTTTCCGCCGTTTGGCTTTGCGTGTTGAGTGGCGGAACTCAACGTCGCGCTTTGCCTAGTTTCCAAAGCGAAGAAAATGGAAATAGACAAATCCATCTTCTCCGAGTGGGAATCGAACCCACAACCGTCGCGTTTACAGGCAGACGTTACGCCTCTGCGCCACGACGGTGCTCACTTACTTGTAATGCTTATTTTTATCTTGTGTTTAATGTATCTAACAAGTTTCTATTAATATGCTTTTACTTTGTCTTTTATTTGTGGTATTTTTAAACACACTATAAATAAATTATTTATCAAAATAATATAATTCTATAATCGAATTACAAAAGGATTATATTATTATATATATTATTGATTATTAGTTTTTTTTTATTAAAAGAAAAAATTATAAACAAATAAAATACTCAAAGAAAAGATAGAAAAGAACTGATTCCTAAAATAGCAGATTTTAAGCGTCTACATTTATTCAAGATTTTATTTAAATTTAGTCATTTATTTTCCATTTCTTTGTTTGAAGGAATTAATATACCGTAGGCGTCAAGGCAGAAAGAGAGCCCTAAGTTACTAGGTTCCCATGGCTTAAACGGTTCCCTCTGCCTACCCAGCTATGTGCGAGATAAAACGTGAAGCTATACATACATTATATACTTTTTTAACTTTCTTCTAATTTTTCTTAAAATGTATAGATGACTTAGTTTTGAAAATTGTACCAAAATGTTAGTAAAAATTTTGTCTTTTTCCATATTTTTCCTTATAAATATCTATTATAAAATATATTAAGTATACAGTTTAAACAACGTACAGAATTCACGGCTTCCGGTAAAGAATTGGATGATTTTTCAGCGCTTACTATGCAGACGCCACAACCAGCCTCCAAGCACATGTATTTAGTGCCCCGCAGCTCTAAATGTTCCCGAAGGAACTGTAACAGTGTTGTAGTGGAGCTAACTTCACCTCCCACTGAAGAAAAAACAAAGTAATTTAAAACTTTTAATTATTATATAGTTATTATTTAAAAATCGGAAACTTAAAAAATAATGGACAATGAAATAATATTTTTTCGGCAAAATTGAAATAAACTATTTCCAACTGCTGCATATATGAAATCGATTACAATCTAATTTTGAAGAGGTTATAATATTATTAGGCATTTTAAAACACAAGATAAAGTTACTGGCCGGTAAGAGAACAGCAATACGGCTATATAACAGAAAACAATGCAGAAGTGCGAACCTACTACCACCGCGATGACTTACGTTATACATTATTTTTTGGTGTCATTAAAAAATAATCAAAATTGAAAATAAATAGTGGTAAAAGTTAATTGAACACGTTTACCTTGAAGTAAATAAGTAATTTAACTTATATTTTTTTAAATTTTGCTGTGTACTTTTTAATGAAAAACAACTTTACTTTAAATTATAATGAAATAAAATAATTTTCTTTTTTAAACAAAATGTTCAGTTCTTACCTGTAACTTTCCTTCCGTTCACGTGAAACTCAACGCAGTCCATGACTACTTATTGCAACTGCCGCTTGTGTACAGCAATAAAACTTAAGCGTTACACGTTTTTAAATATTTATATTATCATACGGCACGTGGATATTTTCAGCACCATTTCTTATTTCTTTACTTGGCTTATCTCACTTTAACTTTTTTTTTTAATCCAGCAACTAGGCAAGCGCGGCGTTGAGTTCCGCCACTAAACATGTAATGTGTCGAAATCGGAGTGTTTTAACACTAGATTCTCATGGTTACTGCGATTCTCTCTGCCTATTGACTATGAGCAGGATAAAGCGTTCAGCTTAAAAAGAACTTTTTTCATTAAAAGAAACAATCTAATAGTTGACCTGGTTTGCGTTAGGCTATTTAATCTAACTAAATTCTTAAAAAGCTAAAACCAAAATGAAAATGATAGAGAGATAAAGAAAGAAAAAGAGAAAATATACATAAATATGTTAATACATACAAACTGTACATATAGGCTTATATGATAAAAACTCGTTTACTAAATATTTTATTTATTTCTATAATTATATATTTAATATGTTAATTTATTGCTATTTGAACTTATGTTAATATTGTAATTATCATTGACATAACAATACTTAAATAAGTTTTGTCACATATATTATGAAATTGACTTACTACTATCGATTTTAATTAATACTATATATATTCTTCATATATCATATCATTTTATGATAAAATTTGAGATATTTGATATTATATTCAAATAATCATAAAATTAAAAAAATAACCTAAATATGAAATGCAATAATAGTAGCGTCCCTAAACACATGTCTAATTTGACTGTTTCTAGTGCACAAGTGCTACTACGGTGATGGTAACTTTTTAATTTTTTGCCTTCCAATGTAATAAAATATTATTTCTTTTCAGTGAAATTTGTGTTTTTCCAACAGAAAAATCTAAGGAATTCATCATTTGTTATTTTTTAGTACAGATATAATCTTTTCCTCCGATTTCCACTTTAGGTTTCCGCTCTGGTTATTGTGCTGCTTGGAGTTTTAATTTCTACCACACAACATGAAAATTCAAATGTTGTCGGAAATTAGTAAGTTAAATTGATACTATTTTATATCTAAATAACCTTATAATACTGGATAAAAAAATTTAAATGTTTTTTTTTCTTTTTTTTTAAACTTCACGCTTTATATCGCATATTGCAGGGTAGGAGGAACTGCAGGAACCACATGACCCTAGTGTTAAGACACTCCGTTGCTTAGTCCCTGCTTTCTCCGTTTCCGCTTTCCGCCTTTTTCGAGGCACTGCGTGTTCAGTGGCGAAACTCAACGCCACGCTTGGGCTAGTTTGCAGAGCGAAGAAAATGGAAATAGAAAAATTCCTTCTGAATGGAAATAGAAAAAACCTTCAAACCAACGCATTTACAGGCAAACGCTTACGCCTCTGCGCCACGACGGTTTAAAAATAAATAAATGTTTGGAAGCAGAAACTAAAAGTCTTATAAAAAATGAACACATTTTTCAATTGATACAGATTATATTATTCTGTGAATCCAAATATCTAATTATCTATAAAACTTAAATGAACAACCATTTTTAAACTTTTATCCTTTACAAAAAAAAACTTTGCATAATTACTTACTGAATAAACAATGAAATATTTTATACTTCAGAGGTTTACCTCTCATACTTTTCTTATCAATTATTACAATTTAGGTAAACATTCCCTTCCAATTTCCCAAACTACAAAGAATAAGAAAGCACCAATTCAATCAAGTCTTAAGTAAAATAGTAGTCTATTTCAAATCAGATGGAGATGAAAGCGTCTAATAATCTAATACTATTGAAGTTTACAAGAAGAATGGCATTAAAACGTTTTGAAAAGGAACAATATCCTGAAATGGCTCAGTGAACATTTGTAATAAAATCATCGTAAAAGTACTCGTACATTTAGACGAGCTGAGCGGATAGAGATTTTCTATGGACAATGTGCTAGAAATTGACTTCGGGCTTCGAGACAACTTGCCCGTTATATTCGTTTGTCTGTGGTCCAAGTCATGAGGACAATGATTTTATAATTATTTTTTAAAGAATATTCGAAAAACCACAATTTTGCTATTCCGATGATGTTATCATAACAGGTAAAATGTTAATATTTAAATAAAATTCGGTTGAAGATTGTTATAGTCTAGAGGAATGTACCAAGAGATTTATTTAGCCTGAAAAAAAAATGATCGTTATCACTTTTACTAACCTTTTTCATACTTGGCTTTAAATGGTTTACATTGTATATTGTATATTTGATAGACTTACATAGAATACGGCTCTCCTAACTTGAGCTCAACGTACGAAAGTATGAATGCCGCTCGCGCGAGCTTTGTGACACTCGAAATAGTCAATCGTCATCTCCTGAAGCTTGATTAGCCTGCTATTACCGCTTTTGTGATAGGCCTTCGATAGCCTTCATACAATATCCTGAGATTACCTATTGTACTTCATACTTCATACTCGTAATAAAGGATTAAGAATCCATTTTGTGGTTGAACGCTACCAATGCTAAAATGTTAAACACACATACTGCATTCTTTGCTTTTGAAGCAGTATAGAAATTTACTTTTTGAATTACCATTTTGGTTTCCTGACTTATTTCAATTTAGTAAATATTTAATATTATTAATTGGTTAATCTCAACGAATCAATTTGTCCTACACGAAGAGTAAGAATAAGTATTTTAAGAATCGAAGAGCTATGTGTGAATAGTGTTAATATTTATTTATAACAAAAAAGAAGATTTTTTACCAAAAATTTTTATTATCACTATATATTATTTTTACACTATCTATATTATTATTATTAATAAAACCAAAAATCATATACTGCAACACAAAAATCTCAATTTTATCATTCAAGTAAATGTACAAAATTGGCTCCAATTGTTATTCATTTATCGATAAAACGAAAAGACGATTCGTGAAATTTCAGCAAACAACTACTGCTAACTTTAATTACTTGGGCTCTGTCTATAGTCTGCGAATTAGTCGCTCGAAGAAATCCACCTATCAATCTTATTGGAAGTTTTATTTCGTTTGGCGCTTGTTAATTTTATATGTTCTTCTGAATTTTGTTAATAATATTATATATAAATTTATATAATAAATTATTGCATATAAATTTGTAAAAATATTAAACTAATATAAAATATTAAAGTCAAAGTCAGTTAGTTTTCACCACTCAAGAAGCGAAGTAAATTGAGCGGAAACCTAAGAATAGAATGTCTTAACTTTAGATTTTTGTCAGCATCACACTACAATTGGATATTTTTAATATCTAGTACCTACTACTGCAACAACAATTAAAAAAATAAGAAAATTACAAATAATCTTTGTGCACTAAAGCTTTAGCCGATTAGTCAGAACCTAGATCATTACGGTCAGGCTATTACGGTCAGGATTTTATTGTATCGAATTAATTTAATATTGCCAGAATTAGTTACAAATAGCAAAATATCATAATAATTGTGATCTAGGATTAGCGCATTAGACGGACATATCCACAAAAAAAATGTAAAGCAAATGCTAAATTTTGCTTAATTTGTGAAGAAGTAGTAGGGAAAGCTAAGAATTTACAGATAGGGTAGTCAAAACGGTTAGACTTGCAGTAGCAACAGCTCAAAGAATATAAAATCCACACAAATGTCTTTCTTAATATTAGATTCAATTTTTAATTTAACTTTTAAGATGGACACGTATGAGAAACAATATAAGATCCCAGAGAATCAATACCCTCACTCTCTTATTACTATTTCCTCATCCAGATCGATTTTATTTTAAATGCCTCATGCGCAAATACTACCGTCTGTTCAACTTGCATGAGAAACGAATATCCCTAAAAATTGTAACTTCAAACTTAAGAAGTATTAAGTAACTGACGATCAGAACTACATTTCTAGAACGTGCATGCCACACAAAGAAAATAATTTTGGATTTGATCAGGTATTGGGAATAATTGGTGCTTGGCAAAAAATTATAATTGATTAAAAACATAGGTAAATGGATATCCATTTGTTGTGGATATCACTACAGCAATCAATGTTGCTATGACTGCATTTTCTTTATTTATTATATTAAGATTATTGTAGTCATGTCATTTTAATATATAACGCTTAACAAATTAAATATTTTAAATATAAAGAAATATTCATATTCATTCATTATAAGCTAATTTCATTAAAATGGTGCATATCTTTCGGAGTTACTTTAAAAACAATTTAAGTTTAATTACTTACACCCAAATTTTAACTTCTCGCCTACAAATTGTTCGCATGAAGAAACTTATCTATTAATTTTATTGAGGTGCGACAAGTTTTATAATCATTAATAAGATATTTCAACTACAGAGTTACATTTATATAATTATATATTTCTTTACCACTTAATTTTGTGAATTAATAAACTTGAAGCAAACTATTGACTTTTTATGCTTATAAAAGTAAATTCACGCTTTAGCCAGAGTTTCAAGGCATTGTGTGATGAGTGGCGGAACTCAACACCGCGCCTGTGCCTAGTTGCCAGAGTGAAATTAGTGTAAATGAAAAAATCTATCATTCTCGAGTGGGAATCGAACCCACAAACCGTCACGTTTACAGGCAGATGCTATGCGCGGCGAAAAAAAAATAAAAGTAAGTTCTACTTTGGTTCTATTACTACACAGTAGAATTGCGTCGAACCTGATGTACGTCTTAAGCAATTGGCAGAAAAAAGTTTGTGAGCTTTTCTCTACCAATCCCTATATATCCGGGTTAAATTGTTTGTTACATTTGATCATAGGTAATATTATATTTATTATATATTTATCTTTGATTAATCACTTCAGTATCTGACATATACAAACTCTTATTTTCTGATAATTTCTTTTCATTTTCCTCTTTTATATGATTTTATAGGAGTTTGGACACGATTTGTACAAACATATATGTAATGTATATGAGTTACGTATAATTTATATAATTTATATATTTTTACTTCAGTTGAGAAGGGTCGATTCGCGATAGGTTACTTAGTATACTTTTAATAAATATAAGGTATTAAATAACAATAAATAAATTTTATTTCATACGATACAAAATAAGCTTCGACAGCTAAGATTTATTTTATCCTAATTACATTTATTTGTCATAATTCTTCTTTAATTGTAAAACCTATTATTTACACTCACCGTTACTGTCGTTACACTACCGTTATATAAAGAAAGAACAACTTTAAACAGTTATTATTAGTAAATTTCTTATAGTACTAGATTGTGATTATGTCTAAACCTGATGTGTGTGCACAATATAGATTAAGAACCACGAATGTATTTGAGTTTCTATCAAGTAATATGTTTGAAAAACCTTAGACAAACATGAGAACCTTTTAAAAGTAATAAAATATTACGTCTCTGTTTAAAAAAATAGAAAATTACAGAATACAGTATATTGTGTATACTAAGTACCACTATATATTCATTATTATAAAACGTAACAGTAATACATTATTTTCTTTTTTTATAGCTTCACGCTTTATCCCGCACATGGCAGGATAGGCAGAGGGAACTGCAGGGACCGTGGGAACCTAGTGTTAAGACACTCCGTTGCTTAGTCCCTGATTTCTCCGTCCCCGCTTTCCGCCTTTTTCAAGGCATTGCGTGTCGAGTGGCGGAACTCAACGCTGCGCTTTGCCTAGTTTGCCATAGCAAAGAAAATGGAAATAGAAAAATCCATCTTCCCCAAATGGGGATCGAACCCAGAAACCGTCGCGTTACAGGCGAACGTTGCGCCTCTGCGCCACGACGGTCCTCGTTATACATTTATACATATATTTAAAACGTAAGAAATCTTTTGAAACGTCAATGACAAGAGTGGAATTAAGTGTATCACAACTGTCTCCGATACAATCTCTTAAGATATACTACTGCGCTGGAGTGGTGAGAAATTTAAGAAATCATTATATCGATTAAACTGATACGAACTTATGCTTCATGCATAAGCGTTTTGTACTTAATGATATGAGGTTCGAATTCGAAAATTGAATTGTTAACATTTTTCCTTATCTATATATATTGTGCGTGTTAGGCATATATTCATTATATATATATTCATTATATATATATATGAGTTAGAAGCTATGCTAGATGGACTTCTTACAAAGAGCCTTTCAGAAAATTTTATAACGATTTAATAAAGTAGACTAATGGATCTCTTACCTGTTAATTCATCCTCAACTTACAAACAAATGTAGGACGTTATTAAGGACTTTGTAACCAGATCAAATATTATGAATACGTTTTTGAATAGAAACTACTACAAAACTTACTAACCAACTCAACGTGATATATACCAATATTTATCTGAACAATTGGACTAGTCTTCATTAGAATAAATTTTAAAAGAAATCGACCTTAAAGTATATAAAAATATTGTGAATAACTCTAAGACACTTTCATTATAGTGTGCAAGCAATTCAGAGATAGAATACAAATCGAGTCATTCCAATCCAATCTCTGGGCATTGGAAGCTGAATGCTGCTAGAATTAAATTGCAATGTTAATAAGTTAGAGTAATATTTAGTGTAGCTTCGTATTATAAAAGAACGAATCTCATAAATGAACTTATCCTGAATGTACTTTGTAATTGTAAATTATAAATATATGTAAATATGTTGGAAGGTCATAGTTTGCATAATATTTGAGTTATTTTATCTGTATTATTATTTTATCTTCTAATAATGTTTTGGAAAATGTAATTTATAGTCTATAATTATAAATAAAATTGCATTCGTAATTTATTTTTCTTATTTATCGTTCTTACGTGTACATTAGTGGTCACACATTGCAATTACATAGTGTAAAGCTTTTTTATTTTTATATTAATAATTAAGTAATAACATAATTGAAAAAATCATATTTTCGATTAATTAAAAAATATATATCGATTTATTTATAATGTTATTATAGTAATATTACTTTCTAAAAATGAAGAGAATATCGAAAGGATAACTACCGTATAGTTATTTTTGGATAAATGATGAATGGTGAATGATGGACGGTGGATGATAGACTATAGATGGATCTTCGATGGATGATGATTGACGGACGACAGACTACGTATAGCGGACGACTTGTATCTTTTTAATACAATGGAGAAAATCATAAACACCTTATAAGTACTAAAATTATATATTGTTATTACTCTAAAACATCAACTTAACAAAAATATTATAAAATACTAAAACTGGTCAATAAAAGTAAATTTTCAGTCGTAAATTTTTATTTAATGCACAATAAAACAACTCACAGAACGTTGAATTATTGAAACAGGGCGTTTCTCGTTTTGTTTAGAACAAGCCATCATATTTGCATACTTCACAGGTCACGCACAAAAGGAGTTCACTGAATTTGATATGAGTGTGCTTATTACACAAACAGTTTCTATTTAAAATGGAAAGATTGTGATACTTGTTTTCCACTGGTTTTGAAAAGATTTTTTTCTGATTTTACTATGGGTTGGATTTTACTGTATTTCAATGTGTATTTCTTGCAGTACCCATTTACACACATTTCTTTTGGAAATGACATCCTGATACTTATGTACAAATATTAAAACCGGTCAAGAGTTAAACTTGGAGTCAGATCAAGCAAAAAATTCAAGATTTTTAGTTAACAGGAACAGTAAGTTAAAATATAAACAATGGGTCCCTCCCTGAGCTTATATGGAAAATAAATAAGTAAACAGACGGACAAAATTGATCATAAATTGATTTTTTTTCATCGATCTGAAGCATTTTTAAAGTACATATATTCTTAATTTGATTCTCTAATCAATCGAATCAAAAAATAGAATACTTAAATATTGTTTAAACGTTATTCGATGTATACCAGTGACAACGATATTAAGGCTATTATTCTGCGTTTAGTGGAGGGCAAGGCTCGCTACAGGTACACAGTGCTCGGTCAAAGGTTGGGTCAGCGTTTGTTGTTTACCGCAATATAACTTTATAATCAAATGTTAGATATGTCACACAGAAAATGATTAACCAAAATTATTCAATTTATTTTACTTTTATGTAGTGGGTCCCTCGTTTACTTTGCACGTATCTGATATCTAAATTAGAAGGTCGTATGAGTTTATCTCGTTTGTTGATATATTATAGACTTCAAGCCTCACCCAATTAGGCAAAGGAAGGGAAGGCAAAGAAAACTTAGTGTCAGTTTTCTCCTTTTTCATTTTTTACATGAAAAACTTATATAATATAATAACGTTTGTTTATTGATGTCACAGAAATGAAATTAATACACTGAAATATCATTAATAAAACAGTCTAAAGTAAGAGAATGCGTGTACTCGCGTGTCGAAGGTTATGTTACTACAAGTTATACAACTGATAAAAGTTAAAAAACATCTATTTGCGGTTGTTTTACCCCAATTTTGTATAAAATGAACAATATTAATAAGCTTGTATGGATTTTTTCTTGATTTTTTCTTCGCTCTGGAAACTAGGCAAAGTGCGGCGTTGAGTTCCGCCACTCAACACACAATGCCTCGAAAAAGGCGGAAAGTGAGAACGGAGAAAGCGGGGACTAAGCAACGTAGTGTCTTAACACTAGGTTCATATGGTTCCTGCACATCCCTCTGCCTACCCTGCAATATACGGGATAAAGCGTGAAGCTAACAAAAAAAAATTACTATAACTTCTACTAAATTTAATTTCTCTAGGTCAACTGAAAGAATCATATAAGTTTTGATTTTGCAGCGAATTTCATACAAATATAGCAAAGACAAAGCGCAAATTCTCATACCTTTGATTGCGTTGACTTAGAAGCTTAATATTTTCTGTGCTCCAAGTGATTATGGACACTGGATATTTAATTTTGCTTTCAACTAAGTACTTTCATACGGTTTCGAGAAAATGACAGACGGACAGAAAGTAAGGCATACGTACAGGCAGAACACTACTGCTTGGTCTTACCCAAGTGGGAATTGAACCCAAAATACACGTTGTCTCACTTTGAGACCATTGCATGATAATAACCTTATAAATTCACATATATTTATGAATTTTCTTTTAAAATAAATATTGTGTAATATCATAACTGCAGTAGTATTTGGAACTTTATGTAAATTTAAATAAAGTGTTAAGACACTTCGTTTACTTTATTTTAAGGATATAAACAAGTGAAATAAAAGGCGTATTATAAAAACAGATTATTATATATTTTTCAACTCATCACAATGTCGCATAGAAAGTTAAATATCTACTACGTCTACATACATACATAATACAGATTGAATTGTTTAAAAATTCATATTTTTTTACAAAGCACATGTCACGTTTCTTATATAATAATATTTGGCAATTTGAGTATATATAACGAACTATATTGTATCTTTAATATATATGTAGATCTAATTAGTTTTAGTGATTAATCTTAGTCATATAATAGAGAGTGTTGCTTAATTTAAGTTAACCGACTTCTGGATAGTTTTCATTTAAATTATTACAGTATTTTTATTTAAATTTATTTGTTGTTATTTACGATTCAATGATAAAAATACGTTTTTATGTAAAAATAAACGTTAACACAGGATTGTCATAAAATTTTCTTAATTATACGTAATTAAGCTATTTTTAAAGCATTTTTTTCATTAAATTATAATTTATTTATATAAAATAATATAATATGGTTTTAACATTCTTTTAATGTGCATTTTGTACATATATTAATATTTAAGTTAAGAAGAGAATTATAGGAAAATTTTATTTACTCCCATTTTATGCAATATATGTAGGTATAGGTCAAAATATACCTAAATATAGAGCTTGTAGTTGCCAGTAAAAATAATGCAGATTTACGCAATGTGTAATTAAAAATACAAATATATATTTTATTATTTTCGAAATGTACACAAGTAATGAGAAAATGAGAAAAAAGTTTTTGGACAACATATCAATATTTACTTTCGCTATGCAGTCATGCATTAAAGTGCTAGATACAAATAGAATCAGATCTCGGTGTTTGGCACTTGTCGGTCTAACATCTCCTAAGGATGGCCCTTTGAGGGGTGAAACACGTGTAGAGAGTAGGTTAACGTTACGCGCGCATTTATCAGTGGGCGGGCGGGCGTTGCACTTTAAGTAAGTAGCTAAATATTAGTTATAATAGAGACGATGATCTAAATTAATAAAAGATATGTACATATGTATATATTTAAAATATGAAAAAAAATTCAACGGATTTTATACAAAAAATTGTATTACAAGTCGGTTAACAACAATGCAATAAATTATACAAATATTTAATGATAACTTCGTATTTACATATGATCTTAGTGTTTAGAACGGATTTAGACTTAATATTTATATTAATAATATGTTTTATATTGTATTTTATAGCGACTATTAAATATTTTGTAGCAACTTCACTAATTTGACGAGGACATATCTAACAGATTAATTGCTTAGCTTATCTAGTAGATAAATATTGCTACTGCATCTTTATTTATTTACTTAGTCTGGCCATAAATACTGTTACTACTCAAAAAAAGAAAATATTACGTTTGAATTTGGAATCTGTCATTTTTATATGATTGCTTGATGTGTTTTCTTATTTTCGCGCCATTATATTGTTAAATATTTTGTTATATTAAAATGGAGTGGGGTGATAAAGAGAACCGAATCGCTGTGATTGCCTTACATAAAGTAGGTATGGAGAAAAGTGCAATTTTTAAAACCCTCCACCCGCTTGGTATTAGTCAAATGTTTGTTTACCGGGCTATTGATAGGTACAATGATACCTCCTCTGTTTGTGACAGAAAAAGATCTGGCCGTCCACGTACCGTTCGTGTGAAAAAGGTGATTAAAGCAGTTAGGGAAAGAATTCGAAGAAATCCTGTCCGTAAGCAAAAGATTTTATCTCGGGAGATGAAGATAGCTCCTAGAACCATGTCGCGTATATTAAAAGATGACTTAGGACTTGCAGCCTATAATAGACGTACTGGTCACTTCTTAACTGATAATTTAAAGAAGAATAGGGTGGTAAAATCCAAACAACTACTTAAGCGGTACGCAAAGGGAGGTCACAAAAAAATTTTGTTTACGGATGAGAAAATTTTTACAATTGAGCAGTATTTTAATAAACAAAATGACCGTATTTATGCTGGAAGCTCTAAAGAAGCTTCGCAATTAGTAAACAGAGTACAACGTGGGCATTATCCCACTTCAGTGATGGTTTGGTGGGGTGTTAGCTATGAAGGGGTGACTGAGCCATATTTTTGTGAAAAAGGTATTAAAACGTCGGCACAAGTTTATCAAAATACCATTCTTGAGACGGTAGTTAAGTCTTTAACTAACACCATGTTCAATAACAAAGAATGGTGCTTTCAACAAGACTCGGCACCGGGTCATAGAGCTCGATCCACCCAATCTTGGTTGAAAACTAACGTTCCGGACTTTATCAGCACTGAAAACTGGCCGTCGTCAAGTCCTGACCTAAATCCATTGGACTATGATTTATGGTCAGTTTTAGAGAGTAAGGCTTGCTCTAAACGCCATGATAATTTGGAGTCCCTAAAACGATCCATTCGGTTGGCAGTGAAGAATTTTCCTCTAGAAAGAGTTCGTGCTGCTATTGATAACTGGCCTCAACGTTTAAAAGACTGTATTGCAGCCAATGGGGACCACTTCGAATAAACATTGTATATTTTTAATAGTTATATATTGATGTATTAAACTAACTCACTATGAAAGGAATAAATGTTACGTATAAAAAAAAATCGTGCTTTTCTTTATAACAATATTTATGGCAAGACTAAGTATATGCTATTTACAATTCATATTATTAACGCTCTTGTAAGTGAGAAGTTATAATAAAGCCTTAGTAATTCTTATATCAAAATTATACTTTAACTTATCAGTTTTACGCTTTAATGAGCACTTAATATCTGTTTATTTGATTTTTTAAATTTACAAGTAATTTTTTTCGCGAATCGATGTTTCTAATATCTATATTTAATGTTATAATTTAAATATTCACTTATATAATTATTAAAGCAGTTTCTAAGTTAACAAGATTTATTTATATTACAATTTAAATTAAACACACACACATACAACATGAATAATTTATCTAAGTATTGAATCTTAATATATAACAAAATTATATTTATTTTGTAATATATATTCTACTTACATTATTAACCCATAGTAATTGAGCAAATTAAATGCAATTATTAATAAATATAACAATTAAATAATTTAATATTTTTTTGTCCATTGAAGTGATACATCACATTACTGATACGATATAGTGCATTTTTGTTCTGTGCCTCTCTAAATGGTTTACGATAATCACTATGTTTGGTTATACAAGGTGTTGGTGTTTCAAAGACCTAATCATGTGTAATATACTGAATCCTTGTTAGGTATGCTTAGTAAATTATTAATAGTTAGATTTAGAAGACATAGAATATATTTTTTTAGCTTCACATTTTATTCTGCAAATAGCAGAGTGATGGAACTCAACGACTTAACAGAGCGATGGAATTGAAATTGGAAAAATTCATCTTAACCAATTGGGAATCCAACTCGTCTCTGCGCCACGACTGTCCTTAGTTACGGTTACTTAATATATATTAGATAAAATCTTTTATTATTTTTATTTTATAAATCACTAGCTGAGTATAGGAAATATTAGAAGATTTCAAGATTTTCTAATTTAAATAATGCAAGAGCGCGCTTCATGCTTGAGTAATTTAATATGAGGCCAAAATAAAATGAATTCAGAATAAATCATATCTTATTACTATTATGCTTGTTTAGATGCCAAAGTAAATATATTTAATTTATTTTTACTTAATTTAGTTTTTAATACTGAATGAGCTATAATGACTGGGTTTCAAGAGAACTGAACTGTGTAAGCAGCATCAACCGAAACTTGAGAGGACGTCGGGAAGGGAATTGTTAAAGTTTTAGATCAAAGTACTTAAAAGACGTATAGGCTTCTCGTACTAAGCAGAAAAATTGCGCCTAAATGAACTAAAATTTGTATTTAAAATTATCTTATTTTTTATATTAGTTTATTGAGTAAAAATTATATATATTTAAGTAACAGCATTCTTAGTATGTTCTTTTTTATTTTTTTGTGCTAAATTATTATCATTATATTAATAAGTAATAATTAAGTACATATTTTCCGACCGCTGTGACCGTAGTGGCGCAGAGGCGCAACGTCTGCCTGCAACGCGACGGTTACTGGGTTCGACCCCCAGTCGGAGAAGATGGATTTTTCTATTTCCATTTTCTTCGCTCTGGCATCTTAGGCAAAGCGCGGCGTTGAGTTCCGCCACTCAACATGCAATGCCTCGAAAACGGCGGAAAGTGGGGACGGAGTAAGCAGGGACTAAGTAACGGAGTGTCTTAACACTATGTTCTTATGGTTCCTGCAGTTCCCTCTACCTACCCTGCCATGTGCGGGATAAAGCGTTAAGCTAAAAAAAAAAAATTCAATGAAAAAAAAATTAAAATTGACATATGTTTACAAAAAATATTATAGTTAGCTTCCATAATTATTGTTGTAAATTTAAAATGAGACCATTTTTATTCGACGTCTCAGACTACGACTCAGTCAAATACTAATAAAGTATGCATTTTAGCTGCAGAAGGTTAAATATATAAATAGATGTTGTATTTATAAATATATTTGAAAACAGTTATTTTTTCTTTATACACAAAAAATGCAGTGTTCAAGCGATGGTCGTGAGTTCAATAATAACTAGGTATAACGATTTTTATTAATTTGGCTGTAATACGGTATAACTCTATGTCTTTCAATGTATTTGAGCTTAAAATATAGAGACTAAAAAGAAATAAAAAAAAAAACGTATTTGCTTTACGTTGATAGCAAAACCCTCATGATATAGACTAAAGTATAGAAATAGAATATGTTATGATGGTTGTGATTTCATTTTTAATTCCAAAGTAAAATAGAGTAAATTTATTATTTCAATACTGGAATGAGTAAAGTTATTCTTAAAAATAATGAACTTTTATTCCGATAAATAGAAAATTAATGCTAACAACGTGTAAATATGTAAGAATTTGACGGAGAGAATCTATTAATAAAACCAACACCTTGAGGTAGCTTGTAATGACACAAACAAGGTGAAAGAGGTATGTAGTGACCGCAGCGTATAAAGCTCTATTCTCTCTGGCTACCCCGTTAGGTATCCCTTACCGGGTAGCGTGTGCTATATATGGGTCTACTAGAAATATTGTAATATGATATGATTTCTACTAACTATAAAAACTACTTTATCAAATCACGTCGTGCAAAATTTTGTTAATATTCCATGTATTTACAAACGTTCAATCATTTTATGTCACACCCAGAGACGTTAATTAGCGTTTAACTAATTTTAAATATGTACAAAAAGAAGCGCTGCCTATATGCGATTCACTGGAACATGGGAAATTAAAGTTAAAAGTTAATTAACGACTGGATTAGACCTGGCCATGTATTTGAAAGTTTCTAAGCAATTTTTACATATAATGTAACCTATAGTTTTATAAGCAAACATTTTTAAGTCCACGCACTCAATAGCTAAGTAGTTAGGTATTCATAATAATCTCTACTAAATTGCTTTAAAAATTGTAGTTATTTTGGAATATCTGTTTTATGAACAAGGAAAAAGAATAAAAACTGTATGGTGGCATTAATAATATATTAAATTATTAAATTATCGTTTACTTGAGACATCGTTTGAGAGAAAAAAAACTTACTTGGACGGAAAAGGCTCCATCGACGTAACTGTCAATCGATTAAAATAAAGAACAGTAATACATTACTAAGGAGGTTAATATCTAAACATAAATAAAATATCACAACCTTATAATATAAAAAAAAATCTTACATAATATGATGGCGTTTCATTGAAGAGTCAGTATAAAATTATAATTTTTATATAAGTTTTCTTTTCAATATACACCAATACTAAAACCTTAGAACTTTGTAATTATTATATTTATATATTTTGTACATAGCATATATATTTATATATTATTTTGAGATCATTATCATTAATAAATTATAATACTTTGTCTTTTATTGTAATACTGATAAGAAGACTAGAATGAGCAAGCTTATCTATTTCTAATTAAGTCATTGAATTATTATGTACGAGTACCTCACTATAATTACATATGATATGCTAATATTCTAAATGCTATATGCTAAAATATCACTTAACATATATATTTGGCCGTTTAGTAGATCTCTTGAAAGTCTTGAATAGAATTTGTTTCGTTGTAGAATTATTTCACTTGAACATTCTAAATTTTAACAACACAACATTCACAAAACGTTATCCACATTCTTTCTTTATATCAAGCGTTATAACAATTTCTTTTAAATCTCTTTTAGTTTATTTGAAAATATAGGTTTTATATTGAGATCTACTGCGTGAAAACGACCAAATATTCCACGGGCTAGGTGCTACATTTGAGTATTTTGCGAAAAGCCTTTCTGAATTCCGGATTGAAAATAGTGTAAATGACGGGATTTAAGAAGGAATTGATGTAACCGAGCCACGTATTGAACATAAATACGGTGACTCCTGGAGAAAATTGAAGGCCGAGTTTGCCACAAATTGCGTCGAGCACGTTACAAGTGAAGAATGGGGTCCAGCAGAAGAGGAAAACACCTGTAAAAATAGTATAGTTAGACTGACTGTGTTTGTAATGTTTAGGAGGTTAGAGGGAACCTGTTCAAGACATTCATTGTATTTTTTTTATTTTCGCTTTGTATGTACAGGTGTATCTGACAAGGCGGCCGTTATGAAAACTACTTATAGGGGGAAATATTTCAAAGCTTTATACAAAAAACTAGTTAACAATAATCAATAATTTAGGCACAGGATAATTTTTCCTGTATCACGATATTTATACGCGTGAGGTAGTCATCATTAAATGCGAATGACGTATAGATCGCGTACTACGAATATATTACTATTAAACGTTGTCAATCTGTCACCTTTCATTCAAAAAATAACCGAATGAGTAAGAGATTTTTGTCTGTTTTTTTGGCGGGTAGACACAAAACTTGATAGACGTTTTTTTTTAAGTTCTTTAATAATTTATTTATTAATTATCAAAAGTATATATTTATGTGGTAATATTTGAATACCTGTGGTTAAGTTGATTATAACTACACTCACACACTTATTTTCAACACTATATTCACAATGAATACACCTGTGGAACAACTTTTAAAAAGCATGGAAGAGCTCTCCTCTGTATTCTCATCTAGAATGGGTGAGTTTGAAAAAAATTTGTCTCAATCTGGATCTGTGAACTCCACTCCCACAATAAAAACATTAGCAGCTGAATTCCACTCATTTAAGTCCTTTGTATGGAAAACCCTCGGCTTACTAAAATCTCAGGTTGAGCTTGTAGCAGTTGGTTTGGACCGTTTGGAAACAAACTCCAGAAGGAAAATTCTCCTGTTTCATGGTTTGAAAGAAGACAATAATGAGGATATTCTGCAGAAGATGCTTCATGTATTATCCAGTCAGCTAAAATTGCCTAATATCAATTCAACTTCTATTGAGTCTTGCCACAGGCTGGGGACTAAAAAAAACTCTGCCCGGCCTGTACTCATCAGATTCACCAACGTGCAGCTCCGTTCCAGTGTGTGGAGGGCGAAAACCAATTTAAAAGGCTCTCAAATTACTATGACAGAATTCCTCACGAAGTCCCGCCAGGAAGTTTTTACTGCAGCACGTAAGCACTTCGGCATAAAGAAATGTTGGTGGAAAGGTGAAGATATCCACACATGTCGAACTCAAACGTCTCATTGAACAAAGCTCCACCGGCAACAACTGATCTTTGATTATTTGTTTTAATATTCTTTTAAGTATTTTGGTAAAACTATAACTATACTTATACTTTAATATTATTATTGTTAAGTTTTTACATGACTGAAGCGTGATATTTATTTTTGTTTACTTTCGATTCAACTTTTTGACATGTGTCATTTATGTTAATTGTCACTCTTAACTATTAGCACGTTTCGTTTTACGCAAATCACTTACCTTTTACTTTGTTTTATATTCTTAATGCAAATTTCCTTTTTCTTTTAGTATTAATTATTAGTTCATCAGCTTGTACAGGTAGATACTAATTGTAAATTTTATAAGTTATATTAGAGTTTTTTTCTATTTTTAAATTTATTACATACTGATATATATTAACATTTTAATTTTTTATTATTTTTTTTTGTATTAACTATATATTCTTATTTATTTATTTATATATATATTTATATACTTCATATATAATATTATGTTAAATGAAAACGAATACTTTTCTTGTTCATCTAGCATTTACGATAGTGCAGATAGTGACGATAATTCTGACTTAGAACCACTTTTCGATAAACTGTCAAATATTTTTCCTAATAATTGTTCCACAAGCATTTCCTTGGTGCATATCAACGCGCAGAGTGTTCCTGCTCACTATAATGACCTTCTCGCATCCTTTAGCTCCGGTGTAGTTGACGGCATATTTGTGTCTGAGACCTGGTTAAAACCCTCGCTTTCATCCATTTGTTACTCTCTACCAGGCTATAAGTTATTTCGCAATGACCGCACTGGTCGGGGTGGTGGGGGTGTGGGTATTTATCTCCGCAACACTATTCCTGCCAGTGTCGTTGCTTTCTCTCCTCCTGAATATAACGGTTCTCTTGAATACCTTTTCTTAGAGCTGACATTACGTCATTCAAAAGTACTTGTCGGAGTCCTGTACTCTCCTAATGACCAAGTCAATTATTTTAGTGCTTTGGGTGGTATTCTAGAAAATCTACGTCCTCAATATGAACATGTGATTTGCATGGGCGATTTAAACACATGTCTTTTAAAAAATGATCGTAGAACTCGATTGTTAAAAGAACTACACGAGTCTTATGATTTACATATTTTACCTTTGTCTTCCCCAACTCATTACTTCCCTAACTGTAGACCCTCTATGATTGATCTAATTTTTGTCTCGAAACCTAATCTTGTCAAGTCACATGGACAAATAACCGCTCCATTTTCTTTTCATGATCTTGTTTTTTTATCGTATAATTTACGCCCCCCTAAGGTTAGAGGCAAAGTTCTTTTACAGCGCAATTTTAAGCATATGGACCTTGAACGCTTAAGGGAGGATGTGGAGAACATCGACTGGTCTCCCATAATGTCAGCATCTAGTATTGACACTATGGTAGATTCATTAACTTCTGAACTGATTCGAATTTACAATATCCACGCCCCTGTGAGACCAGTTCGTATGAAGCATGCGCCTGCACCCTGGTTAACACCAGTAATTAGGAATACTATGGCAAAACGCGACAGGGCTAAGTTAAAACACAAAAAAAATCCTTCTCCTGAAAATCTTGCGACATATAGAAGGCTACGTAACATCTGCAACAGATTGTGTAGGGATGCTAAGCGTCGCTATTTCCATGATACTATTAAGAGTCTCAGTCAGTCACAGATCTGGAGATTCTTGGAGTCGTATGGTATAGGCAAAACCACTGAAACTCCTCAAGTGTCAGTGGATCTTCACTCACTCAATTCTTTTTTCACAATTCCTCCATATAGCATTGATCCCCAAATAAAATCTTATACACTTGACTTGTTATCTCAAAATACCTTACCAAACTCCACTTCATTTTCTTTTAGAACTGTATCAGAGGATGAAGTCAAGAAGTGTGTTCACTCCATTTCCACAAGAGCCTTTGGAATCGACAATCTCAGTCTGGAGATGATTCTTCCTGTGTTGGAGAGTATTGCACCAGTGGTCACCCACATCATCAACTTTTCACTGTTAAGTAATGTCTTTCCTTCACAATGGAAGAGTGCTTTTGTCATTTCACTTCCCAAAACCTCCAACCCCTCCAATAACACTGATTACCGTCCTATATCTATCCTTCCAATTCTATCCAAAGTCCTTGAATCTATAGTCAATAGCCAACTCTTCTCTTTTCTCTCTGAAAACAATTTACTATGTCCTTTCCAATCCGGTTTCCGTCCTTACCACAGCACAGTTGGAGCATTGCTATCACGGAGGACATTCGGTGTGCTATGGATAATACCAAGCTCACCGTTATGGTACTCTTGGATTTCAGTAGCGCATTCAACTCTGTTGATCTCGACATACTTCTTGGTACTCTTCGAGCAGTCAATATTTCTTCGGCAGCTTTAGGCTGGTTTCGTTCTTATCTCTTCGGTCGCCGGCAATGTGTAAAAGCAAACGATGAAACTTCGTCTTGGCTTGATCTCACAGCTGGCGTTCCCCAAGGCGGCGTTCTTTCTCCAATTCTTTTCTCGATTTTCATCAATAACATTTCAAGAGTCATTACTTCTCCTTTCCATCTGTATGCGGATGATTTGCAACTTTATCGTCACAGTAACTTGAACGATTTGTCTGAAATCTTCGAGGCATTAAACAACGATCTTGATGCCATCAAAACCTGGGCTGAATCTTTTGGTTTACTGGTTAATCCCAAAAAATCACAGGCTATAATTATTGGTAGTAATAGACTCAGACATAAAGTCGACTGGGATTCTGTGCCTGCAATTCGATACTCTGGTGTGACAATTCCTTACTGTAACGAAGTAAGGAATTTAGGGTTAATAATCGACTGTAACATGTCTTGGTTACCTCACATTAACGCAATTAGCAAGCGCATGTATTTCTCCTTCCATAACCTTAGGCGTCTCCAATACTTTCTTCCTCACAAAACCAAAATTATGCTAGCGCAATGTCTTCTCCTTCCCATCCTCGATTACGCCGACATTTGCTATTTGGATGTGACTGAGGAGCTACTTAACAAATTAGAGCGACTACAAAATCTGGCCATACGCTTTGTCTATGGCTTACGTAAGTATGACCATGTTTCTCAATTTCGTGCTCAACTTAATTGGCTCCCAATCCGTCTTCGCCGTGACATGCACATCCTTATTTTTCTCTTTAAGATCTTAAATTATCATAATTTCCCTTCCTACCTACGTTCCCGCTTCAAGGTTCTTCCTCCTCCCTCTCGCTCTAGGCGGTCTTGCGTGGTTCCGTCGCTTGACGTACCTATGAGCAATACCAAATTCCTACAAAAATCCTTTTCTGTGTACGCAGCATCCCTCTGGAATAACCTTCCTAATCCTATCCAAAAAAGTCCATCAATTTTCTCCTTTAAACCCAAATTAAAAAAACATGTACTTGCTTGTCTGAACGATTAATGTCAAATTCAAAGTCAGTATAACATTCGCACTATGTTTTTATAAGAATAAAAAGAAAAATGTGTTTATAGCATAATATGTATGTTTGTGTATTTATGTATGTATATATATATATATATATATATATATATATATATATATATATATATATATATATATATATATATATATATATATATATATATATATATATATATATATATATATATATATATATATATATATATATATATATATATATATATATATTTCGAATTTACAATATCCACGCCCCTGTGAGACCAGTTCGTATGAAGCATGCGCCTGCACCCTGGTTAACACCAGTAATTAGGAATACTATGGCAAAACGCGACAGGGCTAAGTTAAAACACAAAAAAATCCTTCTCCTGAAAATCTTGCGACATATATAAGGCTACGTAACATCTGCAACAGATTGTGTAGGGATGCTAAGCGTCGCTATTTCCATGATACTATTAAGAGTCTCAGTCAGTCACAGATCTGGAGATTCTTGGAGTCGTATGGTATAGGCAACACCACTGAAACTCCTCAAGTGTCAGTGGATCTTCACTCACTCAATTCTTTTTTCACAATTCCTCCATATAGCATTGATCCCCAAATAAAATCTTATACACTTGACTTGTTATCTCAAAATACCTTACCAAACTCCACTTCATTTTCTTTTAGAACTGTATCAGAGGATGAAGTCAAGAAGTGTGTTCACTCCATTTCCACAAGAGCCTTTGGAATCGACAATCTCAGTCTGGAGATGATTCTTCCTGTGTTGGAGAGTATTGCACCAGTGGTCACCCACATCATCAACTTTTCACTGTTAAGTAATGTCTTTCCTTCACAATGGAAGAGTGCTTTTGTCATTTCACTTCCCAAAACCTCCAACCCCTCCAATAACACTGATTACCGTCCTATATATATATATATATATATATATATATATATATATATATATATATATATATATATATATATATATATATATATATATATATATATATATATATATATATATATATATATATATATATATATATATATATATATATATATATATATATATATACATATATATATATATATATATATATATATATATATATATATATATATATATATATATATATATATATATATATATATATATATATATATATATATATATATATATATATATATATATATATATATATATACATATATATATATATATATATATATATATATATATATATATATATATATATATATATATACTTAGTTATGAATTTATATATTTAATTTATATTTTATTTTATCTTAATGTTACATATTATTTGCACTACTTTTTTTTTTTGGTTGACTGTTAGGTTTAGAGATATTTATTGTTTCATAAAGAATATTACATATTCACTTAAATGAAACTTAAAACTAAATTACACAACTATGTACATATTGTTTACATTTTTGAGCATACGAAACTAGGTTCTTAAATCTTATTATACAAAATAAAAAAAATATATTTTACAAGTAATACAAAAAAAATCAATAAGTGGGTAGTTTTGTATATCAACATTCATCACGATAAAATATTCACAGACATATTACAACTAGATGCGACATTACTAAAACAAAAACATTTCAACATTTTTATTTTTATTTTATATTTCCTAGATAGTTACTTTATTTATTTATTATATCTCCGCTGTTATGAATGTGTATTTTATGTTTTTGCATGTTTCATTTATTTTTATTTTTCTTGTTTTAGTTATTTTTATATATATATTTATTTGTCCGTTTATAGAATACGTTTTCTTTTATTAGGTAGAATTAGTTAAAAGATATTCTTTTAGTATTCTTTTAAAAGCACGTGTATTTTTTATTTCTTTTATACTTTTAGGAAGGTTATTATATATTTGAGCACTTAGGAATGTTATATTTCTTTTACCGTAGTTTGTTCTTGGGGGACGTAATACTATATTATTTGCACTTCTGAGATATGGGTATTGCGGATTATTGTTTTTTAAAGACAAGTTTATATGTGTGTGTATTTCATTTGATAAAATTTTTCGAATAAGCATGCATGTGTAATATTTATATGTATTATATATATTCATCAATTTTGTTTCCTTATATATTTTCTCTGTTGGCGTAAAGTAATCGTAGTGAAATAGCATCTTTATTAGTTTATTTTGTGCTGTTTGTAATACTTTAAGGTTAGTTTGAGCAGCAGAACCCCATACTTGGATTAGGTAATCCAAGTGTGGCTTGACTAGGGAGTTATAGATTATATAGCGGACTCTGCGGGGAAGGCATCGCACTATATTGCGAAGAGCACCAGTTAAAGACACTAATTTTGATTTTATATTTTGAATGTGTGGTTTCCACGTAAGCTTGTTATCTAAAGTTAAACCTAGATATTTTTCGCTATCTGATCTACTTATAATTATGTTATTAATTGTTAGAGGTTCAAAACTGTTTATTTTTTTATTTTTTGCTGCAAATATTACATAATGTGTTTTGTTTACATTAAGTGTTAGTAGGTTGCACTGAAACCAAACATTGAGTAAGTTCAGGTCGTCCTGAGCATCTTGAATTATATTTTCTATTTTATTGCCATAATAGAATAAGGTAGTATCGTCAGCGTAAAGTGACAGTTCTCCTTTAAGCTCAAGTTTACTTATATTGTTTATGTAAATAAGAAATAATATGGATCCCAATATTGAGCCTTGAGGAACTCCGTAAGTTATAAGATTTTTGCTACTTTGATATTCTCCAATTTTGACAATTTGAATTCGATCAGATAGGTATGATTTAAAAATACTAAGAGCCTTATCAGAAATGCCTATGTCTTTTAATTTATTTAATAATATAGGATGGCTAACCGTATCAAAAGCTTTTCTTAGATCTATGAAAACGCCAAGAGCAATTTTCTTTTCATCTATACTATTTTTTAATTTGGTTACTAAATCAACTGTGGCAGATAATGTGTTTGATCTCGCTCTAAATCCATATTGTTTAGGATACAGATAGTCGATAGAATTTAAATACGTGTCTAACCGATTGTAGATAATTTTTTCAAAAACTTTTGATACTACTGGGAGCACGGAAATGGGGCGATAGTTGCCGGGATCTGTTTTTAGTCCGGATTTGTATATAGGTGTCACTTTAGCTACTTTAAGAGTCGCAGGAAAAATACCATTATCAAAACAGGCATTTACACACCGAGTAAGTTCATCGATTATTACGTTTTTAATGGATTTTATTACCTTAGCGTATATTTTGTCAATACCAGCACAAGTGTTACTATCTAAATTATCAATTATTGTAATTATTTCTTTTTTTGTGGCTGGCTTTAATTTCTTAAGACCAAAATTAGCATTCAGAACGTTTGGTTTCGCATTTGTATAGATTTTGTTATTATAATACTTTGGATCAATTGCTTCCGCTAGCGTTGAACCCACAGTAGAGAAAAAATCGTTAAAATATTGGCAAATTTCCTTTCCGTCTTTTAATTCGTTGTTTTCTTTTACCAATTTATTAGGTTTAGAGACTTCTTTTATTTTATTGTTAGTTAGACTGTCAATCAAGTCCCACATTTTCCTAGGTTTTTCTTTACATTCTGAGAACTTTTTATGGTAGTATTTATTTTTCATAGTTTGTATTTCTTCAGAAACCAGATTTCTTTCCCTTTTAAAATTTTTCTCTATGTCTTCATCTTTGGGATTATTTTTGTGTTGGCTCCAGAGAACATTTTTCCGATTAATTTTATTGAGTATGTTTTTATTTACCCAGTCTTGTCTCGGTAGATTAAGTATTTTAGTTTTCTTAATTTTGCATTGCTGTAATATTTGTAATAGTCTGTTTTCGAATTGGATGTAGTCAATATTTTCATTGTTTGTACCAGCTTTTAATAATTCATGTAGTTTTATGTAATCTATTGTTTCATAATTAATTTTTTGTTTAGGTTCTGGTTGATATTTGTCTACTTCAAAGTATATTTGCTTATGGTCTGATATGGAAGACTCAATGACAGCTAGGTGAAAATAATTATCTTTGAGATTGGTGGCAATGTGATCAATTAACGTCTTCTTTTGAAATGTTTCACGAGTACAATGTTGAACGTCGATTTTGTTCATTATTTTAAAATCATTTTCTTTTAATGTATCCATATAATCTTCCACTGAACAATCTGGGGCTAATAGATCCAAATTGAAGTCTCCACATATAAATGCTCTTTTCCTACGATTGAGTTGAAGTGAGAAAGTATCTAGAAAGTTTTTGATGTTTGTTCGGCCAGGTTTGTATATCGCGCCAATATCTAAAGATAACTTTTCCAAATGTATCCATAAGTAGTGGTTGTCATCTTGTGATAGTTCTTCAACAAAATTATGTTTCAGCTTATTGTTGACGAAAATCGATACTCCTCCACCAATTGTATTTTGTCTGTAGTGATAATAGTGAGAATAACCTGGTATCTGGAGTCTTTTGCCCTCGTCATCTGTTTTAATCCACGTTTCTGATAGTATTATCACATGTAAATCATATTTAAAAGAGTTAACTATGCACGTCAGCTCGTCAAGCTTTCCAGGTTTGACTATACTTCGCGCATTAGCATATAAACATTTTAAAGATTTCTTAGTAGTAATTATATCATCATAGTTGTTTGAAACTTGGTAGGTGTTGTGGTTGATTTTTTTGTATATTTGTTTAAAGCAGAGAGTTTTTTGGCAGAGAGCTGATAATTTTAGGTGTGCCTTTGATATATTTAATTTGCTGATTGTCCTCACCATTTGCAGTCCGACGGTGTAATTCATTTTTAAGATTTTTGAATTGCGCTTGCTGAAAAGGTGTTTGATCCGGGAAGATTTTTATTTGGTCATTCTTCAACTTATTTTTGTTTCGAAGTATTAACTTGGCCGATTGGTCTAATTCAAAGTGTACTTTAATAGCACGAATATTGTTTGGTTTATATTTCCCGATTCTCATAACTTTGGTAGGCTCAGGGCAGTCTTTCAGAAGTGTTTTAAAAGTTTTTAATATCTCTTCTTTATCATGGGTTTGTCGTTCCTTAAAACTACTCGATTTTGGCTCCGGAATACCAGACAGTATTACGTTTTTCTTTCGAAGAGTTTGTTCGGTAATTTCCGCCAACATATCTCCATATAAGTTTTCATCCAATGTAGTCAAACTATTCCGGGACGTCTTATAGTTTTGTAGACTACATTCCAAGGATGCAATTCTTGCTTCCATTTTGCCGGTTGTACAGGTAATATTTTGTATTTCTGTTTTAATTTTTTCGTGTTCCATGTTTATAGTTAGTAATTTTTGTTCAGTCTTGCCTATAGTTGCTTTGATTTCTGAAACTTCATTTTTTATTGCAGTAATGTCTCTCGCTATTTTCTCGGAGCTCTCGTTTTGTGTATTTATAGACGTTGTTAAGAGAAGCATCATTTCAGCCGTTTGTTTTTGAATATCCGCTAGTTGATTATTCATATCATTGTCTGAACAATATTTGCGTTTATTACGTATAGTTATATGTGATAGATCCGTATATGTTGTACCTTGCGCACTTATGGTCGACAGGTTTGGTTGAGATCCGCTCCTTTCAATGTTTTGGCCACTTCCAGTTGGTGAGCGTTCTATATCCATGTTGTTTTTTGCACGGTATTCCGATTTATTATTATGTAGAATGTATTGGTCGTAACTGACACAGTACCGAACAATTGTATATATATTTACAATGAAAGGAAATTAAGTTGAAATTAGATTAACTGCACTACTCGTATTTATTAAAAATATTTTGCAACACGTCCGTCTCGTATTCCCGCTTTCTGAAATTTTCTCACTTCCACTGGTTGGCTGGAAGAGATTTCTTTTAGAAATAAGCCCACCATTGTCAACGAAATTTACATATGTTTATATTTCGTTTGTAATTATTTTTATGTGCAATAAAGAATATATATATATATATATCTCTTTCCCGCTCCGACAGTATCGTGTCCGCTTGCGTCATACTTGACAAATGTCGTTTTATTTTGGAACAATAATTTAATTATTTATTTTGATAATTTTACTTGTTTTATAATTTTAGCTAGTTAATAAAGACAAGGCCGCAGTTACAGCTACACCCTATACAAGAGTACGTAAATGAGAATTATTGAAAATGAATAATTACACCGGATATAAACCCTACCATCTCATACACAAACACAAGTCAGACGTTATCGACTTTCGGCTAGATTATTATCATTTAAGATTCAAAATATAAATATTTTTATATATTATAGTTATGCCCAACATTAAAAAACAATATTTTCCAATGTAGGTATTGATTATAATTCAAAATGACTTAAGTGACTGTAATTTTCATTTTAAATTATAATTGTACGTGAAATCTAAGCGACATCAAATTTTACAATCATTATTTCTTCAAACTTTTAACTAGATAGATAAAATCACAAAATAGAGCATCAATACCTTGCAAAGTACAAACTTTATTGAGCAGTTAGTAGTCGAATAATAAAGGATATTCTCTGAATTTTCACCTTCGTTTTCGCTTCGTTTTTGGATAACTCCTAAGCAACTAAGTTTTAACAAGTTCGTGCGAAAGGTGAGCCATTCAGAGAAGTTCAGTAAATTTAGTATCTACCGCTTTTTTTCGAACTAAGACCTTCGAATTTATTATTGGCAAATATTTTGTAGTACATACAAGATTTTAAAAAAATCAGGGTATATTGAAATATTGAATATTAATGTTTCTTGGGCGTATAAACAATTCGGAGAAAACAGAGAGGTTCAAAATAATTTAATTGTTATTGTATATTGACCGGAAACCCAAATCACTTACCTAAAACAATAGCTAGTGTCTTAGTGGCTTTTCTCTCTTTTTTGGCGGAGGACTTTTCTCTTTTCTTTTTACTAGCTTTATTTGCTTTGTAAATAGTGAACCTTGCTGTTGCCGCGCTAGCTTTTCTCTCCTTTTTACAACTTGATCCGTCTCGTATATCGTAGTGACTTGAGCCAAGATCGTCGTCGGATCGGAATGCAATTGATGCGTTTCTGTAGAAATGTTACTTTGTAAAATAGTTTCAATTTGAAGTTTGGAATAAAATAAATGATCTTTGACTAACAGTGATAACTTGGGATCTAAATCTCATGCTGATAAATGATTTTAAATTCTATTTGTACTTGAAAAATATCTTGTATATTTAATTAAAAAAAACTTAGCCAATAAATAAATAACTTAAAAATACAAGCTTTTAATAAAGAATCTAGGAAAGAAGTAAATACCTTGAATCCGAATCCATTCGTTTTCCATTCTTCTTCCACTTCTCACATCCCATATTCTTCAATATTGTAGCATCTCTCATTGATGGGGAGCCTGGTGGTGACATATGTTCTTTCACTGTATCCTCTACATTTGATGGTGCATATCCGGAATCATTATTTCCGTTAGGATCTTGCATGGGCTGGGACTTAACACTTCGTTTTGGCGTTCTATAGATAAAAATATTAATAACAATAAATATAAATAACAATATAAATAATAAAATATTTATATTGTTATTTATATGTTATTGACATATTTATTAACTATTGAAATCATATATTAGTAATTTTTAATCCAATTTATCAAGTTCTACTCTTACGAATTATGTTTTCTTTATTTATAAAAATAATTAGTAAAAAATATTAAAATAATTTTGAGAAAACAATATAATTTTAATTGTATTTAAATTAATAATTATAAGTGTTCACGCGACGTATGTATAAATTTGTATGCAATATTTTATTTTTTACATTTCAGCATTTAACATATACTTACTTTGTTTTACTATCGGTGACTGATGCTAGCATAAATTCTGTAGACTTGTCGTTAGGAATAACGTGACATTCATTCGCGTCTGCCTCCAAATCCACTGAACGTTTGTCGAAACTAAAAATTGGAACACTTTATTTACTTATATATAATGTATTAAGTGCCTAATAGGTTTGAAATGATATTTTTTTAGCTTCACGTTATCCCGCACTTGGCAGGTTAGGCAGAGGCAACTGCAGGAATCATAGGAACCTATTGTTAAGAAGTGTCCCTGCTGCCTGCTGCATATTACATACAGTTAGGAACCTTATATGTTAAAAGCAAAGTTATTATGTAGATCGTTATCCGAATACGCTCTAAACAATCTACGTGTTTCAATGTTTTTCTTTTAAGTAAAATCTAACCACTTATGGTTTCTAAATTACAAATTTAACAATCAATATAATAATTGTCAATATAATAAAATTATTAAGGACCGTCGTGGCGCAGAGGCGCAACGTCTGCCTGCAACGCGACGGTTACTGGGTTCGACCCCCAGTCGGAGAAGATGGATTTTTCTATTTCCATTTTCTTCGCTCTGGCATCTAAGGAAAAGCGCGACGTTGAGTTCCGCCACTCAACACGCAATGCCTCGAAAACGGCGGAAAGTGGGGACGGAGTAAGCAGGGACTAAGTAACGGAGTGTCTTAACCCTAGGTTCTTATGGTTCCTGCAGTTCCCTCTGCCTATCCAGCCATGTGCGGGATAAAGCGTGAAGCTAAAAAATAGAAAAAAAAATTCTACGAAATACTGTTTCTACGAAACTACAATGTAGTTACAACTACACCACGAACTACTGCTTCGATTTACATACTTTACACCGAATTAATTAATTATTCCCAGATAATTACATAATATACGCTTCTATACTGATATTGCTCTTGATATAGAAATTCTACTGGAAATTAATTAGTGTGATGTATCACGTAAATGTTATTATAGAAATGAATGTATAAGATTAAACCTACACTATCATTATTATTAAAATATTTTATTCATTGTTACACTAAAACTAATTACAAATATATTCAGACAACCTAGTTTAACTAGCATTTATATTATATGGGGAACGTTCTAGTCTGTCAGTAAAATTTAAAGTAGTTTACATAAGTATCTTGAATTAGTAATTACATTAAGATTTGATGATACTTTAGCTGAAATTGGTTGAAACTCGGAAACTTTAATTTGTATATTTTCGTTGAATATTATTGTAATAATTTGGTTATGAAATTTAGTTAGAAACGTTCGTGTGGCTGATATGAGATGTATGGAGATTTATTGTATTGCCTAGAAAATACTAAATTCATAATGAATTTAGATGACGTTTTAGTTTTTTTTGTATACAAGAACGCTGTAGTTTGGCTTTTGTATTATTTACACGTTCTTGATTAATAATAATTATAAATTACAGCAATATAATTGCAAATATTTTTGTATGTTTTATTTTTTAATTAGATAGATAATTTTACATGCTTGCATGCATAGTTTCAAACAGTATCCTTTGTAAAATATCTATTTTTACTGCACACTTTATCCAACATTAACGAAGTTCACGAAAACCTGTTCGATTCGATTGAAACCACAGCCATTAATATATAGATACAGCCTTGGTGAGACTACATTTCTTCTAGAAAACTCTACAACGATGACTTCTATGTGTTAGTTAAATAAATAAATAAATCATTTCGTTATAAGTCTTTTTTAAGCTCTTACGTAGTAAAATATGTGCTGGAACCAAATACACCTATCCTCACCTGTCCTCGTGATCGTCCTCATTACTACCAGATCCAGTGTTAGTAGGTCGATCGTCTAATGCTGTTTCCAGATGCCTTGTTTGAGCTACATTTTCTATTACTATGGCAGCTGTGTGTCCTGTCATAGGATCACCGGAGACTGGTGGTTTCTTCGCCGCTCTCTGCTTTTTGGCACGATTTCTTAATGCCTAAAAGAGATCATTCTCATTCTCATCCATAACCTTATTATAAATAAATGTATATAAAATATATATAATAAACATATTTGATAGAAGATATATTACAATTACGATATGTAATGATAAAACGAAGTAATTATACACTGTTAAATTTGATTAATTTGGTGTTAGATATTGCAGTATCTCTTAGTACCAGTATATAGATAAACATAACACAACAAAGAAGTTACAAAGTGTAAATTTGAAATCTTTAGATCCATAGAACAAGTTTAAAAATAATAAGACCTACATTCTATATTTTTTATCTACATATTTTATATATAAAATAGGAGGGCGGATAGAAGGAGAATACAAAAACTTAAAGTACATTACATTCTGTTTCCTACTTTTAGTCTAATATAAAGGTCATTACGTGAATTTTGAAGCAGTCATTCCGTTGAGTGGTGGAGCTCAATGCCAATGACTTTGTCTTACTACCACAAAAAAGAAATGAAATAATTCACTCCCTCGAGAAGGAATCGAACACCCAACCGACCGGTTACAGGTATTATAAAATAAAATATTTTTAATATAAATACCTTAAAAATATTATAATATAGAAACATCATCATGATACAAGGTATGTAGAACGATCCTAGGGAAGAGTAGATGACGTAGTTCTGGCTATTGAAGAGGCACTCGTCGAAGTTCCTATGCGGGGTGTCGTTTAAGCCAAGAACGATTGGTGCTCCAATAGCAGCTGATACCAGCCATACTAGGACTATTGTGAACCAAACCCTTTTGTTATTTTTATGTTTTGCATATTTGATTGGTTGTGTGACTGCAATGTACCTGTAGAGAAATCAGAAGTTATTAATGTTTTACAAGACAGAGCTCAAAATTATTTGAAAATATCATATTAAGAAGAATAATGTTCAGTGGTTTAACAGTTCATTTTCCGTTCCCATCGTTTTACATAAATTACATAACTGACCAAACCAATTTCATTTTATCTTCTAGGATCCTGGTAACTTAGATGCAATCATTTTTAGTGGGAATCAAATCCATTAGCATCGTTTCTACGATGAGATCTTTTTTTAAGAAACTCCTTTGGCATCGAGATAGCAACGTCTCAGCATTAAGTTGTCTTTTATACACATCGATTAATAAATTAAGAAGAAGAGTAAAGAAAGTGAGAAATTGGAGCCAATAAAAGTGATAATAATTATTCAAGACTCACCTATCGACGGATATAGCGACTAGATTAAATATACTTGAAGTAGACGACGTGACGTCCATAGCGATATACACATCACAGATGAATGCAGGCAAGCCCCACGATCCGTGTACCTGTAAAGAAAATAGCACCTTAAGTCAATGGAATTAATTTCAAATTACATCGGCAAACTCCAATAAAACCCAATTGAATACTCAAATACCGTGCTCAAATAAATCAACGTGATTTAAGCAATTTTATCAGCTTCTTTCCGAACTCGTTAATTTTGTTAGAGCTTTGTATATTTTATTTTTTTAGTTCGGTACACTTCTAAAATTAAAGGACTTTTAAGGGCTTTTGGTACAGTTGTAGGTATTTCTCTTATTTCTTAATATCATATAATATTTATTTAAATTTTTGGTATAAGATATTAACAGAAATTTGTTCTGGATAAATTAAATCCAGCGCTTCGGGTTTTTAATAGTATTATTACCACTAAACTGTGTAATTATTTTCTATCAATTTATACAATTTTTTTCATTAATCATATAATATATACTTTACTTTATATTTTTTTAATTATAATTTAACGATTTGGTGAAGAATTTTAAAATTTGGCGAACTCTCAATATCTTTAAATGCTCCTGATGCTGTAAAAGATGGATTAATGAGAGGGATTAAGTTATTGGAAAATATCATTGAATTTTCCTGTTAGTAATAAAAAATATATGAAAACAAGTACGACTCTGATTTAAGCATCAAGTGTTCTGTGTCAATTTCACGATGCTAAATCAACAAGAAATACAAATAAAAGATTAATATTCATTTTGTATGAAATTAACTATTAGTATAAATTTGTAATAACTTTTTGGTGGCCTATTAATATACTTATACTTATACTTTTTGTTGGTCTAAAATGATATTTTCATTTTAGATTTTTTTTATTTGTACTGTATATTTTTACTTACAGTTAAATTTCATAACAGTAAGTCGACGGGAGATATCTGGTTAAGTTTTATGATGCGATTAATTTTAAACAATTGCAACAAATATGAAGTGTAAACCCTTTTACATCTTCACGCGATTTTACAAATAACAGATAGACGAAAAACAGATGTTCCGGCTCAAATAAAGGTTTGGTTTGAGCTTTGGAGCGCTAAAAATCTAAATAATAAAAAAACATAAATGATTCGCGTGACGCTACCATCCTCCATCCGGAATCTGACCGCGTCTGTCGGCCATTACGCGGTGCCATTGTTCAGCATCTTTTGTGTCCCCGTTTTATTAGTTTCTTCAAAAGGTAAGAGCTCTTTATAATTTGAGATGCGGCGACCCATTAATTTTGATCAAAATTTGATTTTGTTGTATTTCAGATTTGGGCATAATGTCAATTCGCTATTTTTCGATTTAGATTTTTTAGGGCCGTTGTGACGCAGAGGTATCACGTGTACATGTAAACCTAACGGTTTGTGGTTTCCATTCGTACTCGAGGAAGATGGATTTTTCATTTCCAATTTCATCACTCTGGTAACTAGGCAAAGCACGGTTCCAGGTTTGAGTTCCGCCACTCAACACACCATGCCTTAAAACGCTGCATCCTGTTTCCCGGTTTTCGCCTTTTTTCAATCTTAACACTAGGTTCTCGTGATTCCTGTGCTACCCTCTGCCTTTTCTGCCGTTTTTTTCTATTATTTGCTTATAGAAGGGTAGGTAAAAATAACATTGTTAGTGGTCCGCTCAGTATTACACCCGAATTTAAATAGTGAATGGGGAGAGAATTACAATAAATTTACAATTATTCAATATAAATTAGGTATAATACCTATATTAAGAGATACAAGTTCACATTTTGTTAGCATCAAAATAAATTAAAAAAAATAATAAATATGGCTATAATTTAAAAAGCTAAACACACAAATATGCTTTTAAGTATATTTTTTTGGCAGAAAGCAGGATAAAAATCGTAAAGTGTAAACAGCTCTCGCAACACTAATGTTTGTTGGATACGTTACGTTGTTTGGTAAAACACGGAACGTTAATAGCGTGATTGTTACGTATTCCTTTGTGTTGAACTTATCTAGAATATCCGTTATCTTGATATTAGTATGTTATTCTTGAATACAGTGGAAACGCTTAAAGTGGCCATATATGTAAATTAGGTATAAATGGAGAATACCAGAACGCAGTGTTTGACTAATTACAAGATGTAGTTACTAAGCTAAGAAATTATATGTTATTAAATTATATATTATAGTTGGTAATTATTCTTGGCTTGATTTTATTATTTTTAATTCTTTTTTTTAGCTTTACGCTTTATCCCTCATATATACAGGGTAGGCAGAGGGAACTGCAGGAACCATATGAACCTAGTGTTAAGACACTCTGTTGCTCAGTCCCCGCTTTCCGCCTTTTTATTTGAGACATTGCGTGTTGAATAGCGGAATTCAACGACGCGCTTTGCCTTGTTCCCAGAGCTAAGAAAATGTAAATAGAAAAATCCATCTTCCCCGAGAGGGAATCGAACTTTCAAACCGTCGTGTATACAGGCAGGCGCTTACGCCTCTGCGCCACGACGGTTCTCTTTTATTTAAATTAATTAAATTTTTTATTTAAATTTATTTTAAATAATTACATTTATTACAAAATTTTTTTTTAAAAATAATAAGTTTTTTAAAATTTATTTAAAATAGTTAAATATCAGTGATATTTTTTATATATTTTATAATTTATATACATATATGCATATATGTATGTTATGAATATTCCTACGTTTTATATATATATATATATATATATATATATATATATATATATATATATATATATATATATATATATATATATATATATATATATATATATATATATATATATATATATATATATATATATATATATATATATATATATATATATATATATATATATATATATATATATATATATATATATATATATATATATATATATATATATATATATATATATATATATATATATATGTGTGTATGTGTTATCATATTATAACATAAGGGAGAATGTATTATAAGGATAAAAATTGGAAAAAAAATGCCGTTATATTCGTTTAGAATAACGACATTTCATGGTATTATGGAAGAAGTAATATAACTTATGATTATGGTACGGTACGGGTGTTATAATATTGAAACTATAGTTAGGATGTTTTTTGTGATCCGAAATAAGGGTGGTATATTTTTTTATTAGATTTATCTTATTTACTTAAAAATAGAACTATTTTGTAAACATAAACACTGAAATATTTAAAAGAGTTCTACTTCCCCAATAGTCATATAGTCTCCCAAATGACTGATTACTGATAAAGTCAAAGTCAAAGTCAATAAATAATAAAAAATATATTAATAAATTCACATATATTCACATATTGAATAGGTATATCTATGAATTGATAATTTTTAATTTTAAAAGTTCTGCATCCTAAGAAACAATTTCTATACGCACTTCCTAGCTCAGTGTTCAGAACACGTATTCAATTACATCTAATCGATCGTTTGGTATATGTCTAATGTGAAGAAATGATGGTACTACTTTTTCTTCCACGATATTATTAGCTATATTGGTTTTCTTATTAATTTCATCATAATTTATAATCAAATATTACAGATAGATAATATATTAACGATAGGACTGTTGAAATTTTATTTATGTGGGATTTCGTTCAACAGATTGCGCCCGTCCGCCCTGCCATAGAGGCGTAGCGTCTGTCTGCAAGCGCGACGGTTTATGGATTTGATTCCCACTCGAGGAAGGTGGATTTTATCCATTTCCATTTTCTTTGATCTGGCAACTAAGTAAAACGCGGCGTTGACTTCCGCCTCTCAACACGCAATGCTGTGAAAAAGGTTGAAAGCGGAAAACGTGTCTTAACACTAATTCCTACGATTTCTGCGGTTCCCTCTGCTACTACCCTGCTGAATGCGGGATAAAGCGTGAAGCTATAAAAAAAAGATATTAAGAACATTTTCCCTTTAATGAACCTAAAAATATTTGGCCAAATATATAATAAAAGCTTCAAATTTCTAACTTTTCCATTTCATTGAAACTTGGCACACAGTGGAGTGTTCAATAAAAACTTTTAATCTATCTTGTCCAGTCGTGGTATGATCGTTCAACTTCTAGGGGCGGTATTCCGAACACGTATGCAATTACGGTTTCGATATCGATATAACGATAGCTATTACGTATATATCATAATTACGTATAGTTTTTTTTATATATTTGCTAAATTTTTTTTATATTTTTATTATTCTATATTATTTTTCATTACAACATATAATGAGTCCAGTAAAACAGTTAATTATATTAGATATATTTTGTTAGAGATACTTTTCGATTATGCAATACATAGGATAGACTAATGGTTTTGATTTCCCAAATTTAACCATATAAAGTGCGGCGTTGAGTTTCGTCACTCAACATCCAATATGTCGGATGCAGAACAGAGAATTATATGGGATTCAACATTAAAGTTCTAGGCCGGTCGCGTGAAACAGGAACAGCCAGAACATAACACTATCTTTGTTTGTAAAGGTAAAGGACGAAGTAAGTTCACCCTAGTAATTGTAGGTCAACGATAGATATAATTTGGAAAACGAAATATTAACAAAGTTAAATGTGCAGTAGTATACATTCAATTTGTATGAAAAGAACTACACACATAAGTTTTGTAGAGGACCGTCGTGGCGCAGAGGCGTCAGCGTCTGCCTGTAAATTGCGACGGTTTGGGTATTCAATTCCCACTCGGGGACATTTCCATTTTCTTCGCTCGGGAAACCAGGCAAAGCGCGGTGTTGGGTTCCGCCACTCAACACGCCTCAAAAAAGGCGGAAAGCGGGGACGAAGAAAGCAAGGACTAAGCAACGGAGTTTCTCTACACTAAATTTACCTAGACTAGACTTAACACAAATTTGTAATATTTTTTAATGTTTTTTTATTGCACTGTAAGTTATGTCTTGATGCCAAATGGCCTATATTTCTACCTCATAGTTTTGATTACTCCACTAATTTCATACAAATGCGGCAAAAGCGAAACACAGACGCTCGTATCTTTTGATTGCGTTGATTTGAGCCTATGTTTTAAGAGACCATATAAATGGAAGTTTCGTTGTGTTATTTTTTTTATTATTTTTGTACTTTTAACTATTTCCAACGTATATAAAAATATAAAAATATCTGCATAATATATTTTATATACTGAAATAATTTCAAATAGCTATCTTCACGAATTATTCAGGAAATAGTCTTGACATAATAGCTACAAATACAAAAACGGACAAGTACGTTATCTTATAAGGGTTTGGCTTACGTCTTTTAAATTATGGAACTTAAAAATTATTACTAAAATATTCAAACGTCGTCTGGTTAAGAAAGACTTTATTGTGATGAATATAATATATTATAACCACATAAATCTTGTAAAAACTAACCCCCACAGCTGAATCCAGCTTCAATCCTATTGGACTACAATAAAAAATGTTCTAGCGTGTGGAATTTCCAAACATGACCATACATAAAAGTCATGCTGATCACGTACAGCATCGCGCGTGACAGTATTATTTTAAATTCAAAGGGTAAAAAATAGGGATATATTAAAAAGAATAGGATCCGTAATAGAACCCATCCGCTTATAGACTGCTTCCAAAGATGTTTTATAATAGCTTTTGACTTCCTTTGGGTAGATATGATATCTATATATATATATATATATATATATATATATATATATATATATATATATATATATATATATATATATATATATATATATATATATATATATATATATATATATATATATATATATATATATATATATATATATATATATATATATATATATATATATATATATATATATATATATATATATATATATATATATATATATATATATATATATATATATATATATATATATATATATATATATATATATATATATATATATATATATATATATATATATATATATATATATATATATATATATATATATATATATATATATATATATATATATATATATTCTTTTTTTTTAGCTTCACGCTTTATCCTGCACATGGCAAGGTAGGCAGACGGTACCGCAGGGACCGTGGGAACCTAGTGTAAAGACACTCCGTTGCTCGGTCCCTGCTTTCTCCGTCCCCGCTTTCCACCTTTTTCGAGGCATTGCGTGTTGTGTGGCGGAACTCAAAGCCGCGCTTTGCCTAGTTTGCCAGAGCGAAGAAAATGGAAATAGGAAAATCCATCTTCCCCGACTGGGGATCGAACCCAGAAATCGTCGCTTTACAGGCAGACGTTGCGCCTCTGCGCCACGACGGTCCTCATATCTCTATATATTTTTAAATATATCTTTGATAGATATCTTTATATTATATTTTATTGGGGCCGCCGACTGATTGTGATTCAAAACACGTTGATTGTTGTATTCCTATTCTGGGATGTATATAAAGGAATCATTACCATGTTCTCGCATAAAACAAAGAGTTTTGTGGAGAACTTAACGTAATGTCGATTGGGCGGATGTTGGTGAACAAAGCTTTGACAGGAGGTTCTATTCTTTTTCATAACTTACAATAATATGCTAAAGTTACCGTTTGAAAATCAAATTTCACTGTAAAATTTGGTTTTGAGTTTGCAACTTTTATGAACAATGTAATTGACTGATTGTATTTAAGTAAATATATTTAATCTAGTTTTCAAAATTGATACATAGGTAGAATATTTTCTAACATTAAATTGACGAAATTGACCCCACAACTGCATTTAACAATATATTTCTAACAAGCATTATTACTTCGCACTGCAAAGAAGTCTAATATGTCTACTTGCAACCTTTATAATATATAATTAATGAAATCTTATAAATTCCTTACAGAATATAAGATGTGCAAGTAGTTCTATTTCATCTGTTGAATATCTAATTAGTGCAGCATTGTATTCAGGTCTCATGAGAAGATCCCTGGAATTTATTTGTGAAATGTATGAGAACGTATAAATTTTCAAACGGTATAGTAAATGTTCGCTTTCAAGTTGTATTGCTGGATTTATATATTAGGAAATTCAGTATAATTTTACTGTATATATATTAGAAATATATATCAGGAAACTGTATATTATGTTGTTTAATATATTAAATTACTCCTGTGTCCATTGGTTGACGTCATAAAGCTGACATGACAACGACTAAATTAGTTAGATTACATAATAGTTAGTACATATATACATACATACTTAAGAATGTACATATGTACATATGTACATAAATACATATACATACATACATATACATATTTAAACTATATATAGTAATAAATTGTTTTTAATTTCATGATTTTTGCTTTAGTTCAGTTGTCAGTATACAAAAAACAAAGTTTCCATTTCGCAAAAAAGTAGAGAACTATATATCTTGAGAATGATATCTAGCGAGGAGAATAAAAGTAAAAGCAATAGTGAATAGATATTTAACACGACTTGATTATGCATAAAAAAAAAATAAAAAAATCTACAATACAAATACGGTAAAAACATACTGTTTGAAGTGAATTTTTTGTCAAGTGAGACTTGCAAAAGTAAAGAATTTGGTTATAAATTAATTATAAAAATCATACTTCACCACATTTGATAATTTTAGTTTTATTATTAATATTGCTAAGGCATTTTACAAAAATACTCGTGAAGCTTACATTCCTGTGGATTTATTATCAATTTCAATCACTTGAAACGATTTTCTTGGAGATGGTTCAAATTTTCATGATCCGTCTAACGATATTGAACTTTCATTGGTTAAGAAATGCTTTGTTCGTGCTTTAGCCAGATTGAACAGTGGATAATATCAAAATCTATTGCTACACTGAACTTAGTCGTAGATTAGATTATGGTAAAAAAAATGTGCGAAAATTTAGCTACTACTATTAAATATTTTTTATTTTAATTCATAAATATGTAATTGACTGTTCATAGCGATACAGCTGACTTCGAACACGATCACTTTATAGTTGATCTCCACGCAGGAAATAATTTATATAATTTCCTCAGGGTAAAACATAAGTAGTCTTAAGAGGCGTAACTCAACGCTGTGCTTTATTTAAATCTTTGGGCAAATTATATGACAACAATTCCTTCCATTCGAACGGGAAACGAACCCACGATACCTTGGAACCGACAAAAATAATAAGCTCTAAACGTAGACAGTAAGCTTCAACAAATTAAACTTAACAAATGTTATATTATAATGTAACAAAAAGGTTCTTTACTCAAGTATAATATCATATAAACCTTTATGGTAGCAATTTAACTAATTACCATGTCACTCCATTACATAAAGCCCATATAAATTTAATTAAACGCCCAATCCTGAACGTGCATACTTAATTATGTTTTATTGATGTTTCTTACATTGTATTTACATTTATACATATGTTAGTATGCATGTGTGTGTTTACACTTAATATGTTTATATGATGGGATTGACATGGAATGGTATTTGGTTAAGATTAATTTAATTTTTTTTATGTAGATATACATACTAAATCTTAAGTATAAATTTAGACATTGCAATAATAAAACTCGCTTATCAAAATATATATAGTAAAAAAAGTGGTACAATTATAATTTTTGGGGTTACAGAACCCCAAAAATTATAATTGTACCACTCAAAAACTAAATGGAAATTTTCTAGGATGTTGGGTTCTCTTATTGTCAAGCTATGAAGCTGATTACTAGTAAATGTTTAAGTCAGTCAGCAAAATCCAAAATGTTTTTGGTACATCATAACAAAACCTATTACTAACTTCTACATGTAGTCTACTTTAAACAAATTGTATGCATACGCCTTTTTTGAAAATTTCGACAATCCAAAAAATCAGAAACCTTGCGTATTATGTAGCGGAACCTAACACCGTAAATAGGACCTTGAAGCTGTCTTTATTTTACTGCTCTTGAAAAAGCGCACCCTAAAATTTCACCCGTCGTTTCAAGGATAGACGCTATGTCTGTACCAAGACGACCCTAAAAATTTAGTGATTTGTTAAAATTTTAACTGCAACATAGTAATCTGCTGTGCAACTATACTATTTTTTTGTTGAGACGAAAATTATTTTTGTACCATAGCGAAAGGCTTAAGACTACTTAACTTAAAACATTAGGCCAGACACTACGAATGTGATTTAATATATCAGAAATAATCTGTAGCTATTTTTATTTGATCTTTTTTGTTTAAAAGCTTTGTCATATGTCACGTACAAGCTAAACTAGTCTAAGGCTGGACAGGGTGTACGTAGACGCAGCATACGAGTATATCCAATTATACGAAGCTAATCTGCGTTTACCATGTTTCTTTAACATCTTAATATTGGTTTTGAAAAAAAGAACTGTGGTAAGATACAGCACAGCGACTTCTGCCATTCAACATGCAAAGTAATGAAAACGGAGAACAGAGAGTGTGAACTTTAGGTGTTTTTGTTACATGATTAAGTCAAAATTAACAACCAATTCAATTTGCAAACATTATATACCAAAAGAATATGCCTGGTAGAGGCCTTATCACCCCAGACGATCTCTTCCACACTGTCCCTATATATACTATGATATCATATAAAATATTATATTTTAACATAATATACAGGAAAAATTATTTAATATAAAATGTTTAAATTTAAAATAGTATAAAATAATAAAAATATTTTAGTAAAGTGTTATCATTGACGGATTAAAAGTAACCTATACAGTAATCGAGCAAAATATTGACAGCTTGGCAGAACACAACGCTGTATTTCAATAAGAACAAAATTAAATATTAATGCAACGATTTTAAGTTTAGTTACCGAGGAGCATAAATTAAGTTCATTTTTCTCGCTCTTGAATAAATTTGTCTCGCAAGGCAGACAACAAGGTCACGCAGTGTCTTATCACTCATCAGGTTAAGTCGGCCAGCCCTGCTATAACCGAAAAAATATTATGGATGGAATTTTGAGTCTTAATAGGATAAACTATGATTTTAAGTAAACACTTAAATGCTGTATCCCGCATTTTAAGAGGGAGACTTGCGATTGAATGGGAGACTTGCGTGTTGAATACTGGAAATCAATGTCATAAATATCAAAATAATTCTCTCTTTCTTTCTTTAGCTTCACGCTTTATCCCGCACATGGCAGGGTAGGCAGAGGGAACTGCAGGAACTATAAGAACCTAGTGTTAAGACACTCCGTTACTTAGTCCCTGCTTACTCCGTCCCCACTTTTCCGCCGTTTTCGAGGCATTGCGTGTTGAGTGGCGGAACTCAACGCCGCGCTTTGCCTCATGATCAAAATCAAAATAAAATAATAACTTTCAAATTTATACGTATTGTATACTAAATATATACGTACTTATAAAAAATTGTATGCTTATTTCATAACTTTTATGTAATCATTCTAACATATACGTTTTTTATTTTTCCGGGGATTTCCCCAAAAATTTACAATTTCTTTGTATATATTATTTATGCTTTCTGATCAGGCCCTTTTGTCTCTTTGTGCCTATTAGAGCGGCATCAACTTTGTAGAATTAAGTGGGCTTTCGTAGATTCATATTTATATTTATATTTATATAGGGCTAATTTTAACATAATCAAATATTTCAAATGTTTTTCCAGTACATTCAGCTTTGTATGAAATAATTAGTATTTGTTGTAATATTTACTTTAGAAAATTGTATTAGTTTGCCATAGCACAAAATTGTGTGTTTAAATAATGTTTGTTGAAAAACGACTTTTCCTAGTCACTCCCTAGAAGTGACGTCGACACAACTGTACGTAATTCAATTATATTAACAATAATCTTAAACAGGAATAAAATGAAAAGACAAAGTCATTTGCTATTCTGATTCCTGTATTATTATTTGAGTCTAGGTAAAAAAGAACACGCTAAAGTAGAGGTAATCATTATATGTCAAACATTTTTCATTATTCCATTGTTGCAAAGTAAGACAACTGTAAGCACGATGTTTGTAGGTTCAATCATAGGAATGAATTACTTAAATTCTTCGCTCAGACGAAAGTGAAAGATCTGAAGTCTTTTAGCACTAAGCACTCTCTACGCAGATTTCTATGTGTAATCAAATTTAATGATTTTTTTTATTAAGAAAGGAATTTATATATAGCTACTTCCGCTATGCAGGAGTAGTTATGCAATTAAGTGCAGCGCCCTCCCGCCCGCTGATAAATGCGCGTGCAGTAAGCATGCGAAACAAAACTACTACCGTTACTAAATTCTCTACACGTGTTTCACCCCTCGACGAGGCTTCCTCAGGATATGTTAGACTACAAAATGCTAAACACCGAGTCAGATTTTTTTTATTTTACGGATATCACAATCTCTATAAAACGAATATAATTTAATTATTATCTTTACCTTTCTATTGCATAGTGAATATTGAGAAACATTGTTGTTAATTTTTGCTGCCAAAGCCCAACTTGACTGCCTGTTTTAGACTTTCACGTATAAATCAGCTAAAATTGATTATGGGAAAATACATATATATATATATATATATATATATATATATATATATATATATATATATATATATATATATATATATATATATATATATATATATATATATATATATATATATATATATATATATATATATATATATATATATATATATATATATATATATATATATATATATATATATATATATATATATATATATATATATATATTATTAATTCATAATTAACAACACAAAGTGGTCGTTCATGGCACGATGGAATATTTCACATTAGTCTTCTTCACTTAGGGTTACTTGCACTATTATCTTTTGTAGGTTTGTCTTTGTCAGGTTCAATATCAAGAGGGGAAAATACAAAAGAGAAATCAAATAAGGTTGAGAGAAAATCACACCGCTAATTAATATATCGAAGGAAGGAAGGACGTGCGCTCGCGTCGGCCGTCTCACGTGCCACCTTTTTACTACTCGAGCGGGGTGTTCGCAAAAGACGACAACCCGCGCGGGGGTCATCGCAGGGGCGGCGCAAATATGAATAAACATATATATATATATGTATATATATATATATATATATATATATATATATATATATATATATATATATATATATATGTATGTATATATAAAAGGAGCAACTGTAAAAATAATATCAGTAAGAAAAAGTATAAGCCTATAATAAAAATAACATGTCAGTTACAACTCACAAGGTACAAAATACCCGAACTCATGAACTATACTTAACAGGTGAACGATTCTCACTCACGCGATGTAATTTCTAATAAGCTCGAGTATTATAGATTTTGGCTTTATTTTTATACAACATACGGAGTAGGCTAAGAATGAAAAATAAGTAATAAATATATCAATAACCATTGATTCATGCAGCACCCTGCAAAAAGGATAGGAACCTAGTGTTAAAACACTCCCAGAATGTGGGGGCATGCCACCCAATTTCCTAAATAATTAGTGAAAAAAAAATAATAATTCCGGCAATAAATAATAATTCGTGGAGAATAATCGGACCCAAGGGAGTTATTTATGTAACTAGATCAGGAAAGCGGAAATAGCTTTTATATAAAAAACATGTTTTTTAGCTTCTTACTTTATCCCGAGGATACCCCATGAACCGTGGGAACCTAGTGTCAAGACACTTCGCTCCGCGCTTTCCGCGGAGTGAGAAACAGGAGTGGTGGAACTCAACGCCTTTCGTGAAAGCTTTGCCTAGCTACCAGAGCGAAAAACATAAATAAAATCATTATTATTAATATTTTGTATAAGTATATATGTATGTATAGCTATGTCATAAAATTACCTCAATTAGTATAAACAAATAAAAAGTGCAAAGTTTTTAGTAAGTTGTTAGTCATTTCAAGCTTGATTAAGCTCGAATGGTGAACGGGTAGTAAAAGAAAATTTAAAACAACCCATAAATTCCTTTAAGTGCCAATATTGTGCTCGGAATCGCCTCAAAAGTTTGCTTTAGGAAATAACCGTTAAAGTTTTACATTTACGTCAGTGGAGGTAGTATCAGAAAGATGTATAGGTACTTTTTAGCTTCACACTTTATGCCTTTTAACAAGATAAAAGTGTCAAAGCAATTCGTTCTCCGCTCTCTGCTCTATAGTCCGATATTGTATGTTGAGTGTCGGAGAGAATAATATATTTTGATTTTCTTTTCGAAGAATAAAAAAAATAAATCAAGTAAAAATATTTATCCGTCCTCATAGTATTTTTTTAAATGATAATGATAATAATTATAATATTTTATGTGCAAAAGCAACATATAATTAAATTATACATTTTTAAATTTAACATACCAAATTTTAAATTAGAATAGCCTATAAAATATAAAATATCTTTTTTAAAATTCCAATATAATGAGTTATATATAATTCTTGAAGAAGAAGAATAAAGGAAGTGAAAAAAGAGTAAGATGTAAGGAGACAAGAGCAAAACTTATTTTAAAAGATGTTTTAAATATGTATAAGATTTTTTTTAAGAAGTTTTCTCATAAATTACTCAAAAGATACACAAAAAATCTACTCGAAAGTCGTCAAAATACACTTAGCGGTTCGCAGGGTTGAAATGTTAAGTGGGAGTTGTGTCAAGTAGTTCCATAGCGTCACAAAGTGAATTGAAAAAAGTACTATGAATGAATAATACGGATATTCAGGGTGAAGCTGAAATAACACTTCTGTATTTTGGAATCTACATAGGCTTATCTATATTTCTTTTACGTCTCCCTACCTATATATGGGTCTCCTGACTATATGACTATACGTTTGTTATTTTCAGTTTCCGGCTATAGTGACGCAGTTAAACTGCGTCTGTCAGTTAACTTGATAGTTGTTGGTACCCCGTACCTGCGACTTTTCCCAAGCGAGGATACGAGAATATTAATTATTTCAATTTTGACGTTTTGATAAAATTAAGCGCACCATTATGGTCCCACATTTAACGTTCAATACAAAGAAAACAAAAAAAGAGTGTATAGTCTCCAAGTGCTGATAACGCCCTGTAAAAATAAGTCATATCGTGCACAAGCTCAATGACTTTATCGAACGTTATCAAACGTAGCTCAATGACTTTATAAAACGTTTGGTAAGGTAAACAGAAGAGAAAAACGATAGCATAGATGAGCTTCTTCTCTTGTCTTAATATGTTTTGAAATGATGTCAATCAGGGTTTTTGCATGCAGGCCTGTGCTTAAAGTGTACTCTGATTGTGAGTGACTTATGTCATTCATTACAATTACGTAAAATTTCTCTTCATATATATATAGTCGACGTGTTGTTGGAGACTGTGCCTAGCTGGTAGGGAAAACTGCCTAACCCAGTGCTAATAATAAAAGTGCTAGTAATAAATACGTGAGATTCTTATGAGCTCAAAGGTTAGAATGAATGTTCTTTAAATGTATGTTTTTTATGTATTTTTTCTTGTATTTTTATTTTTTTCTAAGAAACTAAAAGAAACAAATTAAGAAAATTGTCAATAAACAGTGAACATATTGTTACCTGGAAAAATTGCAATAGTCACTGTATTAGAGTAGTACACAACTCGGGTCGTAAAACTACAGGTGAATCCCCAGACCGACTTTTGTTTGCACGTGTACAACGTTTTATTATGATCCCTGTACAAATGCTTAGTGAACATGTCTTTTATTTTAGAATAAAACTATTTTGTTGGATACATTAACTTTCACTAAGAGTAAGATAATATACCTACAGTTAATTTGTCTAAAAAATTGTCGTAAATAACTACTATTAGCAATGTACTATAATTTTATTTTTCTTTAAGTTCTTGTACACTTCCTAAATATAAGTAACGTTTAAGTAACGTTACGTCAAAATTAAAATCATAAAAATCAAAAATTATTTATTCATGTAGGTATCACAGAGAGGACCATCGTGGCGCAGAGGCGCAACGTCTGTCTGTAACGCGACGGTTTCTGGGTTCGATCCCCAGTCGGAGAAAATGTATTTTTCTATTTCCATTTTCTTCACTCTGGCAAACTAGGCACAGCGCGGCGTTGAGTTTCGCCACTCAACACGCAATGCCTTGAAAAAGGCGGAAAGTGGGGACGGAAAAAGCAGGGAATAAGCAACGGAGTGTCTTAACACTAGGTTCGTATGGTCCCTGCAGTTCCCTCTGCCTACCCTGCCATGAGCAGGATAAAGCGTGAAGCTAAAAAAAAAACAAAAAGTATCACAGATACATTTATGTGCGTCAATTTTTTATCTACTACCATTTCGTTCATAATACCTTTCAAATATACATTAGGTGTGTGAGCGTGTAATAGACCATTTTTAATTAAAAAATAAATTAATAAATAAACGATTGTACCTAAGCATATCCTTTTCTAAATTTTCAATAAGATTTCGAATTGAAATTTGAATCTACATTTCTATTAACTTTGCATACAAAGACAAATTCAATAAAAGGAAAAAAATAATATGAAAATAAACTCAAGTATTCCTTTTTATATTTCGAAAGCTTTCGATCTACCCAAGTTTGGTATTTAAAACGTATAATTAACGGCACGTTGGAACGTTCTTTATGCGATCTTCTTTTAATCAAATGGTTGTAAGGTGATGACGTTTTATATATGAAAAATTGAAAATTATTGCTGACTTATATTTTTTACTAGCAAATTCCTATATCTTTTACTTACATTTATTCCTTATACTTACATAAATACGCATTTATGTAAGTAAAAATAAAGTTCTGAAGATCTCGGTTAACTTTCAAGATTAAAAAAGACCATAAGGACCTACCAGAGGCAAAAAGCAGTGCAGTGACCGTGGCGTCCATTTTAACTGTTTATCCCCTTATTAGCTCGCTTAAAATCTTTATTGATTTTCCCTAGTTTAGCTCCATATATGTGGCTGTAGTAGTGTTACAATGCTGTATTTCGAAGGCTTCGTGACATGTCAAGTCCAAGTACATTTTATATTCTTTATTCGAACCCTCGAATCGCCTCGAAAGAACAATATAATAAATTATTAATTGTAGCTTAAAATTCCAAAATAAAATTTTAAATTATTTAATCAATTTAAACAAATACTTAAGTCAGTAAATTGTACGTTATACTATAGTTACAGGTAACTTGAAATAGATGTTTAGATCTTTACCAAATTTTTATTTAAAGTCATGTCATTGTGGTACTGTGGCCAGACTGACTGATTAATTGTCTGACTGTAAATAGAATGATTGTGTATATAAAATGAAAGAATGACATTTCCCCACTGAGATAAAGTATATTGGTTGACATAATTCCTTCACACGAACTCGAGAAAAGTGTTGATTAAAAACACCAATATCTTTTAACCAGTCCACCTCTAGTGGTAAAAGTAGTAGTTAAAGTATGTGTATAAGAGTGTCATGACTTATCCTTGGGTCGAAAGTGTAAAGTTAAAAAATATATTGCTACTAAAAATTAAGCTATCGAACAAAAAATATAAAGATTAACTAATATTAAAAACACAAAATGTATTATTTTAAAAGGTCTACTTTAAAAACAAAACCAAAAATCAGAATTGTTTATTTTTATACAAAAATTTGGGTTAAAATTTGTTCAGTCTTTTTACATACATACATCACAACTAAACAACTTAATATGTATTATATAAAAGTTTTTGTAATAAGTTAAATAACACGTACAAATTTGTTTAAAACTCAATTATTATAATAGAAATTTCAAAAACTCAAATTCATGGCATCATCTTGGTTCATAGACAATTCTTTTAATAACGATTGCTGCTCTGCCGAATTAAAAGTCCTGAGACTAGAAACTCCACACGATCTGGTTCTATGTAAAGGAGGTCGACCTCTTATCCTTCCTTCGTATTTATGACGTTTATGGTTCAGAGGACTTAAATCTGAATCGGAAGTATCTTCGATCTTTCGCTTGGAAGACGATGATGATGTGGAGTTAAAAGTTTCTTCGACTCTAGCAGGTGATGCTGGAAAAGTTGTAATATAATTATTTTATATGAAATTAAGCTATTAGGTCCCTGAGCTTTTAAAAATTTATTATGAAAAATAAAAATTATTCAATGTTAAATCTTGTTAAAAAAAGAACTGAAATGTGTTGTGGATATACATTGTATCGTAAATGAAATGTGCTAGAAGTCATTTCAAACAGCATAGTATTAATTTAGTTTTTTTACATTATACATTTTTAAATACACTGAATTGGAGAAAAAATTAAAATTTCTCTTAAAACATATTTTATAACGTCGTTACAATCATTTTAATATGTAATTGAATAATTTATGTAGAATAATATATACTTCTGTATTTATCTTATATAAAGCTTAAATAAATAAAACAACTGAATAATTATGTTTGTAAATATAAAGCTTTCTAAAACACAATAGTTCCCCCTACAAACTTAAAACAAAAAGCTTTCTCCTTTCTCAGGCAATCACGTAAACACATCATCATAAAAGCTTGCATTTGACGCTTACTGCACCACAAAGAGCAAATTACACATCCACTAGTGTTTTATGACAATAGTGGCAAAAAATTAAATTTTTCAAACAATTATTATCCTTATTTCTACTGATGGTAAGGAATATTTTAGTGAAGCTCATTAGTTAGCTTTTGGCGTTATTTTCGTTTCCACTAAACAGAGTACGTGCCAAAGTACGATAGTTAATTTATGTAGTACGTGTGTATTATTCATTCTGTTTGAATTTTATTGTTTGTGGAATGAAGGAAAGTTTTTGTTTTAACTTTTTATATTTTTGTCTGTACATATAAAACTAAAAGCTTTCAGGATGAAACAAAATAAAAAAGTTATTTATCTCAGAAATAACTGTGATTGTTATACTGTAATTCTTGTTTACTTTACTGTGTTTAATAATATAAAGAAATTATAAAAATGAGTTGGTTTAAATTATTTGTTTTTTAAAAGTAAGCACCTCTTTACTATCATCAATATAAAAAACGTTATCATTAAATAAACAGTAAAACAAAATTATATATCATATAATTATAAATCATAAAACAGCTTCATATAAAAATGTATCAGAAATTTCCGATTATTTTTACATCGTTATAAGAACATCATTTATACAAATCCAAAAGCAATTTATAACAAATTACAATGTTAATATGAAAAACAAGAAATTTAGCATTTACATTGATTTCAACGTTCTAGCCCCGTCATCTAAGGACGCGGTACGTCACGAATCACGCTCCTTCTGCCATTGAGTGGAAAACAATTTAGGACCGATTTTAATATTAAATTCTGAAATTGTAAGAACAAAACGATTTAAATACTTATCTACCTGTTATTGGATTTACGCTAGCAGCAAAAATTAATAATCTTTGTAATCTGGCTTACCGGGGAAAAGATAAAATTTGCGTTGGAATTCCTAGTCCGCAAATATTGCATATTTCTGTCTCACCGCGTTTTTGGTTATATCATTTAATATATTCAGCTATATAGGAACTGTTTGTATGGTGGTATATAAGAAATGAGTAAATGTAAATTTTTTAAAAGTTTAAAGTATTTTATTACATTTAAAAGTATTATTGCACTAATAGATAAATATATAAAAATTTCAGTTGTATGTTGTTAGCATAAATAAGCTGTAACAAGCATCTACAATTTTTGATACAGCTTGATGGTAATGGCGGATGATGGCTTGATGGTAATGGATGGTAGTAGCATGGCGGTAAGAGCGCTTGGGTAGATTACCCGGAATATTTATATTGAAATAAGTTTGTTGTATAATAAAATGTACACTATTCTGAATACAAGGACATCATATCTACATAAAGATCTTAACTGTTGTTTGAAGAGATTTGGATCGTTCCCGCAGTTTATTATGTGTCATATGAATTATAATGTGACTCTCAACAAATGTTGTTATTACCCAATATATTTTCTATCACAATGGAAAGATGCTGGGCATTTAGGAAATAGTTGGCGTGTAGTTCAAGATATATTGTTCTTTCACCATATACATTTAGTGTAAAATAAATAGTGACGATAAATTTATTACTGGGCTATGAATAGTCCTGTTTTATAGTAATAAGTAGTTATAAGTTAGATTAATTAATTATATCAATTTCTTTTAAGTACTTTTGTAAATAATGTGTACTTAAAATTATTATAAAAATAGAAAAATAATTAGGTATATAAAAAATAAAATCATTCAATCAAATCTAAATAAGATATTTAAAAAAGACATAAGATACCTTTATCATTCCAAAACATGTTTTTGACAGCCTTAGTAACAGCTGACCAAATATTCTCCTTGTTTTGCTGATCACTATCAATATCTCTTAATTTCTCATAGTCAGTACCACTTCCGTTATCAGCGATTCTTTTCACACTGACCGTCTTTTTCGTGATTACAAATTGAAATTTTAATTCAGTTTCTTCATCATTAGAACGTAAGACCGATGTTAAGCAAGTTTGAAGAGTACCCGCAATGTTTGTACTAAGAGCAGTTATTGCATTGTTCATCGTAGGAGTAGGCGAGTCAGTGCAAGTTTTGAATAATTCATTCGATTCCTTAGATTGACTCTCGGATTCGACGATCGGGCTTTCCTCTTTGAAACTTATTGCTCTAGCCGGCATATTATGATCACCAGCCGGGGGTGTATCTTCCAAATCCTTCTCTTTATCTTTACTATTTTTCGGAGTTCTTGCTAAAGTTATACCTTGGCTTTCAAATCTGTTTATGAGCGCTTGGAAGCGTGGATTGTACGAGTATCTCGGTTTTTGTGGTCCAGGTGTTAACATACGTTTTGGTTTTCTAAAAACTATATCATAAAATAAATTATCAATTATATATATTTGTATTAAGTGTAAGTTATGAATTCAATTATTTTAACATATTATAATTCTATATGTAAGTTGCAAATACTAAAGTAGTACTACGTCAATAATCTACCTACAAAAGAATTATATGCTAGGAATCACTTTGGCTTAAGTTATATATCATAGTTCTTCAACATATGCATAAATTAATTTAATTAATTTCCATATTAATAAGCTTTTACCTCTTTTAATTTTTGGCTCTTGATTAAATACAGTGTCGTCGGCAAATTTCACTCTTTTCGTTTTCATAGAAGATTCGCTATTATTTGTGCTTTCTTGGAAAGTAACTTGCTTCTCAGAACTATCTTGGCTGCCTAACTTTAGGCGACTACCGACTATAATAATACTCTTTAATTTTGGTTCAGCTGCATTACTAGGTTTTGATGGCTAGAAAAATTATATCGTAAAACTTAAATAAAGGCTTGTAGAATTTACATAAAGTTAGTTAAAAAATTCATTATGTTTTGCATATACAGTATCACTTAGTAATGTTATAAAAATAAAAAAATAATAATAATCACAGATCAAAATACAAAAAAGCTTATCTATTATTTTATTGCGTAATATAACTTTTAAAATAAATAATTTATAAATGTCTCATGATTCAACTACCCTTATACTTATACATTATATTATAGATCAATTTGCTTTACAATATTCTTAAGAAAATTCTAAGAAGATTTTATCAAAGCATAAAGTGAATATTTTCACAAACGCTTCATACAAGATGTATTTAAATTTATGCTTCGTGAAAAATATTAATTTTATAGAAAATAAAAGGAAAATGCTATAAAATTTAAGGTTATTATTTTGAGAATGAATTTCACTTAATGTTTTTTTATTTAATGTAACCGAACAAAAGCTTTGTAAGGAACGAACAAAGCCATCTAAATATTTAAAATCTAAAATTGAATAAGTCGTTTAAATTTTGTGTCTAATACAACAGTTATAATAGTTAATTTATCTTAAACTTACATCCGCCTCCTGGTCAATACTTTGTGCTGGACTTTCAGTAGTTTCAATTTCGGACAACGGTGAATCTGTTCCAGAAACAGGAAATAATGACCAGTTGGGTGTCACCGGATGTGTTGGTGTACTTGTTGTTACAGTTTGAGCTAATTTGAGTGTATGTGGCATGTGTGGAGTAGCCATTTCTTTATCTATATCTAAAAGTTATTAATAAAAAAAAATATACTCTAATTGTTACTTTATTAAGAAAAAAATTATTTTATAGAATTAAATATATTAACTCTAAGATATATTTTTTGAAAATTTTAAATACAACATATACATTATTAAAGCATGAGAAAGTCTTAAAAAATGTTAATATCCGAAAGTTAAGTAAATATTAATATATAATTCAGTTTCTGTTTTCCTTTCCCCTGTTGAGTCAAATTAAAAAGAGTATATTTGAGAGGCAATTCGCGAATTGAAAAAGTTGAACGATTAAGCCAGTCAAGAATGCATAAATAATCAAACGGTGTCCAACTTTGTATTCTTCAGGATTGGTTATTACGAAATTATAAGTTTTAGACTTTTTGCCTTGAAATATGCTTAAGATTTATTTTTTGCTACTTACCTTCAATGTTATCTTTTCTTAGAGGAGTTGTTCTACTATCTATAGGAGAGTAATTATCTTCATTTATTTCTTCATTCACTTCAACGACGTTTTGTCTCACTAAATTTAAATATTTCTTAATATGAGGTGTAGCTGCACGTTGTCTTTTTAATTTAGGTGTTTTAGAAGTCATTGTAGGATAGGGTGTCGTCATTTCCTCCTTCTGAACTTCTTCGTAGTCAGTGTCACTTGATTCATAATCAACTAAAAATTTCTTCCTTACTATTGGAGTAATCACTGCTGTTTTTGTGAGATTATTGACAGATACAATCGCTTCAAAATTATCATTGCTAGCTTTTTCGTATAAAGAATCAAATTTTTCATCAATATTACTATTTTTCTTACAGTCGATATCAGTATCAATAAGTTCAGAGATAGTTGAACATTTATCAATATTCACAAAATCTTCCATGGTAATGAAAAATTTATTACACTTTTTACACTGTAAGGGTAAATGTTCTGATGTGAGATGTTGAATGAAGTCTTGATTCAATTCTTCCGGTTTACAGAGGAACCTGTTGCCTCGACAAATGGGACAGTCATAGGTGAGGTTGTGACTACGTTGCTCGTGCTTCCAACGACAATCGCCGCAACAAAACACAAGATGGCATACAATGCAACGAGTCTAGAAATAATAATAGTTTATACATATCTCACAATGATAATAAATCTGTCTAGGATATATAAATCTGTCTTTTGAATTCTGACTGATGATAGCATCAGTCAGAATTCAAAAGACAGATATTAATAGTAATACTGAAGACAGTATTAATAGTAATACTATATTAAATTATAAATTTAAATATAATAGTAAAATATCCCGAGTGGGAATTGAATCTACTAGCAATAGTTGATAGGCAGCCACTGCCTCTGCGTCACGATGGTTCAGTTTAGTAGCATTTAGTATACAACATAATATTAAATATCAATTTAATATATAATGTAAAAATTCTATATATAATGTAAATCTCACAATGATAATAAATCTGTCTAGGATATATAAATCTGTCTTTTGAATTCTGACTGATGATAGCATCAGTCAGAATTCAAAAGACAGATATTAATAGTAATACTGAAGACAGTATTAATAGTAATACTATATTAAATTATAAATTTAAATATAATAGTAAAATATCCCGAGTGGGAATTGAATCTACTAGCAATAGTTGATAGGCAGCCACTGCCTCTGCGTCACGATGGTTCAGTTTAGTAGCATTTAGTATACAACATAATATTAAATATCAATTTAATATATAATGTAAAAATTGTAAATAATTTACTTGAAAATGTTTTTTAATTGCGTAAACATTTCCATCACACATGCATCACGGCTCCACGACATGACATGTCTGTAGCACCCTACGCTCGCATGTTCCTTACTTACTACTAATTGACTCGTTGACCTATTTGCGAAATATTCGAATAAGGCTAAGAATCAACGTTCGTTTTCCTCTAAGAAATTACTATCGAAGACTTTTAATAAAGGAAGATTGGCGTTAGAAGCAAAATGGTAGAAGGAATTTAACGGTCCAATGATTTAATTGTGCAATGAGTATTTCTTTTTAGTAATCACGGAAAGGTAATATAAATATATATTTTTTGTAAATGGTTTGAGTTAGACACTTAGCTTAAGAAAATAGTTCACTACTATCACAGTTTATTAGTGCTTACTTGAATTAATATGGCTTTTAGATTTTTTGATCCTATGACCAATATGCACATAAAAATGTAATTTTTTTTACATTTTAAAATGTATTATTGTATGTATTATTATTGAACTCAACAAGCAAGGGAGATGAACATACTAACTTCTCCCTTCACAGGACTTGAACTCAAAACCATCATTTACTACCAGACGGTGTAACGTTGCAAGACGATCGTTACTAAAAAACTAAAAAAGCAAAAAAGGAAAGATGGAAAGCGGACAACGAAGTGTCTTAACACTAGGTTCCACGATTCCTGCTGTTCCCTCTGCCTACCCTGCTATACGCGGGATAAAGCGTGAAGTTCCTAAAAACTGATAGGCTAAAACTAATTTCTTTATATACATTACTTTTAACTGAAATCAAAACCCTAATAATTCATAGTCTATTACAAACTTAACCAAATCGATTTATTTCATCAGAACTCGCCGCAAGTCTGCCCTTAGTCTTAGGAGTGCGATAATACGCCCGTTCGTGACTCCCTGTTAATTGCTCTACTGCGATATTTGCGAGGATTTTAAGTGATTTATGGTATCTTGTTTCCTGTCGGTTTATGGGATTTCGGTTATTTCTGTTCTATTCGTATTCAATCATTGTAATTGTGAGAATGAAGTGAAGTTTCCTTTTGTTTCATTTCAATCTGTATAAGACAATACAGTTAACCAATTAGTTGGTAAGCTAATTTATGTTAAAGAACACAAAGAAGGGTAAACAGAAGGAAGAAGAACAGAAGGAAGTCTCAATCCACACTGAGGCTGGAGAAATACTTAAAGAATACATATAACAATTTGAACGCAGCGGGATTTGAACCCGCTCTCTTGCGAACCGTGCAATCTTGCCGTACAAACTATTTAAAACTCTCTTAATATGTGACGTGTTAAGTATACTTATATAGCAGCACTTTGTCAACCAGAAAAAAGAAATTAACGAAATTGAAAGAAAATGAAAATCAGTGGGTGTGAACTCACACACACCACATATGTGTTCCAGTTCTAGTGACTTAAGGGAATAAATGATAATTAAATACTAAATCTCCTTGCAAGTCAGTAATTATTAACTTCAAGTATCTTTTATCTTATATTTATTAAAAAAGGCCATTCTGTGCTCTCTTTCCTTGACATTTTGTACATAAAAATTTAAGATATTTTTTAGGCAATCATTCAATACAAATGTAATTACAAGACAAAATAAGAACGTCGTTAATTTGCGATTCTGTGGAAAACGGAGAAAGGAGTGTCTTAACCCTAGAATGCCTTTGTCTAACTTGCTTTACGGGAAATACTAGCTATTAACCACTAAGCCTACCACAGATTATATTGCTATATCCAGGAAGACTTAAAGCTTAGACCAGATCTAGGTAACTTAGTAATTAAACAGTAATCCGCTTAGTCGTATTAATTGCAACATCAGGATATCTGATTTGCGGAAATAGCACTCAGATTTAAAACACTATTATTCATAATTATTATGTATGTATATCCCACATAAACAACTATACAAAATATATATATGACAAATATAATATATATGTACTGTATATATTATGAGAATAAGACTTTAATATATCTACACATGTTTTAAATTTCTTTATATTAGTTCTTGTCCAACTTAGAAAAAGTCAATGCGAAGAGTTTCCGATTTTCACATATCATTTTAATTTAAATTATATAACTATGTTATTACTATGTGGTATTGTGAGGTGACTCGTGACCTGTGATACGAGTTATGTTCTTATCACAGGCAACAGTAGCCCACAAAATATTAGTGTCATTGTGGCTTTTTGTATCACAGTGTTGTTTATTTCAAATAGGTAATTTTGTAACTACTTCAACTAATTAAATCTCAATTATATTCGATGGCTTGATTATTTAATATTAAGCTATTTTAAAAATACATCAAACAATTGAAATTTAATAAGAATAAAAATTTAATAAGAATAAAAGTAAGTCGGTTTACACGATTTAAAAAAACACACATGATTTTGAAGTTACTATCTTGCACTTAATAGGTTAACTCAATTCAACGTTATATAAAATAATAAAAATATCCCTACACTACATCTTCATTAAAATTTTGTTTTATCTAGGATAGGGAGATGCAAATAGTAGGATTAGGCTTTATCCGGGATAGGCAAAGTGATGTGTCTACATATATGTATGTCTCCTCGATTGTTCCGCACAGTTGATATCGATTTGCCCTATACAATTAGATTAATGATTCCCCAGATTTTTAACTATTATTTTGCTTCACACTTTATCTCGCAAATTGAGGAACCGTCGGAACCTATTGTTAAGAGATTTCATTCCTGCTTTCCGACTTTTTCAAGGCGTTGTTTATTGAGTTGCGGAACTCAACGCTGCGCTTTACCTACCTTACCTCGTCAAAGCAAAAAATTGAAAGAGAAAAATATATCTTTCCCAAGTGGGAACCGAACCCACAAACCCTCGCGATTACAGAAAAACGCTACGTTTCTGCGCCACGACGGTCCCTGATTGAAATAATATTCAAAACACTAAAATATGAAAAAAGGCGTATATTACTTAGTATTTAATTAAACCTGACCTCATTCGCTTCATATTTATGTTGACAAATCTTTTAGAATTTGAATATAGGTCACTTTAGCGCATCCAGATTTACTTAGCAAGTTTCGGTACTAATGAACGCTAGCCTTAAGCGGATTTGCTATATATGTGTATGCACTAGTACATAAATAAAGACAACCTACACATATATACTTTGGATTTAACAATGTTAGTTTAATACTGATTTTTTATTATGTGTTTGATTTTTTAAGCTTCACGCTTTATCCCGCGTGCCGGGATTCAATACTACAATATTTCATTTTTTTAATTTGAACTTACCAAAACGTGGCAGTGAAAATAGTGTATTTTTAAATGGAAATCGAAACACAACTATCGTATTTTCAATCGCACGCTGTTCCGCTGCACCACGATGCTATCCAATCATATTTTTTTAATTGATACCAACATTGTAAGCTCGTACATGGTTATAAGGGCCTTGAGAATTTTTAAATATAGGCAAAATATAATTCGCCCACATCTCAAAATATTTAGAATACATCAAAATCAGTATAAATTAGTAAATAATTCTATTGAAGACAAATATAGTACATTTAGTAGTTCCTAGGCAAAATTATGGCAAACAACTAATACTATAAAAAAGTTGAAACGTGATTATGACGTGCGGACGGAATGGCTTGGCAAAAAGCGAAAACGTGTTTTGGTCAACCGCATTACTTTTAAGTGTATTTTCAGATGGCATCTAGAAAATGTTGTCAGCTAAGTAATACTATAGAACTTGGTTTCAGTTATAACTCATATTTTTAAAAAAAAAAAAAAATATATATATATATATATATATATATATATATATATATATATATATATATATATATATATATATATATATATATATATATATATATATATATATATATATATATATATATATGTATGTATGTATATATATATATATATATATATATATATATATATATATATATATATATATATATATATATATATATATATATATATATATATATATATATATATATTAGACATTGACCGTTGAATAATCGTGACGGTTCATAGCCTACTTGTTTTCATTTATTCACTCTAATAACAAAATACAGCGCGGCAGAGATAGTCTTAGTTCCCTCTGCCTACCCTGCTATATGAGCGATATAACGTGAAGCTAAAAAGTCTAATTTATTAATAGTTTTTATTCAGTAATCATTTCTTTGAAGATGCCTACTTAGATAACAAAGTGCCGTAACCCTAAGTTCCCTCTACCTATCCTGGAATGGGATAAAATGAAAAAAAAAATAAAAAATAAACCAAAAATTAGACCACACTACGACAACCAACAGGATACCCTCTCCTCTCTGACCCTCGGGATAATTGTTGAGAATAATTTTATATATCATATAATTATATTTGAAACTTTTTTAATTAAGTATTCTATTTTAAACTTTTACACAGTGATTATTTAGCACTAGACAAAAATATATATATATATATATATATATATATATATATATATATATATATATATATATATATATATATATATATATATATATATATATATATATATATATATATATATATATATATATATATATATATATATATATATATATATATATATATATATATATATATATATATATATATATATATATATATATATATATATATATATATATATATATATATATATATATATATATATATATATATATATATATATATATATATATATATATATATATATATATATATATATATATATATATATATATATATATATATATATATATATATATATATATATATATATATATATAGACTAATATAAAATTTAGTTGTTATCGATTTAAATTTAATTAAAAATATAAATTTAAAACGGAATATATTTAGTACTATTACTGCTTAAAATGTAAACATTGAATCATATTCGCCAGAATTTTATTTAATTTCAAATCTGTTCTGACGGTTATATAACATCATGTTTCGATATATACACGTAAGTTAAGTTCTTATAAAAACTTGTTTGAATGTCTACATAGTTCTGACCAACCAATTATAAAATTAATGTACTAACACAATAAAGAAAATACTTTTTAACATGAAAATTAGCTGTTTATACATTTATCAATTGTATAAAATTAATACTGTAATACTGATAATAATTAAATTAAAATAGTAAAATCAATCGCTTGGTAAAAAAATGTGAGAAAAGATATTAATAAATTATATATGCTTTATATGTAGAATTCACAACGAATCTAATTAAAATAAGCGATTTTGTATTTAATAAGATAGACTAGACAACACGTGGTGTTCTGCTATTCAATATTTTCAAAAGTACCGAAAATACGGAGTGTCTCAGAGCTAGGTTCTATACGCCGACCCTCCTGCAGGGAACACAGTAAAACGTATAGATTATTTTTATTTTAAGAAAATTATAAATTTACCTCAACAGAGCTCTTCATGATGACAAAATCATGTTATTTAAACAATATTTTGATCACAAAACCCTTCACTGTAATTATTAACTTTAGTAAGCAACAATTTTATATGGAACACAATAAAAATTTAATCTGTAAAGTTTCACAAGCAAAAATAATTTTTAAACTACCCTCCACTTAAACCACTCGTGAACTTGCCAGGCGTAAAATTGTATGAAAATATTAATTAATTACAAAATTTCAAACTAAAAATTATATTATATTTTAATTTTGTTTTATATTAGTGAAGTTGAAGTAAGTTTAATTGAACTCAACCGTCACGTTTTTAAATGCGAGGTACATTCAATTATGTTAAAGCAAGCGTGTCTTTTTTAAATTTCAAAGTGTTATTCCACTCTAAGGAAAGAATTTTAAAAGTATTTTTCTTTAAGAATCTATTGATCTTAAAGGACCAAACTGACATTTCATTTTTTTTATAGCTTCACGCTGTTATCCCGCATATAGCAGAGTAGGCAGAGGGAACTGCAGGAACCATATGAACCTAGTGCTAAGACACTCCGTTGCTTAGTCCCTGCTTTCTCCGTCCCCGCTTTCCGCCTTACTCGAGGCATTGCGTGTTGAGTGGCGGAACTCAACGCCGCGCTTTGCTTTGTTGCCAGAGCGAAGAAAATGGAAATAGAAAAATCCATCTTCTCCGAGTGGGAATCGAACCCTCAAACGGTCGCGTTTACAGGCAGATACTTACGCCTCTGCGCCACGACGCTCCTCACGACGACATTTAATATAAAAACTTCTATTAAATAAAAAGTTTACTTAAGTTATTTACACATAGTAGTGTCAAATCAAGAATATGGTGTGTGAGGAAGCAACGTCGTAAGATATATGAAAATTTATATAAATATATATTTTTTTAATTATGAACGAAGCAAGCATCAGATGTCATATAGCTCTTTTAATATGATAAAAGAAATTAAAGGGCCATGTAGAAGTAACTATTTACATGTAGCCCTTTCATTTCTATATAAAAATAAATAAATAAATTTGCACAAAAAGACTAAAAATTTCATACTTCCGAGATATTTATTTTTCAAAACAATAGTTAAAGAAAACATATAAAAATTATAACGCAGCGGAATTTGAATCGGCGCCGTTGTAAACAATAGTCGCGGGTTTACATACCGCTTTATGTTTTATAAATATTTTTCCACATGTGATCTAATACTTTATAAAATAATATCAATAAAGCATTTCTCAATCTAAATTAACTCTAACCAGGATCCAAACCCAAACCCTTTTATTACTATATATATATATATATATATATATATATATATATATATATATATATATATATATATATATATATATATATTATATATATATATATATATATATATATATATATATATATATATATATATATATATATATATATATATATATATATATATATATATATATATATATATATATATATATATATATATATATATATATATATATATATATATATATATATATATATATATATATATATATATATATATATATATATATATATATATATATATATATATATATATATATATATATATATATATATATATATATATATATATATATATATATATATATATATATATATATATATATATATATATATATATATATATATATATATATATATATATATATATATATATATATATATATATATATATATATATATATATATATATATATATATATATATATATATATATATATATATATATATATATATATATATATATATATATATATATATATATATATATATATATATATATATATATATATATATATATATATATATATATATATATATACAGATTGTATAATATTTTAGGAAATAGTTTGTAATTTATGCCACCACACCTGGTAAAATTGTAACTCTGTAAGTAGTAGTCCCTTCTCGTATGTAACTAGCTGTTGTGAATAGTCACTGTTATTCCCGTGACAATATCTATCTGGTGCTCGTGTTTGATTATATCCTTGTTGTGCTCATGAAGTATGCTTTAGTGTGATATTTTATATTATCAACTTTGTTTTTAAATTTTATATTTATACATTATAATATACTTTATATTTTATATCAACAAATTGAATTGTAAAATATATTTATAATTTTTTTATTGTACAACCCAAAGGGGATTTATCGCTAATTAACGATTTCAGGCAACATTTAGGTTAGAAAATGTAAAAAATTATAATGACAGGTAACATACATATGTATGTACAGCATTTCTATATACATATAGTAATATAAATTTACAAGTATTATATATAAATATATATAAATATACATAAATATGTATAAAATCATAAAATATATTTGTATATAAATAGTTGTAAAATATATATTATTTATTTGATACCAGCTGTCATACTCTTTAATATTTAACTTTAAAAGGAAAAAGTAAATCCATATTAACAACATTGAAATTCGAAACTTTTCGTGAAGCTAGGAAATAAAATCAACAATATATATTTTTCTCTTCAATACACATTGTGCATGCAACCATCATGGTGAAGCGACAGTCAAGTGCTAACACCTGATGCCACTCCACCACGGTTGCCTCAATTTTAAATTACATTTCTATTAATGATCCTGACGTTCTGAGTGACTATCTTATATATGAAAATCACTTTTTACGAGTTCTTTCCATGTTTCCATTTTTCAATGAAAAAATTAAGAATAACGTAATTCCACACTAGCGAACTATACTACTACAGTTCTTCATCAGAAGATCCGGATTTTGAATTTTTCTTCGGCGAAAAGGAAAATGCTAGCCATGCAACAATTTCTCTTAAAGTAGCGTTTCATTATTTCTTATAGTTAAGCTGGACTCAGGTGTGGCAATCTTCAAAATCTATTAAAGCCTAGATCCTAGCCAGTTTACTTGGCTTTAAATTTGGTTATCTATATAGAATAAAACGATTTGCAGAAATCAATTTCCAAACTCGAATAATATTCGATGTTATCAAAAATGGAACAGAGGTTCGGATCCAATTATATTGCCATAATTTTAAATTTTGAGGATCGTCATGGTACAGAGGCGTAGCGCCTCCCTGTAAATGCGACGGTTTGTGGGTTCGATTCCCACTTGGGGAAGATGGATTTTTTCATTTCCTGAATGGAAATCACACGTGGACTCAATTCGAAAAAGTTTAGCTAAAAAAATTAACAAAGAAATGTCAGAACAGCTGTAAAATTTATATTAAAATGTACTATTTATTTTTTTGATCTATTATCTAATAATTAAAATAATATAAATTTAAAAATTGAGGACCGTCGTGGCGCAGAGGCGCAACGTCTGCCTGTAACGCGACGGTTACTGGGTTCGATCCCCAGTCGGAGAAGATGGATTTTTCTATTTCCATTTTCTTCGCTCTGGCATCTAAAGCAAAGCGCGGCGTTGAGTTCCGCCACTCAACACGCAATGCCTCGAAAACGGCGGAAAGTGGGGACGGAGTAAGCAGGGACTAAGTAACGGAGTGTCTTAACACTAGGTTCTTATGGTTCCTGCAGTTCCCTCTGCCTACCCTGCCATGTGCGGGATAAAGCGTGAAGCTAAAAAAAAAAAAAAATAAAAGATACAAACTTGCCTACTATGTAAATAACTAATACTAAAAAGTAAGCTTTAAAACCGCTCTGTATTTTAATGGCCACAACTTGTTATAATACATGCAAAGCCTCGAGTGTCCGCGTTAAAACTTGGTGATAGAAATGTTGGGCTATTTTGAATATGTAACCGATATTGGTATAATCTTTTGCTCTGTTAGTTTAAATGTTAGTTGTATTCAACGTTGGTCTTAGGTTGCTCCGTTGCTTAGTCCCTGTTTCTCCGTCCCCACTTTCCGCCTTTATCGAGGCATTGCATGTTGAGTGGCGGAACTCAACGCCACGCTTTGCTTTGCTTTGGAAATATAAAAATCCATTCTCACCGAGTGAGAATCGAACCCACAAACCGTCGCGTTTACAGGCGGACGCTTACCCTTCTGCGCCACGACGGTCATCTTAAATAATAAAATTAAATTTTTTTTTTAGCTTCACGCATTATCCCGCACATGGCAGGGTAGGCAAAGGGAACTGCAGGAACCGTGGAACCTAGTGTTAAGACACTCCGTTGCTTAGTTCCTGCTTTCTACGTCCCCGCTTTCCGCCTTTTCGAGGCGTTGTATGTTGAGTGGCGGAACTCAACGCCGCGCTTTGCCTAGTTTCCAGAGCGAAGAAAATGGAAATAGAAAAATCCATCTTCTCCGAGTGGGAATCGAACTCGCAAACCGTCGCGTTTACAGGTGGACGCTTACGCCTCTGCGCCACGACGGTCCTCTTAAATAATAAAATTAAATAATTTTTACATATATATTAATATATTACAATACTACGTATATTATTGTTTATACAAGTACTATTTTTAAGTATTATTATATAACCACTACCAACGCATTATTGTAATTTAAGTTCTCCTAAACCAAAGGTTGTCTGGAAGAAATCGCCAATTAACGATAAGACCGCCTTTTGCGCATAATACCTGTGTGTCCTTCCTTTCTTGTTTTTTTTTTTTTTTTTTTTTTTAGCTTCACGCTTTATCCCGCACATGGCAGGGTAGGCATAGGGAACTGCAGGAACCATACGAACCTAGTGTTAAGACACTCCGTTACTTAGTCCCTGCTTACTCCGTCCCCGCTTTTTTCTTTTCTTCTTTAAATATACTAAAATGTGTAAAACGATAATAATAAATAAATAAATACGTCAAATAAACGTACTCTTGAATATAAAAGTGACTGTTATATTGCCACTATGCCGTAATTATTTGTTGACAGGTCATATATAAAAAAATGTTTCCTTACAAATTGTATAAAATATTTGACAAAGCTGTCATATTCATATTGCTATTAATATATTTTTTTTATTTCATTCAAATGAATTCTGCCAGTATTTCAAGTTGATTTGTATATTGTGTTTATTTTATATTCAATGAAAGAATAAATTAACTTTTTATTGAATAATATTCAAAGCTGGCGTAGTGTTAAGACTCTCCGGTCTGCGCGTTTATTGGAATATTTAAGAACTTTATGAAAACTGAACTTTAGTTTTCATAAACTTCTGTACTCATTTCTTTTTCTCTTTTTCTTCTCTTCTCTCACACATTCACAAACACACAACACACATTCATGCTTTATCCCTAACGGGGTAGTCAGGAAGAACAGAGCGCTAAACGCTGCGGTCCCTGCATACCTTTTTCGCCTCATCCACTGTCAATAACGTCTCCATACATGCTATCCGTGGAGTCCTCAAGCTTTTTACGTGTTACGTTTCCTAATTTCGAAAGATATTACTTTCTTATCATCCAGAAGGTTATATTAGAATACTAAGCTTATTTTTTAATTAAACAAACCTGGCACCTCGGACCTACTTTGTCACGAGGTAGGTCCGAGGTCAGTATCTACTTTGTCACGAGGTGACATTGCAAGTAAAATGTTGGCTGTTCAGGGACAAGTATGTGTATGTATTTTTAGAAAGGAAATTATCACTTACTATATATTTGTAATAAAATCGATGATTTTATAAGACGGAAAAATATAAAACTACCAAGTTCATTAAATTTTTGTTTTATTGTTATTATTTTTTGAACTAAGCGTTTTTATATGTAAATTCATTACATAAGGACTTAAGTTCAAATTCATTGTATTCGATATTTTCATACAACTTTGAATTTGTTTACGTATTGTTTAGATGGAACAAAAAGGCTTTTACTTTTAATAAAATGGATTATAATTAAAAAGCATTTTTATGTAGGTCAAAAATCCCTTTTGATATATTCGAATGCAGTAAAATAAAATATATATATATATATATATATATATATATATATATATATATATATATATATATATATATATATATATATATATATATATATATATATATATATATATATATATATATATATATATATATATATATATATATATATATATTTATTGCGGTAAATTACACTATCCAATTCACAATGTACTTACACACACTTACACTTTGTACGCTATCTCACTATAAACGGGATACAATATACAGTTAAAAAATAATATATCATTTATATATTTTTACGTAAATATATGTTATGTTAATGAGAGGTTTGAGGCATAGAGATGTTATTTTTTTTTTCAGTAAAAACATTCCGCTGTCCTCCAATACATGAGTGTGGTGGAATTAAACGCTGTTTAACCTAATAACCTCACAGCCACGATACATATAGAATTTAAGTTTCAAAATCCAAACTCTTT